>CM051502.1:20888937-20961198 GCA_028031935.1 Paedocypris micromegethes
ACTGAACTAGATCTGGCTGGAAATGATCTGAAAGACTCTGGAGTGAAGATTCTCTCTGATTTACTGAAGGATTCTCACTGTGATCTACACAAACTCAGGTAATTGTGCTTTCAGAAAATGTGCAAATAAGAGATGATGCATATAGAAATAAAATACAATTCAAAATGTCAATTTTTCTAATTGTTCTAGAAAGTCTATTTTTTTCTTTGAAGCTGTACTAAAACATTTAATTGTTTTTAATTTATTGGCTGAAATGAAAATATTTTAAATGTGGAAAAAGTGATATGTATTTAATTTTACAATATTAGTTCCAGCTGATGTTGAAAGTATTTGAATGTCTTGAAGTGTCAGTGATTTGTTCTTTATTATCTAGATGTTTCTGAACTGAGAGACTGAAGAGTGTTTTTATTCACAGTTTGAGTCGCTGTGGAGTGACAGAAGAAGGTTGTTCTGCTCTGACTTCAGCTCTGACTGGAAATGATCTGAGTGACTGCTCTGAAGACTTTCAGTAATGTAAAATATCATTGTTTTGAAACTTTGGTGAGTTGTGAATATAGTAAAACATTTAGTAGTTTAATCACATTTAATTTTTATTTTACTTAGTTTTTTTATAAGGGTTTTTTCATCTTCATTCTTCCCTTTTTTTGTTTGTGTAATTCACAGTAAAGATTCATTAGCTGGAGCTCAGTTTGAAAGCGCTTTCAAGTTGTATGCTTTAAAAGTTGTATAAAAATAAAATCCACCTGTGTTGAGAGCGGTGTGGTTATTACCCCTGTTAATATCAAATAATAAGACATGCACTGAAGTGGGAGCCGACACCACTTTCAGGCCAGTTGTGGTATTGCAACTTTGCAACTTAGAACATGTTTTCAGGAAAGTACTAACACTAGGACATTAAAAAAACTGTTATTGAAATGCTGTTAATTTTTCTCATAATCTTTTGTATTTACTCGCTTGTAACTCGATCCGCTTATTAGTCGACCCCCTCCCCTGTTCAGCTGTGAGATTGTGGCATTCTGTTTAGACCCCCTTATATGACGGGGGAAAGAAATGAGAGAAAAGTGATAAGATAGAAATTAGTAGAATCCCAATTTTGTGTTTCATATAAAGTCAATTCCGGATACTTGGGGCCCACCAGGATACTAAAGCGGCGCCGGGCACGCACCCCCTTCCGAAATAAGACCAGAAGTAACCCTTAAAATATCACCACTTTGTTTTTTCACAACTTAAACAACTTAAACGACCTGTTCAGATGCTTTTTACTCCTATAGAAATGATGAAACTATTCAGACATTCTTGGTGGTAAAAGAAGCAAAAAAAATCAAAGTAATCCTGTTTATTTCTGTTTGTATTAATCTTTTTAAGTTGTTATTTATGTTTAAGGTTTAATTTATTATTGGTATGGTTGCATTATAATTTTAAAGGTTTGTGGGAAAAGTGCCCTGCCCTTTTAAGAGAAATGCAAATCTCCCGAAGCAAACACTGATCGAATCGGCTGCCATCCAATCTCCCATCGTCTGTCCATCTGACAGACGATTCGTTCCCTGATAATTCAAAGTAACCATAGACAATTTATTTTTTCATACAAGATAAATTAATTAGCTTAGAATTAAGAGTGAAAGACTAATTGGCTTGTTTCAAGAACATATGACTTGTTTCAAGCTGTCTTTTGATTCAAGTCTTTTTTACTCATTTTGTTTTTTATTTTCTTATTTTTTCAAGTGCATTTTTTTCAGTGCAGGGAAGAAGAAGAACCTTTATTTGTCTAAACAAAGATAAATCTACATTTAGCAGCACCCCAGATGGTAAAAACAATAAATACGCATACAGAATATGAATGGAAAAAAAATATTGCACACTGTTAATGTACGGTTTAAATTAAATTAAAATTTCTGATTAAAATTTCTGACAGCTGACGGGAGAAAAGATCTTCTGTAACACTCCTTAAGACTCATTGTCACTGCGATAAAAAATAGACAAAAAGTCTGTTTACAGTTTGTACCAGCACGCTTGTAAAAGCAATCAGGCTTGTTTCGGTTAATTCTACAGTGTACACGTAGCCTCTCAAAGTTTAGAGTGATTCTCAGCAAAAACAAGATTTGACCCTCAACTTGTAAGCGCTACTATCTTAAATTAATTGTCCTGCTGTGTGGCTCCTCCTGGTGGCAGCCTGAGAAAGCGACGAGATCATCAAGAACACCTGGCCAGTCATCTCTCCTAGGAGAGAGTAGCCTACTGTTATTGAAGTTTCTAATCATTTCCACACTTCTTCTTGTAATCCAATCCTAGTTTCCTTGTTTATGTCACAGATCCCGACTGAAGCCGGGATAGACTTTAATGGCAGAACTGTTGTTTTAACGGGATGCGTTGCGCTGTTTTGTTTACTTTCTTGTCCAGCTGTCTTCCCGTGTGTTTTGTTATGGTAATCAGCTGTTTCACGTCGCTCCCTGTCCTTCCTCAATTGTCTCAATTGTTTACCGTTTATCTTCCAGGTGTCTGTCATTATGTTGAGTAATTATAGTCCGCATTGCGTTGTGCACGGGTTTCTTGGATTCGTCTGTTATGTTTGGGTTCTCGTCTTGTCTCGCCTTGCCTTGTGAGTTGGATTAAACCGTTTGGAATTTAACCCCTTGACTCCCGATTGTGCCATGCACTGTGTTCCAGCCTTCTAGCCCTGAGATCACTGTGACAGTTTATACAGTTCGATTTCGTACTCGTAGCTCTACCAAGTTCCGTTCATTCTCGGCGTGACATTAATGCTCTGATTTCAAAACCTTTTTTTGGTGCTGTTATTATTACGGTTAACAATTACTGGCCTCAAGGTGGCACTACAGAGCCACTAAACGGACTGTCAGCTAGCTATCCAGGCTTCAATCACTATTGACTGTTGTTGAATATCCGTAAGAATTTTTTTTTTCAACAAGTAGTGGTTTAGCCCCAGAATTTCAGTGGGCCTCAGCCCTTTATTGTTTTGACAAAATTTCCTTTTCATGTCCATCTGTACCTCTACTTTTTATTTTATCTTTTTTTTCTCCAAATAAAATGAAACAAAAAAAAGGAACAACAACATCTTTAAAATACATAGGTTTTATTTTACAAACAGATAAAAAAAACAGCCAAGTTGTCTGAAGGAATAAAAAAAACTTTTTTCTTTTTTATTCCTGGCAAATATAAGGAGCATAAAGGCAAGTAAATACGTTTTATATGCTGTATTGGTTTATACAAAGTTGATTATACAATCTCCTTAAAAATCCATTTAATGAACTAAAACCAAACCGCAACAGAATCGAGGGTCTCCTTGATCAACCTTTTGTGCCAGAACGCTTGTGCTTTGATTGTAATAATCCATTAATCTCAGATGCCCGTTTAGTGAAAGAATTTGTCACAGAAATGATTGTCGGTAAAATTGTTAAAACGTTGGTTTTGTCTAAAATACCATTTTCAAGACACGTCTGGACGAGAAGAGAGAAAATGTGCAAAAAAGTGCCAGACAACAGCAAATACTACTTCATAAATACAATCTGTATATAGTACAGTCAACTAAAAACCTTTAATAACAGAGGCTTCAGTTCAACTACACATTAAGAATATTACAAACTTCAAAAAGCAATGAAATAAAACACTGGCATTAAATACAAAGCAATGAATTTACCAAAATTCCGTGGCTGAAAATGCATGAAGGTTTAAAATTTTTTTTTATCAAAATAAAAAAAATCTCATCACTGACCACAGCATCAATTACATGACACCCGTTTTTGGTGTTTTCTGTGACTTCTCTGCAACTTGCTAAAATGCCAGATAAAATGTCCTGGAAGCCTGATGGTTGGCTTCAGAAGAAGCCAAGCTCAAAGCCTTTTGCAGTTCTGCATCGAGAAGTTGCAGCTATTTATGCTGACTCTTCGTTTACTCTGGCTCTCTGCTGCTGGGGACAACGTCTGAGTCAAGCTGACTTGAGCATTACTGAAAGACGTTATCCTTCCACTACCAGCAATCTGCAGGTTGACCGTGGTGGCATAACTGGTTTTGAGTGGCAATTTGACCGCTTGTTTTGGTAGACTGTTTTCTGCTTTGCTAGTCTCTTTCTCAATAGGGCTTATGTTGGCAACATATGGGCAGATCAGTGTGCTGCGGCAGGAAGATTCTTCTGAGTGTCCATCTTCAAGGTCTGTGCAAGAAAACCCATCCGTTTTGCTATTGGTTTCTGTGTTGTAATTTGCCAACAGATCATGTGTATCCGGCCAGGCTATGGTTGCTAGTTGTCCACTTGGACTTTGTGAGAGATGTCCAGCAGTGCACAAATTCCCATTCTCTGCCTCTAGACCAGAAGACCACCGTCCACTCTCGGCCCAAGACCTGCGTTGAAGTCTAGCTGGACTTTCACCTAGAGTAACAAAGGATAAACTGTTTCCCTTTAGCTTCCTACTCTGGGCGATGCTTGAAAGCATTTCATTTGGTGTGGATGAGGAAGAGGAGACTCTGGGACTTTTGGCCACAAAATTGGCATGCGTAGGAGACAAACTGTGCAAATATGGGGTTCTTGGCTGTGGGTTAATATAGCCCCATACATTTGTAGGAACGCCAATGGGTGGAGGAGAGGTGACAGGGCTTTCTGAGGGTGAAAGTGAACAAGTTGATGCCGACCTTGAGAGATCCAAAGATAAAGGAGTAAAATGACCAGTTTGTCTTAGGGCACGAGGATTAGGTGGCTTTGTCATCAAATGACTGGTTTGGTTCTGGGGAGGTGGAGGCGAGCAGATTCGGGTGATTGGTGAAGGGCAAACAGAGGAAGATGGGGATTGCACACGAGAACTTGGCTCCGAAGAAGGGAAAGGTCGAGCAACTCTGTTGTATGAAGTCTTTTGCTGCTGATCCTGGTAATATCCTAATCCAACAAAATTTGAGTTTCCCATTCTTTTTGTGCAAGTGCCCCATCCGTTATTACTCAAACTGTTGTTGTTGTTGTTATTGTTGTTATTGCCATTTGTACCTACGTATGGATGTTGTTTAAAAGTAGCAGAGCTTTGGTTATTTGCCTGAGTCACGGAATGAAGGCTAACTGGGGGACCAGGAGATACCGATCGCTGACTGCGATAGGGAGGAGGCGTCTGAACAGTCGCTGGACTAGATTGAAGATTGCTCGTTCTGAAGGGGGATGGAGAAGATCTTCCTACAGCAGAGCCTCGAAAACTTGCCTCCATACTTGAGTCTAAGAGTAAGTGTTTAGGAGATGGAGACCTTTGTCGTATTGAGGTTGTGGGCAAATGCAGGGAGCCTGTCTGAGATGGAGAATCTGTCTGAAGAGGCAGAGCTTTCTTCGACATGCTCTGAGTAATTGTCTGACTGATACAAGAAGCAGCAAGAGACTTTGTGAGTGCAGATGGTGTTGAGGACGGTCTGGGGACTTGAGCACGAACCGGAGATGGTGAGCGCATCCAAAGATGAGGGCTGAAAGCAGAAGGTGGTTTGGACTCGAGATATCGACCACAGCCAGAGGAAATGTTTGGAGACTTGTCGATAAATCTGTGAGAAGAAAACAAGAAAAAACGGAATGAAACATCAGGACCAAAACCTTTTTCCAAGTCAACTCAACAATGCAGTAGCCTAGAATGCAAATTAAAGTTAAATGATTCCAAAGAACCGGTTGTCAGAGTAAAACATTACAGAAGAGCCTAGTTTATTATAGTAGTTATGTTCCAAACACATTGTCAAAGAAAGCCGCTTATTTGGGACAATACTGAAGTCCCGAAGCAAATATTAATACACAAGCCTAATATTGTTCATTTATTTGAGACAAATTCCCATTTTTTGAGCCAAAGAATGTGAGAGAGAATAAAAAGGTCAACTAGTGGATGTGAACACCAGAGTCTGGTCTCTGCTGTAACTAGAAAGTCTGTGTTGGCCACCTTCAGTGCATGTCTTTGTCTCCTCTATGAATAAAAACCTGGGATATAAATATTTTAATCACGCTGACAGCGAGACAGACAAACATACAGTGGAAGATCAACTGTGTTTTGAAGCCAAGACTACTGCTGATGCGGCAGAACTACTTGGAGGAAAAGCGCAAGCAATGTGTTGGTTTAAGAAAATTGGTAAATGTCATTTTCTTTCCTACACAAAGCCAAGAATATAAAATGTAACAAATTGTGTGTTTGCCCTACAGTTGTGTGCTCCAAACAGCAAAAGTCATAATGAATTTTCAGGTTACATATAGTGCGTCTAAAATGTTAATCAGGGCATGTCTAATGCGTTTAAACGTTTACTCGGGAAAGCCTGTTAATTTGGACAAAATGATCGTGTCAGTATGTGACCCAGTGGACCAGGGTCGAGTGTGGAAATGTTTGTCTGGAGTGTCTACTGTGATCAGCAATCTACCTTTGGGGAGAGACTGAAGTCACGTTCCAGTGATCACAGGAAGCTCTCCGTCCTGTGGTGGAAGGAAGATTGGACGGCCTTTCGTTGGTAAACCTCGGCAGTTCCTCTAAATGGGTTTCACTAAAAATGGTTGCGGAGGACTGGCTTAAAGTCTTTGAATAATTCCTCAAGTCCTCTTTGGCCCGAACATCTATTGGACCAGTCTTATTGTTGGAAGTAATGTCAGATGTTACTTGCGTGGAACTATGGGAATCCTCTTGCTGCGATTGAAAAACATCTGATGGCTTAGAGATGATCCCAGAGTAGAATTCATTCTTTGGTGCTGAATCACAGCTTTCTAAACCCACTGCTGACGCTGACAGTGGAGAAGCATCCACACCAATAAACGTGGTGGTAATCTCTCTTTCAGAAATGTGGTTTACTGTCACGCATTTGTCCTCAATATTTCGTTTCTCTTGCACGACGTTGCCAACATGTTCATCCAGTGAGAATGCAGAGCGGTGGTATGCAGGACTTCCTGTTTCCCCAGGCTCCTGTCTTTCAGAATAACAGCTAAAATGAGATGTAGGTCTGGAGATCCCTTCTGCAGGGCCTATGAGGTTGCAAGTATTTTCTTGGTGATAGTTTGTTGAAAGCTGCTCCTTTACAACAACGTGACCAAAAGACTGAGGCTCTGTGACAACTGATGATTCAATGTTATCTGTGAAACAAGAGACACAAGTAAATCTTTTAGTCAGCTCTTTAGATATTATTCTAGTCCTCAGCAAGTCTCAGCTTCAATTGCTGAATTCAAAGCCAAAAAATGTAAAAATACTTCTAAAAAACGTACAATTATAAAGATCTAATCCAATTATCTATTCTTCCAGTATTCAACTTAGAAAATAAGTATTTTAAGTAATAAATGCTAAATATCTTTGTCACACTGAAGAGTGGATCATTGTTTATTAACTGATTTATTAGCTGTTTATTAAATAAAACAAGAAACATTGTCGGCTCATTCATCATCATACCGTAATACGCTCACCAAAGAGCACAGAATATTTTATACTATTGGCTAGCTAGAGGAAGAGCACCTAGAAAAAAAAAACAAAACTTCATGACAGGAACCGAAGCAGGTGTGACTGTGTTGGAGGAACAATGAAATAATAATAATAATAATAATAATAATGAGTATTTATAAGGCGCTTTTCACAGTTTTAACTGTCTCAAAGCGCACATGTAAATATGTAAAGGAAATGATGCTTTTTATTCAATTTGTCGTCTGGATTGTTGGTGTTGACTAAGTGGCTGCGGTTATGACAAGACAAAGACAAAGAGCAGCGAGCAAGCACAGACGCAACAGTGGCCAGGTAAAAAAACCTCTTTAACGAGGAAAAACCCTGGGGAGAACCCGGCTCACTGGGGCCAGTCTCCTTCGGCATTCTAACACTACACAATCAGTGCGTTGGTTGTTCCGCGACATTTTTAATGATGAATAATCACAATGTGAATCTTAATCTTATAGTGAAGTTTTAAAAAGTGAGACTGTTCGGTACAGTTATGTGTCTGGATGATAGTATTGTAAATTATAATACATTTTGTCTATAAATTATCAATTGAAACTTGCAGACCATTTGCATTTAAACAGTTAGTTAATGAAGAATTAGTTTAAGGATGAAAAGTATTAATGGAATTAATAAAAAAAAAAAAAAGCATTTCCTAAATCTCAAAATTATGTTGTCGTGGTTAATTGAAATTAGAATTTTTGGGGTGGATTTGTGTATTGTATAGATATTGTGCATGCAACATACCCCGCAAGTTTCTCGAAACTATCACCACTAAATCGGTAATATTTTTTGTGAAAGCCTCAAAATGACTATTGTGTGTTTTTACAGTCCAAGTTAAACACAAATGTAATTGTTACTGGATTGAAAATGTACCTGAGACTTGGGTGAGTTTCCCCTTGCACAATTGTGCCTGTGATTGGGGAGATTTTGATCCTCCTTCTACCTCCGCAGACCATGGAGCCCATCCTGCTCTGGTCCTCTTCTGATGCAGTGGGACCTTCATGCTACTTGCCTTAGCCGTGTACATGTGTGCAAGCATTTGCACTTTGCTCAGAATCTTTTCTGAATTCTTGACCAAGCACAGACTGACTGTTCCACCGTCAAAAAATCCCAAGTCCGGCACCTCGGTCAGTCCTTCATACAGAGTGCGGTTGTGTACGGCCCTACCATGACGGGACCATTTGTTGACCTTAATCTGACTCGGAAGACAATCTAGATTTCCGTTGGAAGATATCCTAGCTTTGGCTTTATTTTCACAAGGAACCGTTGAATCTATTTGTGCTGGTTTCTCTGCTGCGCATGTGTCTTTGCTGGATTGTGCGCTTTGAGATTGCTCTGTCACACGGCTACTTTTCTCCTCATTCTGGGAGACAACCGTAAGCTCACTAATGTTCTCTGCCATTCTCTTTTTGTCACAAGAAGATGAGATCTCACCCTCTTTGGAGATTTGCACCACGTTTTCACCTGATGTTTCGCTTTCTCTTGCTTCAGTTGCCTCTTGGACACGTTCTGAACTTGACAAATTAGATTCATCCGATGACTCGTGAAGGCTGACAGGACTTTTTATTGAAGGCTGTGAAGAAGCCACGTCAGTTGCCGAGGTGCCGGGCTGGTCGTTCTCTGAGTGATCCTGACTGTCTTGACGAACACAAACATTTAACCGCGAAACTGAATCTTTCACCAAACCTGCAGGTATTTGTGAGAAGCTGTTTCGTCGTGGTGCTTTGTCTTCCTCTAAACCCGTCTCTGCAGCTTCGTAGTAACTGCGTATCTTCTCAATAATCAGCTTGTCACTTTTAGCCGTTTTAGTTTCTGCTTCAGCTCGAGGCAGAAGAGAATTCTCGGAGGCGTTCAGTGTATTTGATGTTAAAGCACCACACGTGTTAGCATCAGTAGTTTTTTCCAACTGTACCAACAGGCTTTCTTTACTTTCCTTTTCTTTTATGGTCAGTTGGAATTGCGAAGGCTCTTCATGGCACGACTCTGAGCTGATCAATTCTTCTTTATGGTTCACGTCTACAGAAGGTTTTAACGTTGAAGATGAGCTGTCAGCTTCTTCTGGTGGTAATTCAGCTACATCAGCAGATATGCTGGACTCTTCAAGCTTGTCTGAATCGGCCGTTTCTTGTGCCTCTGAAGTTTCGGAGTAAATGCTCTGATGCTCCTTCTCCTCACCACTGCCAAGAAGCTTGAATCCATCTATCTCATCTGCCACCAAAGCCTGGACTTCCAGTGAATTTGGACTTGCCTAAAGCAATGAAACAATTATTTTGGAAATTGAAAAAAGCTCCACTAGGATTCTCTTACAAGAAATGACATCAGCTCTACATACCACTTCAGTGGGTAGTTCTGCCATCCCCTCACGAGCACGACTCTGATTAATGAACTGCATGATCTCCTCAGTGATGGATAGTGTCGGTGGTGGTGGAGTTATATCATCCTCATCTTTACAGAAATCATCACGACTGGATTCAACTTCAATGACAGAGGAAGCCAAAGTACTCGTACTGCCAGAGGAGCCGATGCTGTCGGATTGAGGGCATAACTCCCCTTCACTGCTCGCCAGAGAATCCTTCAAGAGACCAAAAAATATACAGTTATATAATGCAGAGAAATACAAATTGGAATATAGTTGCAAGCAGCAACTGTGGGTTCAACCCTTTAATCCACAATTAAAGTGGATTTTATATCTGCAAAATATAGATATACATATACATATACATTTTGTTCGTCTTGAGGCTCTGATTGATTTGATATGTGTACATTTTGAATGTATGTGGCTTTACATTTGAAAAATGTTGTTCAGCACCATCTAGTGTACAATTGGCTACAACATTTTAATGCACTACATCAAGTTAATAGAACAAACTCGACAAGAACACCTATTATAGTAACCGTGATGTATGAAATGTTAACTGACCTTTAAAGTCCCTGGATTGGATCAAAGTCATGCAGAGAAAGAAAAGCAAAGAAATTATTGGGTTGAACTTCAAGACAATTTTATGTCCATTACACAATTATTGTGTAAAATAAAAAGCCAAAAAATATTGGACTAAAATAGACAATTTAACCTACCACTTTGTCCAAATGCAGCTTCTAGATCTTTGGCAGGAGCTTAGGATACAGAAAAATCTAAACTTTATTAGACGCTAAAATATGACAGAATTCAGTAAACCAATCAAAGAAAAACGGTATTGCTACAAAAAAAAATCCTTTAATCGAAACAGTATAAAGACACACATTTATAGAGTTTCAAGATGAAAGGATGGTGATTTACCAGACTGTCTCCTGCCACGTTTGTACGGCAGATTGCTCTCTAGCAGAAGTGGAAGTGTTTTTCTGGCCTTCTCGGGAGTGTAGATGAACTCTGGAGGTTCTGTTGCAAACAATAAAGTGAGAACATCCCTCGGTGTTAGCTGATTTTTGACTGTGTTTAAAACAAGGACTTCAGACCTGACTGTCTTCTTCCTCTGTTATAAGGCTGAACATCATCAAGCCGAGGAGAAGGTATTGACTTTCTCAGTGGTTCTTGATCAAACTGTGGGGCTAAGCGTCATTGATAATTAGTCATCCACAGTAAGGCATACAGTCAATACGACAATCAAGCAACTACAGAGAACGCTGCGCATACTTACAGTTAGAGAAGCTGTCACCAAGAACCTGTCTTGCCTGGAACACAAAGAGCAATCTATTTCATACTTCTAAAACTCTAAGGTATATAAAAAAATAGCAACAATGGTGAGATTCGAGTACTGTATTGTATGTATGTACTGTATGTATTTATATCAGCAGAAATAAAATGCAAGTTTCACAAGATCAGTGGTGAAGTTACATGGCTCTACGGTTTATCAGTCAAAAGATGACATATTGCATTTAATTAATTTACTGGAGCCTAGAATCCGTAACTTTTAAAGGAATATTGATGACAAGATTCTAGAGTTTCATCTGAACCTAGTTTTGTTTGGTAAAGACCATGGACTTGTTTGAATTTGAGTTAAACGTAATTTACAAAAAAGTAGAGCAAAACAATATTCTAGAGTAAGTGGAAACGGATATGTTGTCTTTATAAGTCAGATTTGAACAACTCGTTAGGACTGAGATTATCAAGTTTCTTACTTTTTGCGGTAAAGATGCAGGGTGGTTCTCCACTATCATCCTCTTGAGATAATGTAGCCACAATCGCTTCTCCTCTTGGTTTTTAGTCTTTTAAACAGAAAACAATTCAATCAGAATTGAACAATTCATAGAACTTACTAGAACGATCTGCTCACGGTCTTTTCTCCATACTTCACCTGAACAATGTGCTGCTGTTTAGGAATGGTCTGGTCTGACACTTTAAAACAGAGAGGATCTTTCATATTCTCCACAAGGAGAAGATTACAGCACTAAAGGAAAAGAAGAGGACTTATACGTTTTGCTGAAGATTGAATGTGTTGAACATTTAAGAATGTATAAAATAGCACTTACAAAGATGTGCGTGCTGTATATGAAATGGTCCAGTCGCTTCTTGGCAATAAGAAGCATTTTGTCAAAGAGAAAGAACGCTCTCTCTTTTTTCACACGGTGAACCCGGAACGCACCTTCAAGAACAAGTTCGCCAAACCCACCGAGATCAGGACCCGTCCAGTTCAGCAAAAGGCTCTCAATCTCCTAAATATACAAGGCGCTCGGTAAAAAGTTGGGCTGTTATTGAGAACTTGTGCTATATGCATATTTGATCGGAAGTACCTGCAGTCTGACAGCATGTTCCTGCTTTCTTTTCATATCATTGATGTACCAGGCAACTGCAGTCATGGTTATAATCGCATCTTCAACCACCTCGTATCCTGGATCGCTCTTATCAAAGTGCTTGGACAACTCCTACCACAAGAGGGAGGTAGCCACTTCATCAGCCATTTTCACACCTGTACCAGTTCTTTAATAAACTTGTATGGACTATATAGAACAATGCGTATTACGGACTAAAAGCGAAACATTTGTCCAATACTATCAAAAGAGTTTATCAACATGGGCGATTAATACACAAGATCAATTTGCAGTTTTGAGCAGCTGCAAATCAGCATCAGGTGGAGATGTATGATGAGGCTTATGATTGAATGGATAGTGACATCCCTCAAAGACATTTTGTCCTGCCCCCGGTGGTGATGGACGGGATTTAATAAATAATCTGTTCTGAGTCACACAAAATCGCCAGAAAATAAATGAAAACTTTGATTTCACCAGCTACATGTGATGTGACATGTGATTACCAATTTCGTGATCGTGTGAATTGAGGTCAAATTTAGTTTGCAATTTCCATTTTAGCAGAAAATTGTTAAAGGCAAACTTGCCACTTGTGCGCCCAACACAATGAACAATCCACAACTCTTTATGTCTTCATTATTGCCCCTTAGCATTGATCGGTTTTGGGCCATGTGACACTCCACTGACCTGCAGTAACAGATGGTACTTCAGGATCCTTTGCACCGGTTTCAGCAGGTATGTCTCTAGGGGCAGAGAGTGGCACAATGTGGCCTGCCGTTCCTGAAAGAAGGGCACCAGGCTCTGGTTCTTCATGCAGTCTCGCAGGACAGACACTGAGCTGCAGGGAGAAAGAGCATCAGGGGTGGTCTCATCACTGCGGATCCTCGGCTCTTACTGTAACTCGTAGATCAGTGCATTCGGCTGACAGCCAAATAAAACCATTTTTTCTTAGTATCTCTATTCTCGTGTCCAATTTATGTTCTTAAACACACTGTGAATTAAATGCTCTTTATAAATAAACGCCCCTCATTCTACAAAAACAGCCCCGTGTGTCAAACACTACTGTCCTTGGAAGCTTTGTTGCAACTTGTCACATTCCCACACGTTCTGGATTACATTTCCTGCTCCAAATTACTTGCAAAACAAATACGAGTTCCTGTCAGGTAAAATATTTTGAATGAAAACAATCAAACACAAGGTTTTTGAGTTATGTGAATGCATTTCTACCAAATTCTCTAAAGATGGGGGAGAAATCATCCCTGACAGAACATCTGCTGCTGACGGTGGAAATATTAAAGGAAGTTATATTTCAGATTTCTCAGGTCGTCGCCCATGGTGAACCAGCGTTGGAGTAAACAGACTCCTTCTGCGGAGATGCTTCAGACCTGAATTATCAGGAACTGAGAGTTTGATAATAGCGTGAATGGCTGCGGGCTCTGAAGAATTGAATTGCAAAAGTGAGATAGTTGTTGATTGGAAACATTCATCGACTTGGTTTGCAACTCAATCTGTAATATGCGGGATTGTTTTATATTAAGAAGATGAATTATCTTGTTTCAGCTCAAGATGGGACACGATGTGGTTTCTTCCCAACATAGTTTCCCACGGTTCTTAGAGTTAAGCTTTTAGCAATAGCTTTGCGTTCAAGTTACTGTAAATGCTTAACAAGACGGTGTTCTGCTATCAATGAGAAAAATACAAATGAGGCACTTACTTCGGGTAATTCATGCAGTACAAGGTGTAAATATCAAAAGCTTCACTCTAAAAGAAAAAAAGAGGAAAGGAGCAGAATTCATGAATCTGGCAGGAGGACTTCACACTGGACGTTTGATGAAGCGTTCAGTTAACTGATGAGGAACATTTCTAATTTTGGTCATGGATCGTTTCACGGTGCTATGAAACCAGAAAACAAGTGAAGCAAATACAACTAAATCAAGAACCAATCCTGCTTTTTTCACAATTTTTCCAGTTGTTTTTTTCTTTCTCGGTTTTATTTTTCTAGTCCCCCCTTAAAAACAGAACATGAAGATCCCAATGAAGAGAACTTGCTGGTTTTCTCTGGAAATTGGGCAACACGCTCAGACTTTGCCTGATATGGGCAGCAATGCAGTTTAGAACTTGTCCATTGGCTGGTACCCGGATGTCGTGCCCAGAGACTCTCAGAAATCGGACAGTGGAACAAAACAAGGATTCTCGGCTATATTGATGCTCCGACAGCTCAAAATACGCCACCGGTAATGGCTTAATCAAATGTACTCTCTGGTTGCCAGGTCATCGCTAATTCATTCTAACTGTGGCCATTTCAGCATGGTAAAAACAACCATCTGTGGTACTTAAAAGACACTTAGTCAGTGTCTCTCAGATTGGAAGGTAGTAACGGTTTCCTCTGCTCCATGCAACAATAACAGCAGAAAGAGCAGAGCATCAAAACTACATCTGAGACGCTTCTAACAAAGACGTCCTTGTTGGGTCTTTCAATACAATCTGGTGACGGTAGAATTAAAGCTTCTCAGCCGACATGTGTGTGTGCTGAGAGTTAAAGTTAGTCTTTATTGAGTCCGCCTGTTACTGGGCTGAGCGTGGCAAACAGGTAAGCTTGTTTTCCCGTAACCTCGCCGTGAAAGTGATCTTCATTAGAACATGAGAGGAACGTGGTGTTGTGTGGTCATGTGCTTACCCTTTCCACAAAGCACTCTGCGATGGCTGCTGCGTGCGGACTGCGCTCTAAATCCTCCAGAAGCTCACTGTTGAAAAACAACACCCAGAAAAAAAATGTCCGTCAACCTCACATTTCAGAGATACGTTTCATGAATCCCAATAGTGTCAATTATTTTGGAATATCTCGAGCGTTTCTGTTGATAAACCTCGTTTCTGAAAAATATTTCTAAACCAAAGAAACGCAATATCTTTGTTTAGAGGTTGTAATTCCTTCTCTGTGGAAACATCTGGGACGAGGTTTTCAAGAGGACACTCTTGACTGGAGCTGCTGGCCTTTCCAAATGACATTCATTTGTTTCTCTCCTTGTGAGTAGACCAAACTATTGACTAAATGGATACAGATGGAATACTTGACATTCTGCCTCGCTTTCCTCTCCTCACTCTCAGTTTCCCTTCCAAACAATTTCAATAACCTCGCAGTCACACTTTACACATTTCCAAGCCAGGTAACTGAGGTTAAACAACGCAGCTTTGAGTCATCTTCTGGGTGAAAGCATTTCAGCCATCTGTTAGCAATGGTTAGCATCTGTCACAAAATAAATAAATAAATAAAATATAGCTGTACACGGCAATGATTGGGTGCACATATTACTCACGTATTTATTTTAACAAACCAGAATATAGTGCTATATTCCTAACATTTTGTTTTATGACATTATGGGACAAGCCCTGAAACTACTTACTTATTGGATTGGCTGATAAATAAATGAATGTTTTGGTCTGGTTCTGATCGTCTAGTGCAGGGGTCGGGAACCTTTTTGGCTGAGAGAGCCATAAACACGGCATATTGGTAAAAATGAAGTCCAAAAGAGCCATACCTGTTTAAAACTAAGTAAATCTATGCAGATTTGTAAAACCAATATGAAATGCAGGACAACAAGTCTTTGAACTCGTTTTGATAACGCTGTATTTATATGTAAAATGTCTTCATACTCGTGTGGCTCGTATTCAACTTTTAATTCTGACAAAACAAAAACGTGCGGTCAAGACCAGAAACACGGTGCACAGCGGTGTTTCAACCCTTTCAGGACTCCCGCGTCAAATAAACTCAGACATATACAAATACATTTCCAATAGATCCAACACAAATAAAATACATTTAAAATCGGGAGGGCATCCATTTAAACGTGAATTTATTTTACAACTTTTAACTTATTTTACCCCATGTTAAGCAATGCCCATTAAAGCAATGTCATCCCCTGCAAACACGCGGCTTTGAAAACTGCAAAAGAAACATGTCTAGCGAACACGTGAAGCCCGGTGTTTGTGCAGCGGCACGCAGTTACCGCGCATGCACGCGACTGGTCTGGAACGCAACGGTTTCCGCTATTAGGTAGCAAACTACTGAATATTGAAAAGGGGGCAGGGAAAACGTCCTGACGTCACGACAATGTTACGCATTATCCAATAGAAAACATGGTGTTGTCCGGAGGAAAGCTGTGATTGGCTAGTTCGCCCGCAACCAGGAAGCGAATGGAAATACCGGAGAACGTTTGAAATGTTTTACGTTATTATGTATTTTTAAAGCTTTGTCTAAGAGCCATATGCAGCCGCCAGAAGAGCCATATATGACTCGCGAGTCATAGGTTCCCGACCCCTGGTCTAGTGGCTCTGCAACCAAGGTAGTTTTTCTGGTTGTGGTTTAGGTTCGAAAGAACAGAAAACCAGAGACTAGTTTGGATTTGGGTCAAAATCAAATTAGTATGTTTTCAAAAAAAAAAATTGGGGCAGAACAATCATGAATTAATGGAAATTGAGATAAATATTTTGTTCATCTTTATCATGGTTTAAAATAAAGGTTTAAAAAACGAGGTTAACCGCGTTCTTATTTCTGTAGCGTAGCGTAGCTCTGTCCAGTACTTTAGTACAACTTGTGTACTATTGTGACAATTGTGATAGTACAGTTATCTAAACCAGGGTGTCCCTGTCCCACTGTCACACAGACTTGCACATTAATCATCAAGTTCAAGTTCTGAGCATTTGAAAGGCGCTTTTCACAGTTTTAACTGTCTCAGTGTGACTGAATATGTAAGAGAATTGTTGCTTTTTATTCATTTGATCGTCTGGTTGTTGGTGTTACAGTAGTAAAGTACAGTAAAGTAAATGGCTATGACTATGTGAAGACAAAGACATCACTGCACTGTTCACCACTGGTCAATTTTTATCTGGCTACTGGACTTTTTTACTTTATTTGATTGTATTTTTATCTTGATAATTTAGTATTTGTATTCATAATTCATATTTTATTTTTATATCTACTGTTTTTTAAAATCATATTTCTATTCTTTATCTTCATTTTACTGTAGTTCCCTATTGCACATTTATTGCATTTCCCCCTCCATGTTTAAATGCTGGAACGATCAAGAACACATTTCACTACATGTTGTACCACGTATAATATGTATGTGATGCATAGATTTTGAGATTTTGCAAAATCTTACTGATTGACTTTTAAATCTTTCATCTACAGTGAGTTGCCTGAAGATTATGAATATATGTGTCTGACGTGATCTCTCGGCTCGTGGAACTGCTTTTTACAACAATAACAATTTTCAAATTGAGACAGGGCTCAGAAACCCCAGTTCTCGACATGTCTGATGGGTTGCAACTCAATCCAACAAGCTGTAAGTCACTCGGTTGACTGGGAAACAGCCCACAAGCTGCCAGACTGGTCAGTCTCTAGAGAACTTCTCTAGATCATGAAGGAAAACAACTCGGCACTCTCTAAACGCCATGGACTTTCCTTCATGTGGCTGAGGGGAAAAGTTCGAAGGGAAACCACAGCACTTCATTCTCTCTTTCCTTGTCGAGGCGAAGCTCATTTGCGGCTGACCTTTGTGGTAGGGGGACTAGGTTGTGGTTGTAAAGGAAATGAATGGAGTCCCTACATGCTTTCTTAGATAAACTATCAGGATTTAGTCTTCAGGGTGAACCTCGGCGAAACTTTGAAAAATTGAGTCTGACGTGAGAAAACTGTTGTGGTTTGTAATTTAATGAAGGTGAACAATGTAGCTAAAGAGAATAAAAACAATGTTATTTATTATTTATTTTGTTTAAAAGAAGTTCTACCAGAATGTAAAATTGTATTTATTATTCAATAAGAAGAGCTGTTGTTAGCAACACCAAAGAGTGTTAGTTCAATTCCCATGAAACGCATTGAGCTGGTTTATTGTGAAAGTCAGTGATTCAGAACAATAGCAGTCTGATTAATTCATGATGTACTGTAGTTCTTATTGAAGTCACATTTGGTATGAATAAAATCTAATCCAACCATTGTTTTCACACCACAGATAACCAGATGAACAGTATTTGTTAAATTAGCAATGTGTTCACACTGTTAATGTTTTTGATCAATTAATTTTAAAGATAAACAGTATTAACTCACTACAAATAGAAAAACTTTCATGAACACACACACACACGCACACACACACACGCACACACGCGCACACACACGCACACACACGTACACACACTGCGTTTACATATCTAATGTGGGCTAATTGATGTTTTAGCTTTGAAAGACGAAAAGAGACAAGACTCCAAAAAAGCTGGAAACCTCTCATTCGCTTCATTAATAAGCAGAAAGATCAGCGAGGAGGAATTATTGGCGAGACGCGGTTCAATCTTTACCTCAACCTTGACCTTTTGGATGCGCGTTATAGGCTGTGCTGTTCATCTGCTTGTAGTCTCATCCTATTCTTTTCAACAACTCCCACTATTAATCCAGTAACACACTGTAAGTGCTGTATATAACTCAAACAGAAGTTCTTTGCATTACACTTTTATCTTCCTCGTTTTCCCCCCACAGCAGACAAGTCTTTGTTTTTGCTGGAATTGCTGAATCCAAAGGAGGATGAAATTCACACAGTAACTCTTTTTAAGTCAATACACTGAAGCTCAAGGCAAATTTATATTCACTCACTCTGTCGAATCAGATAAAGACAGTGAGTCGACAATGTCAGAGTAATAAAACATCTTTTTTTCTTGAACACCTTTTCTGTTCCTGAGTCAGGGGGAGCTGGAAGGTCAACACTGGGCTTGAAGTTGGGACACACACCATGATTTGGTGGCCACACACACTCACACTCTCACTCACACCTATAGACAATCTTTAAGACTCCAATTCTTCTGCATGCTTCTGAACAAAGCAAGGAAGCTGGAGACATGGAGAAAACCAACTCATGCAGGGAGAACACAGACAGTGTTCCACACAGAAGGATCCCCTGGGCATTGAATTTGAGTCTTGTAGAACAACAGTGTTAAAAAAATTAGAATGAATAAAAACAGCAACTGTCTGATAATGTATTTTATTGACAAAATTGTCTAAGAAATATAATTAACAAAAAAGGGGTCCAAGTCCGCTGTCCCCTTAATTTCCCATTTATGGACACTAGAGCGAGTCCAGAATGCTAAAATAACCCTAGATCATCCATGTCTTACCAAAAAGCCTCTTTGAAAGAAGCATTGCAAAACACGAAAGTGAGTCAGCAGTGGAATGTTTTCATCACTGGAGATTCCCAGGCCAGCAAAAACAGGAAGAACTATTGCAGCCCCTGACAAACGTGGCATTCCAGTGAAAAGGCCCAATTTACAATGCTTCACTAGAACCGGACAGATGTCTGTGGGAACAGAACGGGTTCTGTCTGCTCGCTTGGCTGCACCTTCACTCTCTGACAGGTCATGTGTGGCTTATTCACTCGCCAAAATCACATCTGCATGTGTCTTAAAGTTTAGTCCAGTGCCAAGAACCTAGACTCAACAGAGTAGCGCCCTAACACTAAGGCTAGGACGCAAGCCATAACACAAGCAGAGGTTCTTTATAAGTAAGAAAAGACAAAGAAATCTTCAGTATGGATATTGAAAACACAAGACAAACGCCACCACATTTACCATAGAAATTGTGTGAAAACACATCATACAATCATGCAACCCCTTATTCCTACACACTCATTTGGATAGTAAAGTGAGTGAATGTATCAATGTGCTCTGCATTTAACTTTGGAATTGAAAAGCGTTTGGAATACCAGATCATGGGTTCAATTCCAAGGTAAAGCAGGTTTTTGTTGAATTGTCAAAATTGTGATGAAATGTAAATTACATTGGATAAAAGCGTCTGCTAAATGACTGTAAAGTAAACTTTTGTCAACATTAATCTAAAGTCTCTGAGTACAATAATTTTTAAAGAGGAAAACACATAAAATACTAAAGTCACAGCATTTGTACTTTGTGGTTAAAAGATGCACAAAATGTAAAAAGCTAATGCTAAATTTTCCAGACGTTTTTTAGATCACATGCATCTAGTAATAGTGAAGCTTAGTCAATGATTGAGTACTGTAATAGTGAAGCTTACTCAATATCAACATTGAATTGAATTGAAATTGAATTGAAAAATCCTTTATTAGTCCCACAGCGGGGAAATTTCACACAACATAAGCAATAAAAAGGGATTAAGCGGTGAAAACACAGCACAATCACAGAGTAGATGAGTTTACAGAAGACACTGCACGAGTTTCACTCTCAGACACCGAAGATTACTGTGCATGACTTACTAATTCACAGCATGTGACGTGAATCACACGAAGTCATCAAATTGTTAAATAATAACGTTAAAAAAAGAACCAACTTGTGCTTTTGTATAGGTGCATTTTGTGTGTGTGTGTGTGTGTGTGTGTGTGTGTGTGTGTGTGTGTGTGCCAGTGTGTAACTGAACTAATATGCGTGTGTTAAAGCATCGGATTTCTATGGTGATCAGACCAGGCTTAAAAAATAAGTGTCAGATAAGAGTCGAAATCTTAAAACAATCAATAATATACCTTATTACAATTGTAATTATATGTCAAATACAGTTCAGGAAAACATTATTAGACCCCTAGAAAAATAGTTATTACTTTAAAAGTACAACATTTCAAAAGTGTCTTTAAACCGATAACAATCAGTGATAACTGATAACAATAAAAAATGTCCTCAGCTGTACATAAAACAAACACACACACAAACACAGACACACACACACACACGCGCGCGCGCACACGCACACACACACACACACACACACACAGCTGCTGTAAAGTGAAAGGATACTGCATTATTTTGCTAGTATCTATAGTTAATCTTGGACTTGGGAACACTACATCGGTCTTTTGTTTGTTTTAAATAAGTTCTTACTACTTCTCTTTCGGCTTTTCCCTTATCAGGTGTCGCCACAGCGAATCATCCCTTTCCACCTTATTCTATGCTGAGTATCTTCCACTCTGACCCCAGCCAACCTCATGTCTTCTCTTACAACATCCATATATCTCCTCCTTGGTCGTCCTCTTGCCCTCTTCCCTGGCAGCTCCATCTCCAACATCCTTCTACCAATATATTCACTATCCCTTCTCTGCACATTTCCGAACCATCTCAGTCTGGCCTCTCTGACTTTGTTGCTAACAAAGGTAACGTGAGCTGTCCCTCTGATGTGCTCGTTCCTTATTCTGTCCAACCTCGTCACTCCTAAGGAGAACCTCAACATCTTCATCTCTGCTGCCTCCATCTCTGCCTCCTGTCTCTTTCTCACTGCCACTGTCTCTAAGCCATAGAGCATAGCTGGTCTCACCACTGTCTTGTACACCTTTCCTTTGAGCCTAGCTGACACTCTTCTGTCACACAACACTCCTGACACTTTCCTCCACCCGCTCCACCCTGCCTGCACACGCCTCTTTACCTCTTTTCCACACTCCCCATCACACTGCACTGTTGATCCCAAGTACTTAAACTCCTGCACCTTCTTCACCTCCACCCCCTGTAACTTCACTACTCCACCCTGCCCCCTCTCGTTTAGACACATGTATTCTGTCTTACTACGACTGACTTTCATGCCTCTTCTTTCCAGAGCAAACCTCCACCTCTCTAGGTCTTCCTCCACCTGCTCTCTACTCTCGCTGCAAATTTTAAATAAGTTTTAAATAAGTTCTTACGAGGACTGTAATTGTTTTGACATTCAATTATAAAGCATATTTTCTGCAATATTTTCCTGCTAACATTTAGAAAGTTGTCTTTTATTTTAAGGCAGTATTTTAACATGGAATAATGGAGAAAAACGAATGCTTCTGCGCTTATTTCCCGAGGGGACTGGCGCTGAGACGCCATGTTCAGCTCAGCACTGACTAATGTCACTGGGGTCTTTCAAGGGTGTGAGACGGATCTGGTGTTGACTGAGGAAAGTGACTCGGTGTAAAAACAAGAGCTTGTACAAACACAGCCGGTCAGCAGTGCTTCCAGTAGCTGAAACCAGCGGGTCACTGGAGAACCACCACGTCAGCCTGAAACCACCACTGAACGTCACTGGCGTAGAGCTTACTAAGTGCTTTGGAATTCCACCAGTGATCCCATCGTAAGCGCATGCTTTTAACATGCATTGAGAACATTCCACAAGACCTAAAACATTACTTTGAGTCTGCTGCAGAGCATCTGCACATCGCTACAGACCAAACAGCGTGTCCGCCACATTGACGGACAAAACCAAACAGACAAGACCGCCACCCAGGAACAGCCACGCCCCTAAACAAGATGGCACCCACCTGTTGAACTCATAGATGTCCTCGATGTTGCAGAAGAGTGTGCTGACCTCCTCGGGTTTGAGTGGCAGCTCGCCGCAGTCGATGATGCAGCCGAGGTAGTCCTGGTGCAGAGATACAGAGAGTTATCTCCATGAAATCAGATACGCCACATGTGTTTCTTTAAGAAGAGTTTGCCTTTTATCGTCTAAACACATCAATGCCTCATTCATAACTCAAGGATGAAGTCAAAGGCCTGGACCCATCTCAGCAGGACGTGACTCTCACCCTCCAGTGATCTTTGCTCGCTGAGGTTCATTGTAATAAAATTATGCCGGAGGTCACATTTAAGCCCCTCGGTCATCCCCTACACAAACATAGCAATACAGCAGAGCCCAGCATGAAACCAATATGGTGGTCACGGAACCCCCTCTGACCAGAGTCGTCTCTTTAACTTCAGATCATCTTCAGCTGGTCTCATGTGCAAACATCTTTATATCTCCAACAACTGATTCGGTTATACTGAAACTGAACCCCAAAGAGAACGTTGGTTTGGAAAGATCTGAAATTTCACACTTTATTTTAAAAAGTATAAGGCAAATAATGTACCATCTTTTTCCGATTATAAGACAAGTAAATGTGAGAAAGTGAGTTGGTCAGTGTGGCCACTAGGGATCGTATCATAATTGTTTTCTGCAATTATCCAATGAAGTGTCACACACACCCGGAGCAGCCGGCAGCCTTAAGCCGTGGTGTCGGGGGTCATGTGGGAGTCCGAGTCTTGATCAAGGTCACTCAGTCGTAGAACAAGCCAGACCGACATTCGAACCTGCAACACCTGGATCCAACACTCCATCACATGGCCACAAATGCCTCGTGTAACCCTGAAGTCCTCATGTAACCCGATTCCAGATTCGGCTACAACAATCTTTTAGAAAGTAAAGAGCAATGGACTTGATTTAAAAAGGACTCAGACTTTAAAATTCAGATAAAGTACAGACATAATAACTAGTGTTACTCTGCACTTTGTTTCATGACATCATTGGTTGATTCTCATCAATAACACAACAGCAATGTGCTGTGAGCTTCCACACTCAAGTAGTTTCCACTTGTCATGATGAACTATAAAATGAATTCAGAAATAAATTAAAACATTTTATAACCTCCACTTTTCACAATTTAAGCCAAAACCTAAAATACATCTCAGGCAAAACGGTCTCTGGAGCCTTGGCTGTCGGGTTGGCAGAGCAAAGCGGTGCAATCTATCAAAAGTCTGTATTGGGCCGTTTATCAGTGTTTGGCCTCATTAACCCTTCATTACGGAGCCCTGAGACCAAAACCAACATCCTTTAAATTGCAGGAAAAAAAACGTCCAGCCGACCGCGACAGGCTAGAAGCGTCCAGGAGCGCCAAAAATGGAAATGAGAAAAATTATGGGCACCGGAGCCAACAAAACACGGCCACCAGGCAAACAAAACAAACTGAAATACGGGGCAATAAAGAGCTACAAATAAACGTCCTGTGAGAGCAGAGTCGCTCTGTATAAGGGCTTCTTTCTGCCACACTTTCCCCTACACATTCCATGTCAGCAAAACACTGACTTTTTTCCTTCCTTTGTCTCCACAGTCTCAAGGTGTCAAAGAAGGCAAACATGAAGCCGGGGACTCTGTGGTTGCACTAGTTTACACTTGGCTGGGGAGAATCCTCCTGGATGAAAAGCGTGACACGTGGCAAAGAGACAACGAGAAGAGTGATGACACTGCTACTCGGGGTAGAGTAGAAATCCAGGATGTGAGAGGAAACCAGAGGACTTCAGTCTGAACTGAAGGTCTCCACCTGTGTGAGACGAGAGGGACCAGTCACGCACAAAGGAACAATAAGTCATGCACACGTTAACTTGGCTGATGCCATCTCACTGAAATGACTTACTACTAGAGCGTCTACGGGTGTCGTGACAGTCAGTCTGGGGAGAAGGAGAACGTATGTTCACGTATAACGTATGTTCCAGACACGGAAAGGAAGACTGATGGGCAAATAAAAAGCGAAGCAGACTGATAGATGAAAAGACGCTTAAAATATAGACAAAAAGATGACAATCACACTGACATAAATAACAAATGTCCAAGAAGTTTGGAAACGTGACAATGATGAATATTAATGAAAAGTGTGAGAGGCCAACAATAACTGTGTGGGTGTGTGAGAGAGAGAGAGAGAGAAAAAGAGAGAGAGAGAGAGAGAGAGATAGTGAAAGAGAGTGAAAGAGAGAGAGAGAAAGTACAGTATATTGAATATTCACAGAAAAGTAATAAACGGAGAGAAACATTCACAGAAAAGAGAGAGAAACAAAAGGGGGTGGGGGGCAAGGAGTGGCAGAGTCTGTGTCTGGCTGTCTTTGTTGGAGAATCTAGGTCAGTTTGGTAGTTTGAAGTAAGACTTCGTCCCCCTCTTGTGAGCACCCCTCTTCATCCCTGTGTGTGCCCCATAATGGGGGCTACAGCCAAACTCCCCCCGTCCCCTAGTTTCCTGTCCTACTTGGCTGAAAACCAGCTGCAACAAAACGGGGGAATCTCTGCGTCTCATTCCCCACGATTGTTCCCCACATTAACACGTGCCAGTTTCACTGCACCTGAACGTCGCCAAACCACTTTCACCATCTAATAATAATACATATAAACAACAGAGTGAAAACTCAGACCCATTCTGAGCTCACTCTTCATGCTTCCAGGGAGCTTGACATCATTCCTTGGTACTTTTTCTATAAAAACCAGACGGCTCGCAGTATTGGAAGTTGAGCCCGACTCAGTATGATTCCAATCAGACATCATACGTACGTTCTTCAGAGTCAGCACTACATCCCCAAAACCACGATCCAGCACTCAGCCTAAAGTTTCAGGCCACAGATTGATAAAACAGCAGCATTCCTCCCTGTGATCCATGTCTTTCAACAACCAATTTCTGGTTATTTGATCTCAAGGCTTCTTTTCATAAACTGACATAAGCTTGCATGCCTTCTCCTTTTTATTGGCTTTTGAAAAGCTGGACTTCAAATAAACCATCAACTGAATGGAAAAGAGTTACATTTCAGGCATTCCCCCAACCTGTGGCCTATGTACCCATGAATTTTTTCAATCCATCAGTAATAGAAGCAATGGCCAGACAGACTCACATACATCTCAAATAAACGAGCACACCTTTTGGGGTAATTGTGGCAGTTCAAAGGCTAATCATTCTCACTACAGGCTTCTCAATTCAATGTCACATTCTTGGCTTCAAAAAGAACTAAAACGGTTAAAAAAAATAAATGAATTAATAAATAAATATATATATACAGTATATATATATACAGTGTATATATATATATATATATCCCACAGACCCCTGTATTATGTAAAACTTAGTAGACTAGTACTAGTTTAATTCTATTTTTAAAAACTACTATGCCAGTGGGATAAAACTAGTATCCCAGGTCCCAGTTTACATCCATTCATTTATTTTCTGAATCGATTTTTCCATTTCCAGGTCACAGAGCTGTGGCGTCAATCCCAGCAACTTTGACCGTGAAGGCGGGTCTCACAACGTGCACACTTTTGCAGAGTCTAGTTATCCTGAACGCATGTTAATGGACTGTGGAAGCAAACCTGAGGCCGAGAGAAAATCCTTGGGGGAGAACATGCAAACTTTACATATACAGAAAGACCCATACCGAACAAGTCTTACTTGCTGTTAGGTTACAACACTGTTTGGACGTAGAATGGAGCTACGTTTTCTTGTCAATTACACTGACAAATTCTAAATTCTGACACTATAGCATCGTAATGCTGCAGCTCAAATGGAGGATACGCAGAAATTGCAACATTTTTACCAATACATGATCCAATTTTTGTGAGCACATGTAAACGAGAACCTCCATTTAAAGGTCTCAGCCGACAGGAATGGAACCCGGTGTGGGCTTCTGCTTCTTCAGCCCATCTGTTTCAGGATTGCACATGATGCAATGTTTGCTTTGCCTACCTTGGTTTTAACAACTGGTTATTTGAGTTACTGTTCTTCTCCAACTAGTCTGCCCTTTATCCTTTGACCTCTGACATGGCATTTTTGTCCAAATAACTGCTACACACGGGATATTTCTCTTTGTCAGACCATAGAAAACCTCAATGAGACATTTCATGTATGAAAAACCCAGTATAACAGCACTTTTAAAATACACAGACCAACCCATCTGGCACCAACAACCATTCCACTTCTATAGTCACAATTCACCTTGTTTCCAATTCGAATGCTTAGCTTAAACTTTTCAAAAAATTATGGTCAAAGAGGCAATCGTCATTGAAGCAGAATTTCAATTTGTGTTACCAAAAATTGAACTTACGCAATAGTGATTTAACATAAAACATGTTATGAAGTACTTTCAGGAGGAATTTGTCTGCCTATAAAATTACATTGTTTACGGCAAAAATATTTTTTCAAGACCAGAGATACTAGCTAGTCACAAAAGTGAGTTAAACCACTGCTGCTTGACTATCCATTATTTTCCAAAACAGTCCTCATGCAAAGTATTATAGAACTTCTGATCAGAATTAGAATCAGAAATTCTTTATTCCTCCCCTTGGGGAAATTCTCTTTCCATGATCATATTGTCCTAAATCAGTTTCTTCAGCTGCCCCAGGCCCATCAATCAAATCTGCAATTGGTCTTATTGATTAGCTGGGTTTTTCAAGATTTTTCAACACCAATCCAGATGGTTTCTTTTTTTGGTGCTGGTTTCTGCATAAAGAAGAAAGTCAAGGGGCCATGTTGAATAACTGAACAACTGCCTTCTGAATATTTGAGAATCTCCCCAAACATATCTCAAGATCAGTAGTGCAGTCATGGTTTAGTGGTAGAGAGTTGGACTTGTGACTGAAATGTTACACCAGGGGTCAGGAACCTATGACTCGCGAGTCATATATGGCTCTTCTGATGGCTGCATATGGCTTGCAGACAAAGCTATAAAAATACATAATAACGTTAAAAGTATAAAACGTTTTCCTGTATTTCAATGTATTCATTTTCTGGTTGCGGGAGTTGGAGCCAATCACAGCTGTCCTCGGGACAACACAGTGTTTTATTGGATAATGCTTAATGTTGTCGTGACGCGAGGACGTTAACTTCCCTGCCCTACTTTAATTATTCAGTAGTCCGCCAGCAAAAAGCAGGAATCCTTCAAGACGATGGCTATTCAACATGAATGGAGTAATTTGCCTTTGGGGAGAGAGAGAGCAGCTTCTGTTTGAAATCAGATTTAAAAAATATGAAATATAAATGAATAAAAAACTAATCAAATTCTAAAAAATGTTGTTTTGTTTTTAATTTTAGGCTTGCAATCTCCACTATCAAAACTTTTTTTCCGTTGCGTTTCAGATTTTTGAACTAGTGTAGCAGCGTGCGAGCTGCCTGCGTGTCCCTGTACAAACACCAGGGTTTGCGTGTTCGCGTGTGTTTGCTAGACGTATTTTCTTTTCCAAGTTGTTTCGCGTGTTGTGAGTTCAGCGACCGCCTAATGTGGGGTAAAATAAGTAAAATAAGAATTATATTTGTCTATGTCTGGGTTTATATTAAGTCATTTTAATTTTTGATAAGGCTTTAATGTGCATCAGAAGAATAATACTCAGACACGGTCTGGGCAGCGACGCGGGGGTCCTGAAAGAGTTGAAACAACCTATGAATGAATGTGCACCGTGTTTCTGGTCTTGACCTTCATTTGTTTTGTCAGAATTAAAAGTTGAAAACAAGCCACACGAGTGTAAAGACATTTTACATATAAGAACAGCGTTATCAAAACTAGTTGAGAGACTTTTGGACCTAACTTTTACCAATGGGCCGTGTTTATGGCTATCTCAGCCAAAAATGTTCCCGACCCCTGTGTTACACATTCGATCCATAGACCGGTAGCATAAATAAAGTGGCCTTGAGCAGGACACTGAACCTGCTTGTCTGATTATGTGGGTTTCAGTGGATGATGAAAGTAAATCCCAGTGTAAAGTAAACAATAGAATAGACCTGAATCAAACCCACAAGAATAATAAAAATCTTCCAGACTCTCTGCTGTAGTAATCTGGCGTATAAAAAAAGGATTCACTCTGAATCACATTGATTAGTTCAATTGCTCTTGTCACCACTAAGCAGCAGCGGCCATCATTAGTGACCTGAAATCACAAGTCACATAACAAGTCCTGATGTGTCCATGACCTCTTCTGAGGTCTCGGTGAAGGCCTGATAGAGCAGCCATGTCTGCAGAGAAACGTGATAAATGTGTTGAGAAGTGTCCACAAAGAGTCTCTTATATTTCCAGCAGACTTTGATTTGTATGTGTGCAGGTTTGCTACGCTGAGCAACAGCCTCCGCATTGTCCCGGCTTAGCACTGGGCAAGTGAAGAGCAGTGCAAGGATGCGTTTGAAGTGACTGTTTGAATTTATAACTGCTTTCATCCAATGCCATGACCTCCATTGCTCCACCTGAACGTGTGATGAATGGCACAACTGAATCTCACAATGATCAGATTTTCAAATCGCCCTTGGCATGTGGAAAAATGGTTGGTTTACTCTGCAATCTTAAGCCTTGGGTAATATTTGTAGCGGGAGGCAAGTGAGGATATGACAGCTGAAATGCGACTCTGAGCAATTCTGCAGTTTAGGAATGTGAGGTTTAGGGTTTAATAATAAAAGCATACATGCTTTATTTAAGGTGCGTTTTTGTGACTCAAGGTTGCTGTACAAAGAATGTAGTTCTTTTCAGAATCGGATTCAAAATAGGATTCTGATTAAGATTTTGACTCTGTGTGCGACTGAGCATTCCAGCAGTTTAGGAATTTGAGGTTTTGGGCTTAGTCCTTTTAAAGTAACAAATTCTGATTCATATTCAGAAGTAGACTCTGGTTCTCCAAGCAATTCCAGCAGTCTAGTAGTTAGAGGTTACAGGTTCTTTTTTGGTGCTTCTTACCTCCACAATGCTCTTGAGGTCCCTTACATAGGCCTGCTCGGTCTCCACGATCTCCAGCACTACCCTCTCCAGTCGTGAGAGCTTGGCCAATGGAGTTGTAGAAGTGGGCAAGGGACCGGGTCCATTGAGCAGGGAGAGAGGCGTGAGGTCCAGACTGATGTCAGAGCCGTTACGCTGAGAGCTAGGGAATGCCGGCACAGCTCCATGGGGCAGTGATGAAGATGAAGAGAAGGAGTGTCCATCCTGTAGCGAGGCTGATGAGGCAGAGGAGCTGAGACTGGCGCCTCGGTCACTGTCGGAGCACACAGTGTTTACCGAAGTGCAGCTCCCGGCAGACGCGGCTCCCGACGAGGCCATGCGGCCCACAATCCCACTCAGCGAGGACACGGAGGAGGGGCGCTTCACAGCTGGTGCAGAAAACACAGAAAAATATATTTCTATTTAAATGATAATGACATGAAATATAACTGCAATGGCGGGGGTCAATGTCTTGTTTACTTGACAATAAGGAATAAAATGCTATACTTTTATCATTAGTGTTTTCCAATACTGGTTCTTTGCTCTTTTACAAAAAACTAAAGTTTTTCACAAAACTTGACACACAAATATATTTTTGTGCACATTTTGTGAATGTGGATCTGAAACACAAAAGATTAAACATCATTTGTCTCACAGAGCAGTTCTCCACATATCACAGCAGCATCAGACCTTGTGTCACATGTTTAACTCGACCCATACAAGCAGAAAATAAAATATCAATATAATTATTTGAGGTGCAAAGAGGTGCTAATTAGTCAAGCTGAAATCATTTCTTACAATAAAGATTCTAGCACTAACAAAAAGTAAAGCAAATGAGCTTGTTTGTCAAAACTGTGCTCTGCATTTAACCATCCAGTGAAGTTTTTACCAATACATGATCCAATTTTTGTGAGCACATGTAAACGGGAACCTCCATTTGAAAATTCACATCACAATATTTTCTAGTGTCCAGACATCTGTATTTTAGCACAGTATGGGGGTGGGGGGATACATTTGTGTTAGTATATCTTAATTACATTAATTGTATGGAACATTTGTATTCTAACTTTGTTTAAAGCAAGAAATTAGACGCAGGGGGTAACCTGGATAAGCATCTATCATTTTTAATAAAGTATTTCTTTTATGAGAGAGGCAGAGAGAGAGAGAGAGAGAGAGAGAGAGAGAGGCAGAGAGACACAGACACCAAGCGGCAGTTTTGTTTCTGCTCTTCGTTTGTACTCGTTGTCACGCTTTCTCACGTGTCACGCCTTCTTTCTCTCCCTCTCGCACGCGCGACAGAGCGTGAGTCTGTAAATTAAAGGTTGTGTGAAACACACGCTTACGAACAACTTTGGTAAAAATAAGCAGAAACAGCGCTGCTTGCGTGTCTTACACAGACGTCGGAGGTGCTCGGGGAAGATCTGATCTATTAATTCAGCCTATTACAATGCTTTCTGTGTTCGATTAGCAACGTCTCCCTGTCGTCATTAAAAGTTGTAACAAAACAAATGTTATGCTGGTTTAAAGTGTTTTCAAAACGTACAAGTATATAAACATTTAATTCTTGAATGTGTGACAGTATCCATGGTACTGCAAAATCCACATCGTGGCACAACTTAACACCAGTTTTCACATTCATACCTGTTAGAGTTATGATTTGTTGAATCGACATTTAGTTTAATTTCATGATCCATTTTGCAAATGTTGAATGTTTTTTGCCATGATGTGGGGCTGTTTTCAATCTTTTTGTCTTTGATTAGCTAGAAATGCTAGAAATCCTAAATTCACGGAGTCTTTTCGACCATACAATACCGGTTTACCGACCACCCCTAATATAAAGGAAAAATATTTTATTCACAGAAACCTATGCACATGCACACACAAACATGATCTTCTATTTCCTAAACATATATTTCCTTGCTTGTGATTTTAGAAAAATCAGTTGCTCTGGCACAAGGGTGTGAGCGAGTAGAAACCACATATTCTGTCGAAACGAGAGACACTCCAAGCTCAACTGACAGGAAACCAGACCAAACACACACACACACACACACACACAGCTTCCTGACTTTAATTTGCCGATTGATTAACTCTGTGAACACGAGATCATTCACTCAACCGTGCTCTCAGCAAACTTCAACGTTCGACCCAGAGTTCAAAACTCTTGGCCACTGCGAGTGGACGCAGTTCAACTACGGATGGCCATTGTTTCTCTGATGAATGCTGGGCTGTGGTCATTACAATAATGGCCCAGTTACATGAACAATCCAGCGTTTCCCCTGACCCAGCAGTCAGGACAAAGGTTCTGCGCCCTTCCTCACCAGGTCTGCCAACAAACCTTCAAGTGCCCGATCTGGCCATTAGCTAGAGGCGCTGGTCCTGCGTTTACACAAGGTTGGAAAGCGTTTCACTAATATTGATTGCCTGAATGTGATTTACAGCGGTGCATAAACCCGCAAAGGCGTTTGTTTATCTTGTGTTGGCCTGAAACCAAGATCAGCAGCATGTGGCAGCAGTCGCAGAAGAAAACGGCCAGTTGAACATCTCTGATAGGGCGATCGTCTGTCAGCCGTCTCCAGATTAGATGCGGCGAGGGGGAAATATTCTGAAAGGCCACATTCTTGGCCACTTTGAAGAAGCAAATAAATTAAGCCAGACAGATGCATGAAGTGTGTCAACGTAAATGGCGTGCATCCTCTGGAACCAAGTCAACAGACGGTCTTCCTCGTTATTCCGTAGATTACCGTAGTTTTCGGACTATAAGACACACTGGATTATAAAATTCATCATCATTAAACGTCAGCAGGGGATTATAAGACACAAAGTCAAAATAAAACTATTCCTAAAAACTCAACATTGTTCCATAGTGACACTGTCACGCCGGGAATTATCAGAATACGAGCAGAGTTGAAAAACCAAACTTACAATAACTGACAACCGATCTCTGATCTTAAATTGTGCAGCGCTAGGAGATGACTGTCCAGCTGTTATTAATGGCCCTGCTGCTTTCTGAGTTGGCCACCAGGAGGAGCCACAAAGCAGGACTGTAACATACGTTTCAGTTCCATCATCTTCCACAAATCCAGCCAAATCTTCAGCTTCAGTGTCCAAGTTTATGAGTTTTATCAATTATGGATTGCTAAAGTGATTTCAGTATCAACCGTGAGCGGATCCTCTTTTCATTATCAGAATCTCATTGCGGTTCCGCTGCCACTCTGTTTCCTGTGAATGATTGTCTCTTTCAGACGTCCTTTGTTCCACAATGCTCCCAACATAACTCTGAACTAGATGCTAGATTAATATGTGAAAGTTGCGTGAGACGAAACATTGTGATTTTTAGAAAAAACTTTGGAAAGCCAAATTATCACTTAATCCTCTGCGGCGACTCTTCATGAAACATGTTCTAGTGGGTTCATTGTCAGTAGCAGAGCGTGTTTCACTCTAGTAAATGTGACTAGTTTTAGTATTTTAGGATTAGTCGCTGAGTGTTAAATGGTAGTATGGCTTGCCATAGCTCACTCTTCTTCTCTGTGTTACATATTACTCCACCATCGTAATGCTCCACAATCAGAGCGTGGCAGCTTTAGAGCTGAACAAAGTCACTGGAACATTCTGACAGATTATTGAGCTCCGTGTTCCAAACAAAATCTCACAGTAACACAACCAACAGCTCACAGTTGATTTTATTTATGTATGTGTTAACATAAAAATGTTAAGTGAAATGTATATGTACACGGCAAAAAAATAATTCTTGTCATGAAACAAGTACAAAATTAATGAAATGAAACAATAAATCAATTTTGTTACAAAATAAATTAATTTGCTCATAATTAGGAGAGAAAGATTAATTTGCATGTCTGAAGAAAATCGGTCTTGCTTCAAGTCGTCTTACCATCAAGTAATATTTTCCCATTGGCAGATAATTTTACTTGATTTAAGTTTATTTAACTTGAAATAAACACTTATTTTTGATACACTTAATATTGTTTTTCATTTTCTTATTTTTTCATGTGTATATTTTCAGTGTAGTCTATAAAATATGGTAAGAGTCTTGAATGTAGTATGGTAGAGCTAATGCATAAGCATGAGGGCGAGTGACCCAAGCCCTGGTCCTTTGGAGTTATGATCCCCAGAAGATAAAGTTTAAGAGTCCAGCAAGCACACAGCATGATTCAGTGGTTACACAGATCGTAATGGCCAAGAAAACCTGCTTGTTGCATTTAAAGGGATTATTGAAGACTGGACTGAGCCAAGACATATACACGGTCTTCATAATTATATGATTCTTGATAGAATCGATGAATTCAGCAGCTGTTTTAGATATCTGTAAAAACACATTGCAGCTCATTTCCACACACTACTTCTCCAATGACATTGATTTACTTGGGAAAAAAATCCAGAGCAACACTTTAATCAGGTATTTGTGCTGAATTACAATTCAACGGAACATATTCATGTCCATTCATAATCAAGATGTTTTTATAATTGTCATGCTCGCCGTCGACGTGGTTTCATCAAGTAATTCTAGACACAAGAACTCAGCCTGTTATTTACATCATGGATGTCTGGGGCCACAAGAGCGAAACCCAGCAGAAAGATCTTACATACCTGAACCACGAGCCAAACAGCACCCACTACCTTGACCACGTTTGAGGTTAGCTAGTTAGTCGAGGCACTGACTTCCAGGTGAATCATCCTCAGGAGTGACTGAATTGGCTTTAGATCAGATGTAAAAAAGCCCAACACAGGACGTGTTCGTGTCTAAGAGAGGCACTTCCTGTCTAGATCTGCATTAGCAGCCGTAACACTAAACCACAATATTCTGAAAGTCGGTTAAATGTAGTTCTGCTGGCAATCAGATTTCTTGAGGGCCTTCATAAGTTTATTTTATTTGCTTATTTTCCAAGATCTTCTTTAATGAAATCTATTTTTCTAATTTAAATGTACAACGCTTGATTTTTAGAAAGCAGAACTGAAATAACTACTGGATGAAATTCTGAACTACCACATCTCTTTTCTACTGATCACTGACGTAAGTTCTGTTGCACAGTGCTTTTTCAAATCCCCACAGTAAAATACAGACAGACCAGTAGAAGAAGTTATTGTGAACTAAATTTAGGCACATGCAAACTTGACATTCCAAAAAATTCCAACACACAGTTAATAGCACATTCTTTTTGTTGTAAAAATTATTACAAAAAAAAAAAAAACTTCTACACAAATGTGAAACGTCTCATTTTTTGGACAGATATCTGTCTCTATCTCTATCTCTATCTCTCTGTCTGTTCAATCCAAGATCGGTTGAGCGAACCATCCATCCATGATTTATCAATCTATCCAAGATCTACCAAAGATCTATCTGTTTCTGTCTGTTATATGTCTGTCTGTCTGTCTCTAACTAACTAACTAACTATCTATCTATCCATACAGTACATACATCTATCCACCCATCCGTAAATGGCATGAGCATATTTGCATAAAGAGCTGGAGCGCTGCATACCAGGAGTGAGTGAGAGACAGTGAATTACTGGAGCGCCGCTGTTATCTTTATCAGAGTAACTTCCTGTGTGCCGTGCCAGTCTGCACCTGACAGCCCCATCACAGGAAGTGGTGAAAGAGAAAACAGACACAAAAGGTGCTAAACAACAGAAAGCTGAGGTCAGGGCCACAATATCTTTCCTTCATTATTGTGTAAGCATTTAGTTACTGGAAGCTGTGAGAGTTCTTCTGAATACTGAATGTGTATGTCACATTTCTCTGATTTTCACCACATGCATGTACATTTTGCTCCAATAATTATGATGAATTATGAACTATGATGTATTTAGGAACTATTTCAATATCCATTGTGTGTAAAAAAAAAATGAAAATCCAAAAACAGACATGAGACTCTAAACAAATGTGATTGTCAGTGTGCTTTCAACAGCCTTGAATGGATCAACCAAGCATCCATTCTTTCTAAAATAGGAGCGGCTGAAATCCTAAAATACCCCCTGCTCTCAGAGCCAGACCACCCGGTTCAGCTCCTCTCCATAGACAGGCTGAATGGCTTATCTCCATTGAACATATCAGGCCACATCAGGCAGAAGTTATCTTAAATGATTTTCCCAGCCTTTCGTTTGTGGTTTGAACTTTGTCGGAACAGAATTCCCATTATGACGTCCCTGTATGCGGAACCTCATTAGACACACTGATAGCACAATGCCGCAGTGTTAGACCGGGATCTGACCTTGGTTGCTGTTTTTCTTCGGGTTGTCGTGACCCGCCCCCTCAGGCATGGTGTGAGAGTGTCACAGGAAGTAGAAATCTACAAAAAGAATGAGAAAAGTTTGCAATTTAAACCACTGATAAAAACACCACTTTATGATGGAAAGTCCACAGCCAAAATTTCCTATGCGTTTCAAAATGATTTATTAAAAAAAAAACCTGAATTATTCCAGTCTGAGAACTCCACTCAAGCAACATATTCTCCTTCCAAACTATGAAAAACTGTCCTTTATCAGTGCGAAAGCACCTTCCGCTTCTTTCACCACAGAACAACACAATGGAAAAACTAAAGAGAGTGAAAAACGTCTGAGCCAAAGCAATTAAAGAGCAAAAACTGGATAAATGCTGTTTAGGAAGCGAGGGAGGAGGACCACGGCCTGGGTTTCGTCTCGTTCTTCATCTCTCTCGTGTAGAAAAACAGACACTCTGAAACGTATGTAATGGTTGGCAGGGAGACAAAAATCTGCAACTGTCTTTAGCAAATGTTGAGCATGTGTCCTGTCAGCGCAATTGGTGTCGGACCTTCAGGAAAAGGAAACAATCGGGACAGACAAGGCTTTTCTATGATGTATTAATGTTTATGATATTTCGACATGCTGTCTCCCATGTCACCTGGCCTGGCCTTCACGTACACCGTTCTTTTCACCGTTGCTCTACCAGTCCAAAATTTCCATCAAAAAATGTGGAACAATATTCCAGACAAAATTCAAATGAGTTGTCAAACTGAATTTGCCATTGCATTTCCTATGACACATAGGAACCTAAAACGTTGTGAGGTTCATTCAAAGGATAAATACGACAGGTCACAAAGCTTGCCAATCAGCTTTTGAGGGCTACCCTTTCCTCATCAAGTTTACGTCCATTGTACTGTCCATTCATTCACAGCTGCTGTGACATAGCCGCGCCCACTGAAATGTATTAGCAGGTTGTGTGATCCTGAAATGTATTTTTTGAATTGATCTGGCAGATTTGTGTCGTAGTTTTGTCTACGTAGATGTGCCCATCCAGGGTGAACACAAAGCAAAGCTAACACAAACTTTCACGGTGGTGGTTGAATTTTGCCGCGCACACTAATTTGAAAATTTAAACAACTTTTGCAAATGCAATGCAACAAAACTCAAGAATAATGTTTCATAAACGACATGTACGGTTATGAGCTGGTTATGAGCAAACCAACCCAAAACAAAACTATTTAAAATCAACTCTGTATAATAAAAAGTAAAATGAGTAGAACACTAAGGGTGAAATAAGAGAAAGATAAAGAAGAGTTCACATTGTCATAAATGAAAACTACATAACAAAACTAATTTTAACAAGAATTGGATTGTTTTTTAATTTAGATTTTTTTTAAATGTTGTTACAGGAAAGTGTAGCACCAGTCAGAAACATTATCAGTGATAATTCTGTAATAATAATGTGATAAAAGCTCTTAATAATAACAAAATTAACCTTGAACTCTTATAGTATGAAATATTTTAGCCAAATTTTAGATTTTGAAGTGCACTATTTGAGAGCTGCCTTCATAGTTTAATTAACTGGTTAATGAACCAGCATCTGACAGGAAACAGTAGCTAATATTCAAGGACACTGGTGGGTAAACACAGCTGTATTGTGAACAGTACCAATATGTACTGAATATTACTCTCCTACCTAGTTCTTATTTCTAGTACATTCCTATATTTTAACTTTTTATATTTTCATCAAGTTTTTTTTCTCAACTAGAAACTTCTGCCACCGCAACAACTTCCTTGTATGAGCTGAAAATCCTGGCACTTAAAGTCTTTCTGCTTCTGTATGGAGACGCTGGTATGAAGCAACATGATATTTTCAAACTAACCCAAGCCAAACATACAAATCAAATCATGTCCTCACACAGCCAGAGTGTTTCAAACACGTTCTCCCGCATCTGATTGGACCGGCCTATGTCACGTAATCATCGACAGGAGACCGGAGAACTTCTGCTTTCAAGGCTGATATTATTTTTATAGGACAGATTTTCTGGTTCATTTACATGAATTATTTGCATTAGGTGTTATGTCACAGAAGATGCTGATCTTAGAATGCTGGTTGGACTGGTCCACACTTCATCCGCGTGTTATGTCTGTCAGTTAAGCTGCAATAAAACCTAAGCCCAGAGTAATAATCTGTTGTGGAGATCTCGTAACCAGACGAAATTAAAAATTGTCCTGGCACTTTTCCACGCACTGTCCTTCGGAGTGTTTCCCACCACAGTCACTTTGGAACTCGGTCCCATTTCCAGCACAGCCTCATTAAAGGCATCTGACTTCCTGTAGCTGCGAGCATGAAAATTGTGCAGCACTGTGGGCCGTTGTGGTGAAACCCCATGTATTATTCTGGCTCCAGAGCTTGTTTGCTGCGAAATTCCAGAATTCCAGAAATTGAGCTGCGGTGAAAATTAACTCGCTTTTCCGACAACAGTTTCTAATGATGAATAAAGAGCTGTGACTGGGACGCGGGAGTAAGGGACAGCAGATCTTCTGGAGGCTGGATGGAAGCAAGCCAACATCTGGTGAGCCAGCACAGAGGTTAGATTGAGGTTAGCGAGGTTTCATTCCGGCAAATGCAGAGCAGAGAGACGCTGCACGCTTTTCACATATCCCAAAATCTTCCTGGAGCAAAACTGCAACTAAGTCAGAATGAAATATGTGTAAAAGCAGGTCTTCTTCACCCTGTAATTTTCATTGCAGACGCATCTCTCGTGGCATCTTTCCAGGTGCATCCATTCATGCTGCACTTTGACTGTCACGGAGATGAAACTATCTGCTGACAGAGGCCCATTACAGAAAAACACAGCTGGACAGCTGCGTGCGTGTTGTTGCCCGTCTACGTGTGTGTGTGTGTGTGTGTGTGTGTGTGTGTGTGTGTGTGTGGAGCTGTCTCTGCCTCCATACTTGTGGTGGTTAGTATTTTCAATGGATGTATTAGAGTAATAACCTACAAGATACAATAAGGATCGGCTGGAAATTGATCAATAAATTACTATAAAATTAAAATGTACAGTGAATTCAAAGTAGCAAGAAAGAAGTGTGCAGGCTTTTGAATCGTTTTATTGATAACTTGTTGGATTTTTGGTCAAAGGGTTTTATAATTGTTATATAACCCTAACAAAAGTGTACATTTTGCTAATTAAAGGTTATTTCCAAAAAATAGCTCCACTTTATATAGTTTCAATCGCAATAGATGTTCTTTTTTAAACCTTATTGTTTTTGTGATTCTTCTATTAAAATACAAGTATGTTACAAACAATTATTAACCAAAAAGTTCCATATTAACAAATCTTAAAGTTGTAGTACTTAATGTTAGTAACTTTATCAAGGTTCAAGATCATTATGTAAAAGTGTCTTCAAATGTCAGTGTCAAACTCTGTATTTACTTCTGACAGATACATTCATCATCAGCTTAACACTTCTACAGAGGCAATAAAGCTAAATATTATCATTGGATTTTTGGATAATAATTATTGGATAATAAGTGATTATTGGATAAAAACTGATTACACAGTTACAGATGATTAGAATTCTGAAAATAATCTTTAATATCTGTATGATTTCAAAAGGGTTTCTCGGCTCAAACTCCCATATATCTGCATCATCCAAACACTCTTGGGCACATTGAGAAGAATCAGATTAAAACAGCAACATGACTAGAGAAGCACGACATGCAAATAATTGCTATTAGACAAAACCGCAACGACCAGGAAAAAGTACAGCAACGCACGCGAGACAAAAGGTGCGATGGTTGTTGAGACCTGCATAGTATCATCATGCGTAATATCGTTTTATTGTACCACAGTATACTGATGGATTGATGGACATTGGTCAAATTTATTGTAAATGGCTCTTTTAACAAACACACTGTACCCAGTCATGCATTACTTTAGCTCAATCTATTTGAAAAATAAATAAATAAGAAACAGAAGCGCTTTGTTTCTAATATAATTTATATGAACTACCCACCAAATGAATAATTTTTCAATGCTTGTTGTGAGTAGATCATACTTTTCACTGATATACCACCGTCTGTGCAGGTGATATGGTCTGGTTTGCCGACTCTAGAACACGTAATTGTCAAAGTGGGAAACACAAACCACAATCAAACTTATGATCTCTTAATAATGAACACCTCAGGACATTTTCGTATAAAAATTGTTGATTCCTTGACGGTGGTCAATTTTTTTATGTGCCTTTGCAAAACAAAATCTATGAAAATTCTACATAACAAAGGGGTTAGAAACACTGAATCGTAAAAGTGGAAATTGAAAACAAGTGGTAAATCAAAATACCTGAAAAAAAAACAAATGTTCTCAAACACAAAGTAAAAATTTAGTTTGGGCATGAAGACAACGTGTTTTAAAGGGTAAAATGGAATGGTTGACCGCTTCCCAAAGTGAGGTCAATGCTGATGCACCCAAACACATAAATAAAGCCGAGCTTGACCATTGTGTAAGACGAGAGGGGGAACCGCTCAAGCCCTCCGGCTCTATTGTTTACCAAAGAGTTTAGAAGGTAATTGTTTCTTTTCCAGCTGACCTTCACGTTTCCCTGTGGAGATGCCATCCACCTCATCACAGCCGGTGCCCTGCTACAATTAGGCTTTCTGGCCTGGTTCTCTGCACACAGACAACAATGGAGAATGCTTGCTTGGGGTGGGCCACTTCAATCTCGCATATGTCAGTGAGGAAATAGGAAGAAAATGGGCGATGGGCATTAAAGCTGCAGGAAAGTGGGGGTGGTGGGTAATAACCGTGGGACAGTAATGCAGAGCACATTGTTTTTGGCCACCAAACACATGGTGGACAGGAGAAGAAGTCTATTGTCTCAAGGCTTTGGTGAGCTTCGGCTTTCATCTGGCGTACGGTATTTATTGATGTTTTTAGCGTTTTCAAACCAACATTCTTTCTTCACATTTCAAACAAAGCTCAACACATGTGTGTTTGAGCTTAAAGACTATCAATTATGCATCTTCTAAACACCCGGAAATGCAGAAGATGGATCCATGGAAAGTACTTTTGTAGTATTTGGGTCACAGGGCTTATGTCAGATCCTTGGGTCAGGAAGTTCATATCTTAGATAATCTGACCAACCTGAAATCACAAAAGAGTCCAATCAGACGTCTACATTCTATTGTTTTTTTTTGTTGGTTTTGTTCCATCAAACTTTGGCCAACAGGCGGGACACACACTACACCAATCACAAAGTGACACACACACACACACACATCTATGGACAATTGTTCAGACTCCAAGTCTACTGTCGAAAGAAACAAGAAATCCGGAAGAAACCCAGGAAAGCATGAGAAGAACATGCAAACACCACAGAAAGACCCTGACTTCATCGGGGGACTCGTCTTCATGACTTCATTAGTATAAAAGGCTTGTACTAAAACATGTAATAAATGCCACTGATGTTTTTCAACTCTCTGTATTTTGGGGAAGTTGAGATGAGATTCAAGTGGATCAGTGGAGATTAAAACTTCTCTTATCTCCAATGTTCATCAACATCCCAGATTAGATGTGATACCGGTAGTTCTCAGCAAAGGTCAGCTGCTGAGAATACGGAAAAGCTTTAAAGAATTTTAAAAAAGCAACATCCTAGCTCTTTATAGAATGTCCTTGTATAGACACAATCATTCCCAATAGAGTTTCAGATGACAGGAATGAGTTCAGCCAGCAGGGCAGAAGCTTCCACGTTCCTAGAGCTCAATAAAAGTGTCATCAGGTGGTGGAGATGGAAGCAGTAAACAGGCCTGAAGCTTGTGACGGGAAACTCATCGAGTGCGCGTAAGTCATTATACAAGGAAATCTGCGGTTCAAACGGTGGTTATGAAATGAAGCTAAAGGTTCAATCCGTTACCTCACTGACTTATCATGGATTGGGAAAAGGAAGATGTCATGCATGGCAGATAGAGGGAAGTTAAGCCGCCATATATCACAAACAAGAATGTCAATAGTGATCATCAGCGAGAGATAAAAGGAGACGGATGGCGTGACTGGTCGGGATGAAAGTGGAATGATTCAGACTAGCAGAAGTGCAGACAGAAGGTATGACGCAGAACTTCGACCAGGCTGAAGGATCAGGCCACGGGTGAAGACAGAATCCTGCGGAGCTCCTGAGTGTCAGTGTGCGAGTGGAGAGTTATGAGTCATGCAGTCTAACAAGACAGTTCACAGCTGTGTGTTGTCACACACCTGTGCTTGGAAAACCCCTCAAAACAAACACACACACACACAGTCGATTCACCAGACGAGTGCAGTCATAGGTTTAAAACCTTTTTTGACATGATACCAAACCCAGCAAGTCCTTGAACGGCTTCCAGCATTTTTTTGTCTAGCGTATCGAATGCTCTGTTGCGAATGAAGCTCTGCTCACGAAAAGAGTGTAAATTGAGGAAAGCGAGTCGCAGATTTCAGAAGTTGTGAGAGAGACGGGAAACTGTCTGTGTTTACTTTACTGCTTTTATTAATCCAAAATTCCGAATACATGCACATCTGCCCGACAGATGCTCTTATCAACGGGAATACCTGGAGATTGTGTGTGTGTGTGTGGGAATGAGAAAAAAGTCCAATTGTATTTATATTGTGCACAACAAGTTACAATGACAGAGAGAAAAGTGTTTAGCTCTGCAAGTTCTTTATGTCACTGGATTCAGAGGACGAACAAAGCGTTTATCTCTGTCTCCATTAACTCGTGATTGCTATGCTCTAATTTTTTCTGCGCTCAAATTATGTTTAGCCCAAAATCTAACTAGTTCTCGAGTTATCTGTCTTTTCAAAACAAAACCTTGATCTTTATGTTTGTTATCAATATTCTGTTAAAACATGAAAAACGTACTAATATTAGGCGCCAGGATTATGTGACCATAAATCCTGTCATTTCTTCATCCGTTTATAACTTTTGACAGTTTAGACAAGTTGTAACTTTCACAGCTGATTAAAACTTCGGCCACATCTCTGTCCATCACAGAGAAACTGGATCATTAGAACCATAATGACAATGACAATGACAATGATGATGTTGATGATGATGATGATGATGACAAAGATGAAGGTCTAGGTAAATGTGTTCTGTCTGAATATATATGTCTGTGTTCCTGAAATTTATGTAACATGTAGATGGCTTTATTTATCAGAGTACAATTCAGTGAATTGTCAAATATAATAATTCAAGACAAAAACTCCACCATTACTTACACATCACACATTTTGTAGATTGTAGACATGTATTGCAATTTTAATCAGAATTTAAGAAAACAAAAGACAAAGTGCACATAGAGAACACAGAAACTCATTCCTCACCTAAAACATGGACTGCACAATATCTGAGAGTGAGCGACAAAGGAGCTGGGAAGCTCATCAAGCTGAATTCCTCTACCTGGGGAGTTCTGGGAGGAAACAGGGATTTGCCTTCTCCCTGTGAGCTCGACCAGGGACTTTGTCTCTTAAACTCACTGTAAACTAAGAAGCAGAAGCAGACCGGCATCAGCAAGAACACTTTTCCAAGTGAAAACATGAATTGGAAAAGGAATTGCTGGTTTTCAAGCTTTACATGTTACCCTTCACATGGAAAGGTCCAAACATCCAGGGTTTGGTCAACTTCCTCATTCTCTGACCACTTCTCAATTCTATTCTTCTGTTTGATATGATAAAAATGACCAAACAATATGCCTTTCACCCCAAAAGACCCACCCGTCCCAGAGCCGAAAGGCTGAAGAGATCTTGCTTTAAAACTTCTCCAGAAATCAAATGGGCCACCCAATGTTTAATAGCAAAACATAATTAGATTATTATATGCATTCATTTGTGTTATTTTAAATTTATGGGTCACAGGGGGTAACTCACTTGGGTCGGAACGGAAGGCTATAGACCGCTTAAATTAAGTACATGGAGACGTTTATCTGTTAAAAATGAAGCCAGGTTGTCTTTTCTGTTTCAAACAACTTCAAACCACTAGAATAACATAACATATGAAAAAGATCAGACTATATTAAAAAAAAGAGCAAATACAACAAAAACAAATAAAACAACAATCGCGCTAACAGATCCCGTTTGCGTGGACTAACATCCTTTCAATTATTTTGCATTTCCCGAGTGAGAAAATTAAAACCAGACGGATTGGTCGGGTTGTTTTATTTGTCCACCCTGAATAGTCGGCATTCCAGTTGCTAAAGAAAATAGTATTTGTTGAGCAAGAGGGGGGCTTAGGGAGCTGTGAAGAAAGTCTGGACGTTAAATGTCCAACAAGACCCTAAAAGCAATCCATGTTGAAGGGTTTAGCAGTGGTGTGAATTACAGCATAACTGAGATGGTTCTGGGAGGAGGGTCTGCATTACACCCAGGATGAAGAACCTTCCAGTGCAATGCTTCTTAATGAAATCTGAACATTAGGGGACAAGTCATGACACGACCGATCTGCAAAAATACCTTGTGTCCCATTATGATATTACAGTAGATACTGTATGTGTGTCCAGGATTTTGTAACTAGCTTGAACAAAATACCTGTCAAACAATAAACCAAGACCACTGTTTATTGGTCCAAACCAAGACGAGAGAGAAGAGGGGAATATATAGAAAAAGAGAGAGAGAGGGGGGGGTGATACAGAAAGGGAGTGAGGGGTAGAAAGAGATAAACAGATTTAGAGTCAAAGATGGACAAAGAAAGTTAGAATGAGAGAATGTGAGTGAGAAAATGACGTGAAATCTAGAAAGTGAATACGTAATGAAAGACAGAAAAGAAAGAGACCGAAAGAGAAATAAAGTAAGAGAGAAACCCACAAATCATGCTGACACGCTGACTAGAAATTGGTATATTAAAGCCAATGACGTTCACTGGTGAAGAACAGTAACGTACGACACTCCGCAAGAAACTATAAACGTTTAAAATTCCTCATTTTTTAGCGTGAGAAATCGACAACACCGCGTCTTAAATATTTCACACAAGTCTCGACACATACCTTTACAGGTGTGCTGAACGGAGGCATCAACGACAACGACTCCGGTGTTGGTCCTCCGGTACCATCCCAAAGACCCGGCGCTCGAGTGCTAGAAGAGTTCCGCTGGCTCCGGCGCTCGGGGAATCACTATCGGCGTCTCGAGGCGAGTGTTGTTCGGGACGCTCCGGTTTTCAATTCCCAGCTTTCCCTTTCTCAAAGTGGCGTGTCATATTTAACAGCACGAGAAAAAGTCACGCGTCACTGGCAATGAACTTTGCGAGCTCGCGCACAAACGCTCAAAAATAAGAAAGGAGCCGCAGACGCGCCGTTAGTTCTGTTCATACTCCATTCAGACTGACAGCGGATCCCCTCCACGTTCAGTTAAAACCCCCGAAAGTGAGAGAGGAGTCAAGTCTCGTGCATCTCGGAAAGAACGGAGGGCGAGTTTGAGAGGAGTCTTCTTGACGTGACCCCCGTAGACACGGACTTCACTTCTTCAACTTCCTGTTGATTTAACCGTTTTACTGCTGTCGTCCCCATTCATCTCGTGTTTAAGGGAATGCATCTCTCAAACGTATCGCACGGAACCGGATGCGTCTGGAGATAATTAAGCGAAGCTGCGCAGCGCGCGTTTGTTCTGTCAGCCGTTAAAACGAAAACCCGTTTAACGAACCGTATCATTTGAGAGTTTCAGTGTCAGAATCACCGAACGAAACACGCACGTGGCTTGTACCTGTCTGTCTGAAACCTGATTTGATTTCCATGGGTCACGTGAGTTGTGACGAGCCACAATCAAGGGCGATTTATTTTAATAATTGCAACACAACAACAACAACAACAACAATTATGCAATATACGTTTTTTTTACATTGCTTGCTGACACTTGTGTTTATATTTACGTTTTTTTCAGGTGAGATGATAGTTCAGTAATTGAAATAAAAACGAAAAAACGCAAATATTTTTACGGATAACACTAATTAGTTCAGAATAACTACTGCAAATTGTAAATACAAACGGTGGAAAAAAAGAAGAATTAGTTTAATCACATTGCTTGCTGTCAGAATTATGTGTGAATTTATGGTGTTGTTTGTGTTGTTGTTGTTGTTGTTGTTGTTGTTGTTGTTTTCCTTTTTTTTCAGGTGATCATGAGCTTTTCTCAATATTATAATGAAGTAAAATCAAGTAAAAATTTATGAAAACTGAGTAACCTTTTAAAATACTTCATAATCCAACCACAGTTTTTCTAACAGCTCTTCCTCAATAACTTGATGAAATTCAGACATGTCAAAGCAAAGTGTGTCCTAAATCATAACATGTCACGTATCTCCGGTTAATCAAGCTCTTCAATGTTTCCAAAATACTGAAAAACATAGAGCTGGCAAAAAATAGTGCTTTTTCTCCAAAATTGCAAAGCTGTAGAAAATTTTGTTATAGATCTAGTAAAGTTTGATATTTCTGTTAATTTTTATTCTAAAAATATGTTCATTTTATAGCTAATTAAACACACACAACAAGACCAAAGGCCTGTATTTCAACCTACTAGTTATTTGTAAAGACAAAAATGTGAAATGGAATCCACGCAAACTAATATTTACAAGCCAGAAGAATAGAGTCTGACATCAAGGACATTCCAGAGCCACGATTTACTTCTGCACAAACAAACCCGCGTTGAGGAGCGAGACCTGAGGTGCGCGACCTTCCTCATAGGGAAAGGGTTCGTTCACCGAAGATAAGCTTTGTTTTAGAGCAATGTTCTCTACAATGGTGGATTCTTGCTCTTGGTCGTGGTTCTACAGCTTCTGTGCAAACAGCAGAACAATCATGAAAAAATGCCATTGTCACATTCCTGACAATCTATCACTGCCAGGACGGCGGCATTTTTAGTCATAAAACATTTCTTTTATTGGTGCAAATATACACCCTGTTACTGTAAATAACATCTGTTACGTCATTTACAACCTTGTTTCCCTCAAAAAAAAAAAACATATAGTTAAAGCACTGGAAGGCAGAACAATAACTGCAGATGATAGGTGGTGGAACTTCTAAAGATGATCTGAAGAGTCTCGTCTGAAAGAATTCCTCATCTCAGCAGAATCGTGATGTTAGGTTTCTAGCACGGTTTTCTTGATGACGGCTTCAACGCGAGCTCAGGTGAAGTTCTTCAGATGCCTCACCGAGCTTTACACATGCAAAAGAGCCTGAAGATTTCTCCATCTGTCTTGGTCTGCGTTCTTGGACCGGCACCAACTGATTTATATGCAAAGAAACGGCAGTTTTCACTGGTAAAAACATCAGTTTGGATCCCAATGCAGGGAGTTGCTGTCTAATGGTCCTTTGTGCTTGGCTGTTCCAGGCCTAGAGGGGCGAGAAGCTCACCACAGCTGAAAGCGTTTTACTCAAAGAAAGCCCAGAGATTAGTCTGCTATCCTATCCAAAGCCACACACATCCCGATGACCTAGATATCACAAACACCACTCGGGCCGACTCTTCCACACGCATTTCTACCGAGACGCCATGATGGAGCCTGAGCAGAAACACAGGCTCATGTTTCTGTAATTTCAGCATCCTGGTCACTGGCTCTGACCTGAAGCTGTTGATCAGCCAATAAAGCACAATGCCTGGCAACGGTCAGGTAGCGCCTGCATCAGGTTTGGCCGCAGCTTGAGGTTTTAATGAGCGGAGCTTGAATAATCGCCGCTTCGCACGTGCTCACGTAGCGGAGTAGCTAGTCGGTGACAGCAGCGTTGGCAGCCATCACCGTCACCTTTACACACCAGTCAATTTCACATCCGTGGCTCATTATTGAAAAGGCAAAGAGTCGCGGGATTGGTGCACGCGGCGGGAGGGTGGAGAGGAACCCACATGCCTTCGGAGCGGCCGCTGGTTACAGGCCAATTACAGGGTTGAAGCGGGAGGTTTAAAGCATTAGATAATCCATATAATTTGCTTCTCTTGAGTTTGAGATGTGCAGAACACCAGAGGAACAACAAAGTGTCACGACATGTATATCCTCTGAGTTACGTGTGAAGAACAGTCCGGGACACGAGGCTCAACGTGATGAAACCAAACCCGTTGGCACTTCTGGATATGTGATGTAAGAATAACTCAAGGTGTTTACTGAGTACGGTTCTTCTGTGATCACTGTGCAATCACTGTATGATGCAGTGTAAAAGACATATTGTGCTGCTGGGGTTTTTTGTATCAAAATTTGTTAAACTTAAAAAAATGTTGCTGCTTGTGTCGTCGACAGGTATCTAATATTGGGCAGTTCTTATGTAGAAATATAAAGAATATAAAGGACTAGTATTATAATATATATATACGTATATATATATATATATATAATAATAATAATAATATAATAATATATATTATTTAACCTATTATTCAAAACTGTCAAAAACTATCTGGAAATCACCAGTACAGATTTTTTGTGCAACAAATTGTGCTACATACGTAGTCTTGAAATTCTCAACAAAGTAGCAAACATCGGAAAAAGGTAAATCTAAAAAATACATTTAAAAAAGACTTGTTTTTAATCTTATTGTCTTAATTTTAGAGACTTTAATAAAAATAAAAATACAACAAAAAAACTATTAGAGCAAAAATACAATGTAAATAGCATATTTGTTTACAATTGACTACATTAATTATTAATTAGCATTAGCTTGTGATTTTGAAACTGGATGAACTAAAAATAATAATGTTAATGGAAAAAAAATGTTGTACTGAAAACTGTGTAAATAATAAAAAAAAAACATGCATACATCAAAAACAAAAATACAGATGTGCAAATTAAACTCTTTTCTTCAATGAAATTATTGTTTGTGTGTTTCTAAAAAAGTACATTAAATACTTACTGTATAGGTCTAGGTGAAAATCTATGGAAGAGTATGAGAAACGGGTCTTTCTTTTGCTTTATCTTGTGTGTCACCTTCAAAACTAGATCAAACTAACATAATACAGTTGTCCACCTCAAAGCACAGACCATCAAAAAAGAAATGACGTCATAACCGCAAACCACTGAATCGAAAGCTCTCCATCCAAAACCTGAACCAGGGGAAGCGGCTGGAGCCTCCTGAGAAAGTCAACAGAAGTCGACGTCACACACACCACAGCATCGTCCACACCGCCTAGTGAAGTAGACATGAAGAAACTCGACAGTGACCAAGTTTATTCTCCATCTTTACTCTACTTTTGGCAGCAGTTTTGAGGCTGATGCGGGTTAAACTTGATATGGCGCTCGTCTGCGCCGCAGTAAAGCACACGTAGAGTTCAAAAGGACAGAATGCACGTCTATGGTGGGCTTATCCACCCCCAAATTCCAAAAGACTTCTTTGCAAAGCAGCTGCAGGGAAGACTTCCATCAGACGCTCAATTAGAGATGAGCTCGTTATTCTGATTCATCTTTGCTGGCATGATTTTTAATTTTGCCTCCATTTATCACATTCTCAGACTGAGGAACGTTTGGAGAGTGATGTCACATCCCCTGCAAAGTCATTAGAAGGTACAGGAAGTTCCTGTGGGAGAATCTGGGCCGCGTCTGACTCACTGGCTGGCCGCGCTGCTTCTTTATTAGGGTCAGATTGGTGGTCCGGAACACAACTGCCCTCTGCTTTCACAGCACATCATGTTTTCCATTATCTGCTGCCTGAAGATGTTTGGGAATCGAGTTAATGTTGAGATTATATTATTTACTTACGAGTGTGTGTGTGTGTGTGTGTGTGTGTGTGTGTGTGTGTGTGTGTATGCAGTAACAACGCTGAAAGAACCACAAATTTGGATTCAGTTACAAACTAAAGACAATTAATTTTTTTGTTTACACTTTAGGAAATAATCATGAAAGCTGAGTAAACTTGACTAATTTTAATTTTTGTAGTCACATTTTAAAGCATCTAGGTGTCTCCATGTCTCATCTCTGGCATCAGGGCAAATCTCAAAGCACACTGTGAGTTGGGGGCCGAAAAAGATCATCAGTGCTTTTGGGGGGGTTTTGGTCTAGTGGTAGGGGACATGGACTCGTGTGGTTCTGCAACTAAGTAATAATAATAATAATAATAATAATAATAATAATAATAATGAGTATTTGTAAGGCGCTTTTCACAGTTTTAACTGTCTCAAAGCGCACATGTAAATATGTAAGGGAAATGATGCTTTTTATTCAATTTGTCGTCTGGATTGTTGGTGTTGACTAAGTGGCTGCTGTTATGACAAGACAAAGACCAGCGAGCAAGCACATACGCAACAGTGGCCAGGTAAAAAAACCTCTTTAACGAGGAAAACCCTGGGGAGAACCCGGCTCACTGGTGCCAGTCTCCTCCGGCATTCTAACACTACACAATCAGTGCGTTGGTTGTTCCGCGTCATTTTTAATGATGAATCTGGAACGATGTTTCCCTCCTCAATGGGGAAAGAGGAGGCTCCACTTCTCCAAGCCAACAGCGTCATCAGGTCCACAGAGGTTGAGGAAGCACCACCGATGATTCCGAAGCTCTAGGAGATTCCGGTCGTACGACACTTGGCGCTCAGGAGAGGAGGGGAGAAAAAAAAAAAAAAAAAAAAAAAAGTGTCCTTGGGCAAGACACTGAACCCCACACATGCCCCCCTGGGTGCCACGACTTAGGCTGCTCACTGCTCCGGGTTTGTGTGTGTTCACTTCACTGTGTATATGTGGACTTTCACTTGGATGGGTTAAATGCAGAGCACCAATTCAGTATGGTTCCTAGTGGCCATATTGCCATCACCTCACTTTCCTTTTTTACTTTCCTTCATATTACCAGGATATTATTATCACCAGGATATATTAATGATTAGTATAATTTATACTAATAATATATGAATATCATTTATTTTGCCACTTTATTAGCTTTAAAAAGCATTTATTTTACCGAAATTGAATAGCATGAATAAGATTAACTAGTGAAAACTATTTAACACATATAGTAACAGTGCTACTGTATATAGCATCAAGATATAAATAAAAAAAACCAATGTACTGTACTTACAATTCATAGGATTAAACTATATATTGTTCAACTAAATCTCTTCTGTATCATTGTGATATATAAACCCATATGGCTTCTATGTAATTAAACTTATTTAGCAATAATTATATAAAGACATATTACATATATCTATTCAAAGCTATACAGCTAGAAACTACGTATATAACATTTATGGTATTAAATAACATAAACTTGTATGAGTTTTGGCCAATGGTGGGAAAATCTATTAGTGCACATGTGTCAAGCTCAAGGTCCAGATTTGGCCTGCTATGTCATTTTATGTGGCCCGTGAGAGCTTAAAAGTTTTGAGTGTCTAAGTAACAATAAATAAATAACGAGCGTGCACTGATCAAAAACTACAGTTCCCACAATGCCTTTTGAGTATGGTAGCCGGCACTGTTTCCTCAGTTTTTTCTTTAATTTTTCTTAATTTTTCTTTATTCACTTGGACAGTGTGATTCTTTATTAATGGAATTAGGTGTGTTTTCATAAGCTGACAAAATGTAAAAGAATTTATGTTAAAGAAAACATAGATTTTCTACGCACTTGAATAAGTTATAATAAATAAAGAGTTATTTAACATTAGGAGGTTGTTGCATTTATTTTACATTGCATTTAGTTACATTTATAAGTTACAACCGGGCCTTTGAGGACAGCCATTATGTTGATGTGGCCCTCGTTTAAAATGAGTTTGACACTCCTGAATTAGAGTATTATCAGTTCTACAAACAAAATGGATGCATAATAAAACCCAGAGGAGCTGAGCTTGTGGCTTCGACTGCCAAGGAAAGGACCGAGCGGATCAGTGTGTAACAGACGGACTCATAAAAGAGAAGAAGCCATCCAGCTCACCAGCTGAACACACACCAGTCTGGTGAAGTCACACATTATAAATTCCTTCAGGTACAGCTTGTTTTACACAGCTCTTCAGATGCAAACATGTGTTTCTCCAGCTTAGACACGCAAAGCACGTCTCTGCTCCACCTCGGACGCATCTTTCTCAATTAAAACAAAATTTTTGACTCAAGAATTTCTTTCCTCCGCTGTAATCACAGCGAGACACAATAGTGATAAATGCGCAGAAATTGCCAAGGCTCCTTCGGATAACTCTTCTATGCCTATCAGGAGGCCGTAGTGAAATACAGTTCACTACGACCGCCACACACAATTCACCACGCTGCTATTCAGCATTGGAACAATGGAAATACACCTCCAAGCAGCAGTGGCAACATTTGGGCCTTTAATTATTGAATTTGACAATCAGTCATTTTTCATGCTTCCACTTGTGCTTCTTCATTGTGTGAGTGTTTTAGTTAGTAATAGATAGAAAGATAGATAGACAGATAGTAACAGACAGACAGACAGACCATGGTAATGAAGACTTTATTATCAGCCTATTATTTACAATCAAAGGTTTCTCACTGAGACACGGAAAAACATTTACGTGTTTCATGAGGACCTGTTACAATAAAGTTACATGTTTCTAAGCGATTGCAGAAACGCTTACATTTAGAAGGACTAAACGTGCATAAGACGTCAAGAACACTCGCGATAGTAACAATTGTAATACATGTGTAACACTTTCCTCCTAGAACCTTCATCATCATCTTCATCGTCATCATTAATCTCCACACATCCAGAGCTGATCTTTACACAAATACTTCAACTTCATGCTTATGAAATGATAGGATCTGCCTGAAAATGATCTGATTGGCTTATGAATACATACATGATTTGGATCTTTACTGGTAGTCCAGTCGTTATATTTTTGTTCTATTTGTACTGTACTTGTTTTACTTTCCTTTTGTTTTTATTTTATTGTTTTCTTTCCTCTCACAGTCCTGAAACATGTCTTCAGGTGGATTACAGTATGAACAAAATGTGGAGAGTGAGACAGTTTGAATGGTGTCTGTGTCTCGCTCTGTGATTGGTTGGCCATGTGATTGACTTATTTGAACTGCTTTTGACTTATTACGTACTTGGTGCATAGACTTGTTCTGAATTATTTTTACTAGTTTTTATTGGTTAAAAACAAAGATGTGAATCAATAACTATTACTATTAAAGTATTTAATCCAACTGGATTTTGGTAATGAAGCACTTTTTATAGTTGCAGCTTTTGAATTATTTTCGGTCACTGTTGAATTTGTTGTTCTATAATATTTGATCATGTTGATGACTGGTAATCAAGCAACAAAGTAAATATTGCCAAGTTCTAATATCAAATATTATCCTTTTTAAACTAATATTCAATTTCCGGTATCACAGGTATTCCATTAAATCACATTCCACAATCTCTCCCGTTGCCTTTTTCAGCCACACTGCTATTTCAAATTTCCAGACTTCCCATTTATAGGCAACAAGACGGGAGACTCCGAGGAAGGAAGGAGAGAAGCAGCGGACGTCAGAATGGACTGGAGAGGGAGGTCGATCCGTGTCGTGGGAACAACCGTCCGAGTCTGGATTGCTAAACTTCACTCTCAAGAGGATTCACAACTGCTTTCCATTTGAAATGAGGGTCACTCAAATTACAGTCTCCTTTCCGCCAGGATCCAGCCCCCCTAAGAAAAACCTCCAACCCCTCCCCGCTCCCGAGAGCCAATGATATGACATCATCATCTGACGCGAGGCTTGCTGTGTTTGGAGTCAGCTGGGGTCCGGCCTGAGAGGGGCTGAGGGCCGCAGTGGTGGAGTCTGATGATGGGGCTGTTGGGGTCAGGGAGGAGACCACCAGACCATCAGGCTTCTACAGTCAACACTCTGCAGGTCAAAAAGTATTGTATATTTGTACACACACACACACACACACACACACACACACACACAGAATAAATACATACAGTACGTATTAAATGTGTGGCCAAGCATTTATGCACACTTCTTTATTTTCAGTTATTTTCAATAATGCTGTAATCCCTGTTATATTCCAACGATGTGCAAGCAGCTATAATGGGTTCATAACTCGCCATGGTTTGTTGCATTTATGTATTACTTATATTAATTAACTAAAGTATAAATATAACATCAATTAATAAAACACACACACACACACACACACACACGCACACACACACACATTTATATCCTACTGTATTACAATTCACATATTTTCGATATGTCACTATTATATATTTAAAATGTACATGTATTTGTGGTTTGTGTTTGTTCATTATATGTGCTGTGTGTTATGGTTATGGCTCATTTATTTATTATTTATTCATAGTGTGTACAGTATGTTAATGCTTGCGTTTTTGTCTACTTATTTATCCTGCTGAAAATTAAAGACTTTTTCAACTACAATTTCAATTTAAATTAGAAAATGTTTTACTTGTTTCTAGTGCGCAGCCTTTAGCCATTGTGTCGGGATCAATGTCTTGATCTAGGACAATCTGTTGTGAAACCCACCGGACCGGGATTCAAACTTGCAAATCCTGGTAGGTTTATTGCAGCACTTGAGGTCGATTTCCTATTCCAAATCATCCCTGTATGTTTATGTTTGTAAGCACACACACACACACACACACACACACACACACACACACTTTGAGAGTGTTCTTTTGTGCGTTTTCTGGCCGTTTGACTGGCATGAGTGTGTCTGGAGCTGTAAGGGCCTTCGCGCTCTCACATTCACGGAATGCCGATGGCCCCTGCAGCTGCCGACACACTAAACAAGCACAATCACACTTACGCAGGATAGAAACCAGATGACCACGGGCACTGACGACACACTCACACCGAGACCCCCGCTCCACAGCAGCGGGCGAGATGGATGGACAACGCTGTGGTTCACACACTGCACGTGCAGGATCGCGCTCGTGCTCTGTTCAGTGTGTCCTGGTCCTTTTCAGTGTTCTCCTGGATTCCATCCTGTGTGTGTGTGTGTGTGTGTGTGTGTTGGGGTGAGTGTACATGATTGGGAAGTGAGCGAATCTCTCTCTGTTCATGACCTACATTTGTGCTGCTCACATACAGCACGTCCATGTGGCTGTTTATACTTTCCATGTTCCAGAAAAAAAAAACTGTGGGAAAACTCAAGTATCACTTGACTTTAAAATCAGCTGAAAATAGAAGGCTTCTTTTTAATAAATGTACTGTAAACTATTTATTTAAGAAAATTGTTAATACGTATTAGAACGCACGGTGGCATGTTGGATTTCGTTCAAGACTCAATGTGTTCGAGGCGGAGCGGAGCCTTTCTGTGCAGAGTTTGCTTGTTCTGATCTCCCTGTGCTTGCGTAGGTTTCCTTTGGGTTTCCGGTTTCCTCCCACAGACAGATACACATGCGTATCAGACAAATTGCCATTGGAAAATTGACCATAGGTATGAGTGAATGTGTGAATGTTTGTCCCGCTCTGTGATTGGTCAGCCTCCAAATTGAGAGTGTGTATCCTGCCTCAGGTCCAGAGATACTGAGAAAGTATCCAGCTGCCCCTGACCCTGAAAAGGACTAAGCATCAGAAATGGATAGATGCTGTTAATGGATTAATATCATATTTTTAATATAACATTGTTCTAAATTAATATTAGTATATACGTTATGAACACGTTTTTATAAACTTGCATTTCTTGCTATTCGTGTATTTACTGCGCCCTCTACTGGTCACTGCAGTGTAAGTACAAAAACAGACTTTTAATTCTATCAACACAAACATATACAACAATTGCTCCTCGGTCTAAAATTCATTTTAGCACGTTTTAGCCTTCAGTATATACTTTCAAAGATCTGTGTGATATTTAGTTTTGTTTCTAACAGCATTTGAGCATGGCTGATTAACAGTTATTCCAATGAGACTCATCATGTAAAAAACATTAAATGCTTTAAAATGTTTAAATGCTGTCAAACACAAAAAAAGCATCAGTACAGGTTTGAGAACACTTTTATTGTTTTATTAAATGTATTTATAAGAAAGATGCTTTTAAAACCTGGCTAGAATTTCTTACAAACCTACAAAAGAAATGTACTCTGATAAACCAAAAAAATGAAAGAGCAATGAAAGACAAGCCATATAATTATTTCCAAATTTTACACTCAGACAAACACATGTTTTCAACTGATTCACAAAAGAAATTTCATTGATTGTGAAATAAATGTTGAATAAATGAATCCAAAGGCTTGGTTATACTGTAGGTAAAGACAAATAACAAGCTGTTACTAATCATGTAGCTGGCTGATGATTGGTCGAGCCTCTAAAAGCTAGTTAGTTCCCTTCTATTCTCTTACATTTAATATGTTAAGACTGTAAAACACTTTTCTCTAAAAACCAAAAGCACGCTCAATTCAATCGATGTTTATATTCTAAATCCCAAGTCTGTTACTAAAAGATTTTTAAAACAGTTGGACCCGGAAGCCGAGCAGAAGGTTGGAGTGTGTGGAGGAGGCTGTTCTCCTGCTTTAGTGCAAGACGTCTGCGGACAGAAGCTCCTCCTTGTCGTCCAGCATCAGCGACCGGTTGGAGTTTCTGCGCACAAAGATCAGGACCAGGCCGACCAACAGCAGCGCGGACATGATGGCAAGAGTGGCCACCAGGAAGAAAGCTAGGGCAGAAAACACGCAAAACGTTACATAACATTCCAACTGTTTCTTTTTAGACTCATTCCATGGAACAGCATTAGTTTAGTCTCTTAATCTCATTTGCGAATCTTTTACATATTTATAAATCAACAAAATTGGAACAAAACGGATTTCAAATATTGCATTACAATTTAAAAAAAAACTGTCAAAAGCTCATTTTATCGTTTCCCCTAGTTCCAGTGGAATTGGCCTAAATTTTCTCTACTTGTTTTACACAGTTTAAAATTACTTTATGTTTCTACATTTTCCAAATTGTAAATACAAGAAAACCTGTGTATGAATAATGTATACATAAAATCATATGATACGAATCAATATGGCTTAAATCCAACAACAAACTTTTTTTTCTAAACTTTAATGTTATCCACAGCGCCTTCTAGTGGGCAAATAATAACATCAGCATTTTTCCTCGTCTGATAGGTTGGTAAGTTTGAAACAGTGTTGCTGCATTATACCTAGAGTTTGTTTTTATCTATTAATTCATAAGGAAATAGTCAGTGATGTTATTTATGTTTTAATACCGTTTAATTCTTATAAACCTACCTGGAGTCCAGCGGCTTCTGCGGTTTCCATGTTCATCATACAGCCCTTAAAACCCAAAGTGGTTTGAAAGTTTAAAACACCGCCACAAAAAGCATGAATGTGAATAAGAAAAAAGATGTGACAGGGACTCACCGCCGTTTTCGGAGCAAGTGGACAGACACTCCTGCTCACTACTGTACTGGTTGTGGTTCCCCAAGCATCCGCCATAAATGAAGGGCTTGCAGGTCTGAGAACTGGCCTCAAAGTAAAACATGGGCATGGCCGCGCGACACGGGCCCGAGTCCGAGGGAGCCGTGCATTTTTCTGAACAGGAAAAATTGTGAAAACTTTGTCTATCATTCACAAGTGCTTCAAAAGTTCCAATTCAACTTACCGTGGTAGTTGCGGACACTGCCGGCAGTAGATGGGATGAAAGGGCTTGGAATAATCTTCCCTAAGGAGCAAATAAAAGACTTTAAAATCAAAAACCTTTTCACAAATTATTTGTTGTATATAGTATGTATCTTGTTTTTTTATTTCATTAAATTAATGTGGTTTTTTCTTTTTTTTTAAATTTTTAAAAGTTAATAACAAAACAGTAATGGGTAAATAGATAATGGTTAATAGATAAATAAATTCAGTTATTTGTCAGTCTAAAGATATAACAGTGAGTACTAAAATGATGACCAGAAAAAAAAATTGAATGGATTTTTAGAAAACTGTGTATTATTATTTCATAGCTTTAAAAGTGTATTTACGTTTTGTGATCATTGTTATTATATTATCTGCAAATAGTTGGCCACTGATACAGTGTTACACTTCGGGCCCAGAGTTTCTGAGAGAAGTGTCAGTGTCAGGAAAGTCTGGGCATCATCAACACAGCCATGGATGAAGCAGAAGATGATGGATGAATAGAAAAGTACCACTGCAGGCTTCCATGCATGACTCTTCAGACACATAATTGTTCTTGTTTCCACCACAGCCTCCGTACACAAAGAGCTTGCAAGCGCCGTTGCTGTAGTAGAAGCGTCGATGTGAAGCTCTGCAGCGTCCGGCCTGTGGAGCAGCTAGACATTTCTCTGTAACAAGACAGATGGGTCAACAAGTCTATACAATGGCCATAAAGAGGGATGAACATATTGATAAACAGAAGGCAATGAGAGATGTATAAAGGATTACCAGATGCCTAAATGGACAGACAATCGAAAAGAAATAAAGTGAGGCATCAACAGATGAACTTAAAAATAGACTTAAAATGGACTGATGAAGGAAAATAAAGACAGGCAGATAGACATGGATGAAGAGAGAGATACAAGGATAGCATTGCATTTATGAGAAAATAGGCACCCCAATTTTTCATGAAAGTCTTATATTTGCGTAAATCCGTTAATAAATACTAATAAATATTATAAATAAATGGAGCAATGGACAGACGGATGGACAGCGCTAGACAAATATGTGACAACTTTGCTTTCAATTTTTGTTAAAAAAAACTTTTGCATATGCCCAAAAATACAAACAATAAATAATTTAAAAAAAGTGATTTTGAATAACTAATGCATTTAATCAAAAAATGTATATGCAGAGGATGTGTAAAATGTTGTTTGTTGTATGGGTCAGTTGTACTGAACCTTGATATTCCGTGGAGATCACCTCAGTCACAGCTTTCACCTCGTCATCTAGAACAACAATAATATCCTCTTTCAGAGATCATGTTCTACAGCATCTAGTGACACAGGATTGTAACCTGTAACACAGGTTGTTGTATATTGAAGCTTGACCTGCGTCTTAGGTTCGGTTTCAGATATGAACGGTGACTTTACTCACCATTCTTGTTTTCAGGTGGAGACAATCTGCTTTGCTGAGACACAGAATTAGTGTCTGAAAGAACGGACCCTGAGGAGAGAAGACAAGCGTTAGACAGAAAAACTGCGTACAAAAAGACAACACAAATTGATAGCATCAGAGAATTATTGCTAGATTAAAATGTCTAATCGCTATCACAATTAACAATCCCACAATTACACAAACATTCAACACCATAATAACATTATAACAGGCAAAACACGTGTATTACACACAACATTTACAGCTCAAATTCACAGTACATTTATATGGTATTTATGAGTGCATGTGTGTAGAATACCATTGTATATGCTATTATTCCTATTGTATTATTTTGATTATATTAATACACTACAAATAATACAATTAAATTCCACAATGAACATTAATTCACCATTCAAAGTCACCTTACATCAGGTAATGTGTACAAATCACAAATAAATACAAATCACAATTACAAAGACAAAACACAATATTACTAATACTATACAATAATACTAATTGTTATATATTATATTACTAATTATTATATATTATATACTAATATCATACACAACTAAAGGATTCCCCATGGCAAGATCAGCTGATTCTTGTGTAGGACAGAAAATGTGTATTTCCACAGCCCTTCTGTAAAATGAATCCACCAGCAGCTCCTCCAGTGCTGGCAATGAAAACGCTGGAGAAATGTGGTCTGCTCTCTGGCTTTTCTTATTCATATATAAATCTCATATTTTAAACATATTCATCAGTGAACTTCAATAGTTGCCGAACCACATTCATGTGGACTGTAAATAAAAATAATTCAAGCTCGTTTGAAAAATTCAAACCCAACCTTAAAACTGAAGGTTCAAATGTGCTGAATTAATGTAATTTTGTTCCGGGAATCCCAGAGCGAGTTTCCAAGCAAATGCAAATGTGATCTATACGCAAATGGAGATTTTTTCTTATTGATTTATCCACAGTCTCGTGTGGTTTAAATGTGAGCATTTAAATGCATTGCTGATTCTTTTGATGTGTATTTCGATACAAACATTTCTAACTGACTTCACACAGTGTTTTTAAAGGGAAAAATGCACTTTAAAGGCTGGACATTAGAGTCAGGATGAGTGTAGTGGAGAGATAATAGAATTACTGTACGGCAATCACGCCCGTTAAAACCGATTTTAAATAGCAGTTCAGACAAGTTTCTCTGTCTTATAACACTTAAACTTGTATTCGCTACAATTAATACATTTTGAATAAAATAATTTATTTACCTAATACATATGCTGTATTTTTGACATTTTATTATAAATATATTTTAACATTTAGATTTGTAACATAATAGGAGTTTTAATTAAAATTGTCTCTATCAAGGTTCTTTTGGTGTTAAAATAGAAATGGCAAAGATTAAGTATCATACAGAATATTAACAGTCATATTTCTTCTTCCTCTTAATAATAATATAATAATAATAATAATAATAATATTATTACATTTTTTTTCATAGCCACCTTTCAGCACGCAAGGACATCGTACAGAAACACAACAACTCTTATTTAGAGTTAAAATAACAATTATTTTTTAATATTTAAAGTATATTTTTTGAATTTGTTGAAAATCTGTACCATTTAAATATGTTAGTTTTGTACTGATGTGCCTTTATTAAACGTTTCTCAAGTTGGTAGGATTTCTCAGAATCATCAAAATGTCAAAAATTAAATGTCATTGAAATTACGCTTCTTGTTCTATTAAAATTCTATAATATGATTTAAGTTTCTTTGTATAAAACAAGAAATCAGTGTTCTTGTCTCATTATTTGAATTAATGGCCATTTATCAAGGGTTTTGTTTCCTTCAAACGTGTTGAAATGGCATTTGTTAATGAATTATCTTAATGAATTAAGTGACATTTAGAATGTCCTTAAATTCTACATAATTTTCAGTCAGTCGATTTTGAATTCAAAAGGCATTTTTCAAGCTTTTTGCTTTGTTGTAATCAAAAAAATGTTGTTCAACAAAAGACTAGCTAACATTGTTGAATAAATTGACTCCATAGATGGAATACATAACTTTTCTTCATGGTAGGATTTGAAAGGATGATGTGGTGTGATGAATATTTTAGTTTACCTGTGACTCCACTACAAGACACCTCACAATCACTCTGAGAGGCAAAGTTATTGTCGTTTCCCCCACAGCCCCCGTAGACAAAAGACTTGCAGGTCTGATCTGTCACGTCATAGAAAAATCGTGGCATGGAAGCTCTGCAGTTTCCCACTGTCCTTGGAAGACGACAGTAGTCTACAAGAGAGAACAGAAACGCTCGACTCAGCAGCGGAGATACATTTCTGTGTGCTTTCCACTTTCTAGTAAGTTTGACTGGATTTACTTGTGATAAACAAGCAGAACCACAGATCAGTTTCAGAATCAGCACATTTGCGGCACAATTTCAATCTCTTCCGCAAATGAAGAGAACTGTTTACAGCCCCGGTCTGTCAAACTTGAAGAGCCGGTCGGACGACCGTTGAAAAACAATGCAAGAACTACCAGGAAACAGGGAGGGGCAGGGACTAGTTTAGGACTTTATTTAACTTTATACAACGATTTTCAATATTAAAAAAATGATTTCTATCCCTACAGTCATTTTCATCTTCGTTCCTGGGTACATTTCATAAAAAACAATTAGAACTATATTTTTAAGCATTTTACACACACACACACACACACACACACACACACACACACACACACACACACACACACATATAAAATGGTATTTACAATATTTATACATATAATATATACATATACTTTGGTGTGTGTGTGTGTGTGTATAAAATACATAAACACATATAAAAGAAGAAAAGAAATATATAAATATATCTGTAATCATGTTTTTATCATGTTATTTTCTACACATGAATATTGTTTGTCTTTAAATATATAACAGCAATATGCTGTTATATGTATTTTTCAGGAAAGAATATTAAGTCATATTATATATATATATTTTTTTATTATACAAGATATACTGATATAAGTATGGAGCATAGATATATACAGTTTATATACAGTACGTACTATTTAAAAATATTTTACATCATAAACATTTTACTATAAACACCCACACCTAATATAATGTGAACCATATTAAAAATGTAAATGATATACGTATGTACAGGTGCATAACTTTAAGTTGATTGGAATAACTAATAACGCGACTAAACGCGTGTTAGAATGGCATAATAAGAGTGGCTTGAGTTTCCGTCCGATACCTGTGCTGTTTACCGCCGCGCTCCGGGCTTCTCCGTCGGCGTTCTGTGGGATCTTCCGGTACACCTGGAACTGTGTGCTCTCCACCAACACACACACATCCATGCCGTCCTTCATACAGCTGACCAGGCGGCATTCCGGCCTTCCGTCCGCCGGGGTTCCGATCAGCGCGAGCTGGCACTCGTCTCTCTCACAGCAGGCGTTCTGACACTGCTCGGGGTCCGAGATCTCGGGCAGGTAGGCCAGGTACGCGGCGCCGTCATCGAACGAGCTGACTGTCAGACCCTGCCTGAGCCCCGCGTGTGGATCCCACTGACACGCGCTGGTGAGCGCCAAGCAACTCAGGAAAACAACGACGTGGGTTCTCAACCACACCTGAGCCATTTCTTGCTCTTTACCTGTCTGATTTGTAACAGTCGACGGCGTCTCACAACAAACGACAACAAAAGTACCCGAACCTGTTAAACCAACCTTGAGTTTGTCCGTGTGGTTCTGAGACACCGACGCAACAGGTGTGTCTATTCTCAATTGGGAAAATAAAGCAAAAACTACTTCCTCTTGCGTGACGTCACTGTTTGACTTTCACAAGGTCCTGAAAGTGCCACGCGCACGCGCACGGCTCCGAGCGCGGTCACGGATCTGCTGAGACACGACTGAAGCAATAACACGGTTCCTCTTGCAATAATCAACCCATGTTCTTAGTAGCAACATTTTACATTCAGAAGCCAGGATGCAGCCATTCTAAATCGACATTTCTCAGTTTAAAGACATGACTGCATATACGTACTTGGAAGCTTTCATTTGCATGAAAGGCAATGAAAGTCCCTCATATTCATCATTTGTGCCGCTCTAACTTATTCTATATTTTTCTTACACACTTCTTAACTGTTGCTTCTAAATGTAACTGTTATTTTACCATAGTAATACTTCTAACAATAAACAATATAATAAACAAAATTTATTATATTTTATAGACTCCAAATAAATACTGTTTTTGCATTACAATATTTTATTTCTTTTCTATTTGTATAAGTATTGTTAATATTGTTAACATTATAAATATTAATACGCTGTATTGGTTTTCTAACAAAATTTACATTTGATCACCTCAACACCAGGATTTGTTTTTTTTGTATTGACAGTACAGTACGTACTTGTTTAAAAAACTTTAAAAGACGCCCTACCAAACAGCAAACGTGAACGCGCTAAACACGGCGGCACTAGGACCCCTCTCCCTCGTGCCAGGAGCGAGCGCCTACTAGACTGGACCCTAGATCGATTTGTGTGCAAGGGTCCGGGGGTCGGTCACTCAGTCTGACTGGAGATGGCTGCAAACCGGGTGGGGAGGCGTTGCAACAATAAGGTCCACTCACCGAACCGGGGTTCCGGCCGGGAGACCGGACTGAGCGTGCAGAAAAGACAAGCCCGAGTCACCGTGAAATACAACAGAAAGGAACTCCAGAGGCGCCTGGACGTGGAGAAGTGGATCGACTGTGGACTCGACGAGCTGTATTTGGGAAAGGTGAGTCCTCACGTGGAGGGGGAAAAACACTGAAAAGGAATAAAGAAAAAACAATATGTATGGGGTTTTTTTTTTCGACTTTATGATATGCGGCGCGCACTTGCTGTTTGTTATAATGAATTAATCAAATTTATGTTTTCAGTTTTTTTTCATAACGATCTTAATATTCAATAGTAGAAAACACTTTCATTGCGATTGCTTTAAAATGACTTAACATGTGCTCACCTTAAAATATTAATATAATCGGTATCAAGCGCGTGGAGAACGATTTTAGTAGAGATTAATGTTAATCACATCTAAATGATGAAAAAAAAACGTGTTTTATTATTTTTTTTACTCTTTATTCCTGAAGGGCGTGAACCGGCAGCGTTCTTCATGAATATGCATGAGTTTGTAATTTTACGTCGTCGGATTCTTTACGTGATGACTTTTTTTCGATTTTTTTGGGCCACGTCTGTCTCAATAAATGTAAATAAACAAAAAGAGAATATTTCTACACTTCTACAGTTTCAGCTCTCTTGTTATTATCTTTGGTTTAATTCCACTGATTCAATAGACTGTAATTCGTGCTCCATTTACATTTGCTTAAAAGTGCTGCATACATTTATGAGAGAATCTGTTCACAAATATTCAAAATATATTAATCTTTAAATTGTATTTTTTTATATTTCTTCAGCATAAGTTTCGTCAGACTGGTTTGACCTTTTCTCCCGGGGTCTTGACAAGACAAGTAAACATGTCTGATATGCAGAAATGCTGACAAAACAGATCAAACTAGTTCAGAATCCTGTGTCTTTGAATATTTTAGACTCAAGATGGGAAATGTTTCGATATCCGGGGGCCATTCTTCACAGTGTCCAGAAGCAGCAGAGACTTTTCTGGGTCTGCTTCCATACAAGGAGAGTTCTGGAAGCTTAGAGACGCACCAAAACAGTAAACATTTACAGATTTCTTGAGTGGGCTTTGTGATGTGTGTTAGGGTCCTGAGGTTTAAAATCGCGTGGCGCGGTTCCAAGCTCAGAAGTTTGGTTTCATCACGGCCACACGTTGTGTTTATGATCTGCAGTTATGTAACTGCTCATCACTCACATCCAATATCCTGAGCAAAGTGAAGCAACTAGGGTTGTTGGCTGTATTTCCTCCTCAATGTGTTCCATTATTGTTAGTCCATCATTGTTCCATCATTGTTAGTGTGTGTGTTATCAGGTTGTGATGGGATGCTGGTGCTGAAGCCAGACAGACCCCCTCCGCATCATTTCCTGTCGGCCCGGCCGTGTCCTGCTCTTAACACTTACCGGACCTGGATTGATTGATGTTATATTCGTCTCGTGGGGTTTTCTTATGAGCGAGGGGGATGGGGGGGCAGTGGAAATGAAGACCCCATATGTCACTGTGTGGCACAAAGGAAGCTCGCGCAACTGTCCTCCACCCCCATCCAATAAAACCAATCGTCTGTATCTATAGTCCTCACGTGTGGCGGCACCAGCACCATTAGGCGGAAGCATTAATGCTCGGATTTTCGCCAATCGTTTTTTAAAGGCGTAATAACAACAGTCTACAGACTACAGTTGCTCAGCTGTTTCCTCTGCAGCTGGTTGGTTTGTGTAGCTAAGTGATACTAAGCAAAAGTATCAAAATATTTAGTAAAATGCCTTGTACAAGTTACTATTATAGTTAGAAAATAGTAAATTATGGCTAATTTCTGATTGAAAACAATCTGCGTAGCATAAATGCAAACCGTTGCGATTCCTAGAGTGCGTCTGACATGTTTGTTGCCCAAGTAGCAGATGAAGGAAAAAAAAGAGGGAAAAAATAGAGAAACCGTGTTTCGCAGTGGGTAGCGAATGCAATGCTGCCTCACAGCAAGCAGGACCTGTTGTAGTGTCAAGGCTGGATCGGGGTATTTCTTCTTGGCATGCTCTTGCAGGTTTCATCCAGGTCTCCAGCTGCTTCCCACATTCCAAAAGTGGAAATTAAAATAGCCCCAAACGTGTGAGAGTGTCAATGTGTGTCCCAAAATTGGTCAGTCTCCAGTTCAGGGGGTGCGTCCCACCAGTGTGTTGGCTCTAGCTCCCCTTGACCCAGAAATTGAAAAGCGGTTCATGCTTGAAATGTGTCTTTGTGGAAGAGAAGCACTGGAACCCTGTTTTCCCAGTGGAATTCCGGTTGCTCCTGGATGAAATCTGTCTCACAACAGTAACATCACAGCTCTGTAAATATCAGCATCTCCCGGGTGTGGATGAAGAACAGCAGATGCAAGAAGCGAAGCTGCGATGGGCTTTCAAATATTTATAAACAATAATTTCAATGGCGGCCCATCGTTGTTTTGACTCCTAATATGGTTTGCTAGTGAGTCGTTGCGAACAACCACCGACGAATGTTTGAAGAATAGCAGCTTCTCGCGTGTTGATTCTGGGTTATTTTTCCCATCTTAATATGAGTAGTTTAGTCGGCCCGTGTCGGCTGTGTTGATCCCACGAGCACTTTAGCTTTTAATGTGGAGCAACGTTCTGTTACATCACAGTCGTGGCGTCCCTCAGGCAGATGATGCACAAATGATTTGACATTTTTTTCTGATTGGACAGAGCTGATATAAGAGGCATTGGAATCCATGCATTATCCAGACTACTTAAGATCAGTGGACAGTATACTGTACGTAGCTCAGCGTGAGAGCTTAATAAAGTGTGATTTTTATTTTTTTCCCCCATCGCAGGCTTTATTTTATAGAAGCTAGTGTCGCAATTACACTGCTACTGTGTTTTTTTCTACACTGATACTTTGTGATTGCTATGGTGTTCAAATTGGTTTCTAGGTGCATGGTTGTTACTGTAACTATAAAAATGTACAGTTTTTAAAACGTTTTTGATTCTGGTTTTGCAAATTATGACAGAATTAGCACTACACAGTGTTGTTTAAGGACATGTTTACGTGTCAAGTCCGAGTCCAGTTTGCATGCTTTCTCTGTGCATTTGTAGGTTTTTTCTGGGTCTCCTGTTTTGTTAAAAAAATTCCCATAATCTGGGGTGTGTGTCCCGCCTTTAAACCCAGAGTTAATGGGATTGGCTCCAGATCCTTGTGACCCAAAATGGAAAACAGTGGAACATATTGATGGATTATCGCTGCACTTCCTACTTTTCAGAACAACGTTCAGCCTTCCTGCTGGTCTTTGCAACACCAACGGTCACAGGTTCGATACCCAGGGAAAACATGAAGTTGTCTATTGTACAAATTGCAGTGCACTGTAAGTCACTAGGGATAAATGTGTTTAAAAGAGTGTTCCTTAACAGCCAATCTAGATTATAACACTACATTGGAGAGGGCAAAAGCTTTGCTGCTGTAGAATTACAGTCTAGATGTTACGTAAAAGACGGGAGTCGTGCTCACATTCCAGTCACACTTACTCGCATCGGACCCCCAGCTGTTTGAAAGACCCAGATACGCCAAAGAAAAGAAACTGCCCAAGTCAAAGACAGCAGGGAAAGAAAAAATAATCCCCTGCCCATTAGCTACTGGCCTGGAATTAATCGGGACTGAATCACAGCCCAGGGGATCCGATGATGTTAAATGGGTTGGAGTGATTCACTTGGCGCTCATGCTTGCAGTTAAAGGTGGGGAAAAAAAACCTTGTGTTTAGCACTAGCTCTGGGCTTGTTTCTGTGTTTCATTTGCTAATGCTAGTATGCTGTCATTTCTAAAAATACATGTCTAAATACCATTACTAAATGAATGGGATGATGATTCATTCTATCTATGTTTGGTTTGCTAGATTTTCACCTCAGATGAAAGGAAGAAATCTTTTCTCTTCGTTCAGAAGAAAAACAATAATGGTTTGGTTTGTTCCACTGATGTTTGTGAAGGTGGCCTGTGTGTTTCACAGCATTTCGCTGGCATTTGGAGTTAAAAGAAAGGTCATTGATGCCCCAGTAGTGCTTTCTGCTTTGGATCCTTCTCTGATTGACCTTTTAACGCCGGCGTTTGTGTCGGTGCAGGTAAAGTTCTCTGACCTCTTCTCTTTGGTATCTGTTCTGGAGACCTGATGAGCGGAGCCTGTTGCTCGGAGACTGATTATCAAAGTTCTGAGAGTGTGATGTGATGTGAGATCATGAGCAGATAAGCACTCAGGATTATTGGTTCCTATAAAAAGGACACTTTTTTGATTGTGGCTCGAGAGCAAGTCACTACAGTGGGCTTTGCTTGTGTCCTCCGGGTCACCGTTTCCCCCCCAAAGTCCAAAAAATTGCTCATAATCCATGGTGTGTGAGTTAATAGCATTGGCTTAAGCTCCCTGTGACCCAGAAATGGAAAAGCCAGGAAAAAAAAGAGCAGATCAAGTAAACTTGAGGAAACTGCAGCTAGTGCAGTTAGTCACATTCTAGCATCACAAAGTCTCGTGTGGGATGGGGACTTATGAAAGTTGTTGGTGTCGTCTCTCTCAAAAACAGTTTGCTAAATAGTATGAGTACTTACACAATTTAAATAATTTTATCAGAAATATTCTGAAAAAAAATTTCTATTTTTTTAAATGGTATAAATAGACTACTATTAAATGCATTTTGGTTTTTATTAGTTTGAGTCTGAAGTGCTGGAATCTCTGATGTGTTTGTTTAAATTGTCCTTCCATCAAGGGCGGAGTTTAAAAAAGTGTGTTTACTTAACTTTAAAAACGGTGAATAACACAGGTGAGTAGAGTTAAAACACTTCATTACTGACTGTCAAAATAAACAATAATAGTTTATTTTATGCATGCATATATAAAATATGATCTATTCCATAGTGTGTTTCCATCCTCCACCAATAACTCTTCCTGCTGCCCGAGATCCCAAAATAGATTGTTCAGAAAGTGTATATATAGCTAACTCTAAGCTCCATAATTTACAAATCATAAAACAGTCCAGTAATACAATTGAAACATTTCACAATGTTTGTACATGTAATATAGTATATATTATTTGTGATTTGTGAATATTCCTTGTGATTTTGTTGCCATCGTGCCCAATCTAATATTCATTCATTCATCCATTGATTCTTTTAGTGCATTGGGGGACTCGGCCACAGGCCAATTGGATGGTGATAAAAAAAAGCATGTACTGTAATTTAGATAATTTAAATATAACATAAAATAGATAATAGAAGTACAGTTTTGCTTTCATCTTGAGAACATTGTGGATTTGTTAATGATTTACTAAAAAGAACTGATAAAACTCCTTTGACGTATTTCAAACCGTAATTAATTGTGCAGAATATTGATCAGTCTTGTCAGAAAAAGCAGCAATGCGTCATTGGCAAATATTCAGAAAATTATTGTCTCAATCAAATCATGTTTCATAATCTAATCATAATCAAAATCTAAGGTGAGTGTGTGATCCATCATTCTAGATTAGTGCAGACTGACCTGGATTGACAGTCAAGCAGGAACTGTCACACACATCCAATTGCCATAAAAAAGTTAGGTGTTAACTCGAGGAAAAAAAAAAAACAGCCACAAGGGGCAAAACTGAAACAGAGAACATGAGCGAGACATGACACTAAACTAAGAAAAAACCGACACTGGTGATAGCGAGTGACGACAGGTAAAAATGTAATATGAAGTAATATGAAGGGGAATATGGAGAAACACAATGATGAGACCAAAACTAAAACAAATCTATCTACCCATTCATCTATCCATCTATCTATTTATTTATCTATCTATCTGTCAGTCTGTTTCTATCCAGCATTCATCCATCCATTCGTTGGTCTGTCTATCTGTCTGTCTGTCTATCAAACCTACTCTATAATATAAAGTAGATACAGCCACTATCGTCTCTCTGCTGCTCAAAGCTGTAATCAATGTTTTATTTATTGTTCTCTTTATTATTTATATTTGCTTTGAAACACTCTCTGACTCTAAAAGACATTTCAATTGAAATTTAAACTTAAAATTTCTTCCACGTTGTCATTATTTTTCAGTAATACAGTTCTTCTGTGTATTGGTTCCAACTCAAGCAAGTGACAGACTGAGTGAGAATCTCCATGCACGTAAAAACGTATATATTGTAAAAACAAGAGCCTGTCTTTTGGAATCTTCATGAGTGACGAACAGTCATTGTATCACTCATTCATTTTATTCTGGTTTGTTTGTTTATTTGAAATTTGTGCATTTTATAACGCAATTGACAATAAAGCTGTGCTTCGATTTCTCAATTGTTAAATCAAACCTGCTGACAGTGAGGAATGTACGGCTGTACAGTGAGTAAGTGTGTCAGTGTGGCCACTATAGGCAGTGTCTACATTGAGTTCAGCATTTAATCATCCAGTGAAAGTACACACACACACACACACACACACACACACACACACACACAGTAATGTGACACACACAAATCCGGAGCAGTGGGCAGTCTTAAATGTTGGTGTCGGAGCAGCTTGGTGCTATTTTTAGGAATCAAAGCCTGCAAACACAAGGTGTATTGACGGAGCTGAAAGCATAATAAACAGTCACTTTCTCTTCACAGGAAGAGGAAATGCCAGAAGAGGTGAACATCGATGAGCTTCTGGATCTACAGAATGACGAAGAAAGGACACAGAAGCTCAAGGTTTGTGAACCTGCAGGAATAGAATAGTGTTCTTTACTATTCCTTCTATTTACTCCTTTATCTGTTAGCCTTTTATCGGTCAGTCATCTAGTCACTCGCATGGTCCATATTCGACTCATAATACATTTAATAAACAAGACATTCTCATTACACTTCAGAAACGAGACGCTCGGTAATCCTCTTTGTGTCTGCCTAAATCGGCTTGAAAATCAACCAATATGGTACATCTCAACCGAATGTCTCCTTTTTGTACGCAGGACATTCTTCATTCGTGTAGCAGCGACACAGAGGTGAGACTGTCCCGTTCCTTTTCTTCTCATAAACATGGGTTTTTTTTATCTGACTTTAGTTACTGTTTAACAATAACTTCCTGGAGATTTTGGATTTATGGTAGATAGTGACCTGCTGGTCAATTTCAGGAAAACAACGTGTGTAGACATTTATACAAAATAATGCTTTTTTATTCCAAATAATTGCGGTGCCTCCTAAAACAGTAAATCTCTGGCTTATCAATTGCATGAAGATACAAACGTGTGCCTGTAGGCGGAGCTGTTGAGCCACAAACTGTTCTGTGCTCTGCTGTCCCCTACTGACCAGTGACGATCCATTGTTTAGAGTAATCCAAAAGTCTTCCTCTTAGGTCTTCATCACAGAACTGGTGAATAAGCTTCACGGACTGCAGAAACAAGAAGATCTCCACAACAACGGCATCGAACACCCTCAGCTTCACATCTTTCCTGAGCGCCAAAGTTCCTCTGACTCCGAGATACACTGATATTTCACACAAACTCTCATTTCTTCAGCATCTTAAGTTTAAACACAGACAAAAAAAAAACAAAAAAAACCAAACAAAGACATATTACAAACGTTGGCGCTTAAAGTAGCAAAGCGACAGATAAAACTTTTTCTAAATGTACAAAAATGTGTGTTTCCAATCATCTTTTTACATGTCTTTCCTTTTTGTCAGTTTTGGTAAAGTTTTACTTTGTGTGTAATTACTGAAAATGTATTTCTGTCTGAAATGACCCTAAAATGACTTTCATCAGGTGCGTGTCACTGTAGTTCTTTTTAAATGTATTAAGAGGAAATGCTTTTTCCATTTATTCAGATCATATTGTCCGCTTTTCACGGTTATCATCTGCTGTGAAAAAATATCCATTTAAAGTGTTTTTTTTATTTTAAGTTTTTTTTTTTATTTTGTGTTTTTTTTTTTTAAGAATTTTTGGATTTGACATGTTTGCACAAAGCAAGGTTTCCATTTAGTACAACTTTTATTTAATGTTTTGTTGCTATTAAAAAATATATATTTTTTTCTTAGAAATTCAGTTGTTTTTTGGGCAACAATCCTGTGAATTAAAACACAGAACTTTGAAACAAACAACTGAGCTTAAAGAAGACGATTTAAGATTAGTCTTCTAAATATATGCTTTTTTGTGGTAAATGAGAAATTGTGAGGTATTTGTTTGCTGCTGCTGCTGTAAAATTACTGACTGGTTTTGTCTTTTATCATCACAGTGAATAAAATAAATCTTTAATCGTAGTCTGCAAGATTCATATTTCATACTTTTGTTGGCGTTGTTTACTTGCAACTGTCAGTAGAGCATATTTTAATAGCACTAGCGTTTATTTTTTTAAATACTGCAAGTCTCATTTGGTATATTTTAATGATAACATAACATATATTTTAAAATTTTCAACCTTTAGCATAGTATATTTTATTTAGAAAGCATTTTTTTTATTATTTTTTAAAGAAAGCCTTCTTATGAAGCAGATGCCCCGCACCTTTAAGTTATACTGTTACTTTTGAGTGACTGTGATTAACCAGTAAGTATTTATTATTTTTCTAGTTCATACACAGTAAATTTTCTCCGATGCAACATTCTGACCGAAACAACAGGGGGCAGCAGCGTTTTATAAAACGTACGTATCTTTTTCAATGTTAGTTGGTTGTGATTCCAGATTAGTAAACTTTATTTGAAGTCTTTAATTTAATTAAAAATAAATGCTTACATAGACACATATATATCACAAGAATATAACTGATATATAACTTACTAATGTTACGATTCTTGGTGCAGACAGAAGAGCCGCAGACCGTGGTGAACATAAAACAAGACTTTACTAATAAAACAATGACGATAACACAGAACTCGGGACAGACTCGGGAATAAACTCAGGAACACGCAGGTGTGACGACAACATTGACCGGGAACAATGAGACAGGTGAGACTTAAATACTACTACAAACGAGGAACAATGAACAACAGGTGAACCAGACGAACCACGTGACTACAAACAGCGGAAACACGGAAACACTGGGAACAGGGGCACATGGGTA
>CM051502.1:20961219-21021205 GCA_028031935.1 Paedocypris micromegethes
AAAAAAAACGGGCACATGGGTATTTTAGTCCATGGTTCTAACAACTAACAAGAATGAAATCTTATTTTTTACTCCATGTTTTGTGATAATTGTAAACGACTCTATTGGACCTACTGTATTGTTGTTGTTGTTGTTGTTGTTGTTGTTGTTGTTGTTAATTTATTTTTTATTAATCACTTGGAATTTATTTTGTAGTTCTATATTTGTATTTCAAATGACTCTATATTTGAACATGGTGTTAATCACCTGTCTCCAATACTTTTTTTTTCTTCATATACATTGACTTCATATACATTTGGACTATATAAAATGTCTTAACACAAGTATTTGTGAAAGTTTGGCTCATTTTGAATCATTTTTATGACATGAAGTGTATTTCTTGAATACATATTTCTTTTAAAATAATCATAACAGGTTGCAAAATGTAAAAAAACACGAATAGCAGGTTCAGTCATTTAAGCATTAGCATGAAAGCATGGAAACAGGTAAATCACCAGTTTACTGAGAATTACTGTGAACTGAAATACTACTGGATGAAGAAGAAAGCGAGTTGTCTTTAAAATGAAACATAATATAAATATAAAATATAGTGACTGCTCCCCTGACTTGAGTCCCCTTCAAACTTGAGTACTTCTCGCTTTGAGTCAACATCACTACCCACTACGCCACCATGTGCTGCTCTGTTTAGTGTTTATTAGGATATACAGGTCTGGGTTCGAATCCCAGACCGGCTGCATCCACAACTCAAGTGCCCTGATAACAAGACACTGAACCCAACTTGCTGTACAACACCGTGGAGAAGAGACTAACCACTGCGCCAATGTGTGTGTTCATAATGTGTGTGTGTCTTTGTGCTTATAGACTGATCTGTTTTTACGTGGTTAAATCCAGAGAACTGTAAATCTCTGAGTAAAAATGAGTAATTAGTTCAAACAGTTGAGTTGATTGATGCTCTGGATGTTTTACAGCGTAAAGAAACATTGCTGTGTGTGTGTGTGTGTGTGTGTGTGTGTGTGTGTGTGTGTGTGTGTGTGTTATTTGTAGCAGCAAAGTCCCAGAAATAGAACTCATTACCACAGTGGTGATCAAAGCCTGTAGATCTATAGACCTGCAGGTCAAATACAATGATAAGAAAACAAGCAAACCGCCCCACGCAGAGAGAGCGCACAGATGCACTCGCTGACCCGGGTACTCAAGCCCACGTCTGCCCACCTCCGCCAGAGCCAAGACCCCCAGGACTTCCACTTGAGTAAACAACTGTAGAAAGTGGCAACCGGGAATAAAACCGGGAGTATCTGTAGTGTGTGTCATCCACGCCTTCTGAAGTCATTAGGAGCGTCTCAGTGCCCGTGATCCCAGAGGCCTGAGAGCTGTTGGGGGAAGCTTGGAGCTGGTGGAAAGGAAAGGGGACGGCCGGCTTCCTGAGGAAGAAGCATCGTCTTTGCGTTGCAAAACAACTCAGGAAGTGACCACAGCTAGCCCTGGGCTTAAGTCGTGTAGTTAGCTAACAGCAGCATTCGCGTGGTTAGTCGCTCCTCGTAGACACATCTGCCTGTTAGTGACTGGCAACCCATCAGATCTTCGCTCTTGGAGGTTCTGGGATGTTACTGCTCTAGACACTCTGGGATTTACAATTCACAAAAAAACTTATCAAGGTAAGAGCGTTTTTCTGGTTGGACGGGGTTTTCCGAAATCGTCTCAAGTTTCCAGGAGTAAAAGTGGTTTCGGTTTGTCGTCTCCTGAAGGTCTAAACGTCAGTGATACTGTTTGGGGACAATGTGTATTTGGCCTATAATGATACATACACTTTCTGTGTTACTGACCAGAACACGTCAATGTGAAAAAAAGACAACGTATTACGTATTTATCGTACTTTTGTCTTTTTGTCTTACTTTTGTATAACAATAATTTAGTTTAGAAATACAAAATCTCACAAACAAGTTAATTCCTGTCTTGTTCTATCTTTTTTTTTTTTTTTGATGTGTGTGTTTCCTCTTATTCCAACACAAAAACTTGTAGATTACATAAAAAAGGTGTCGGTTGGAAATTTAAATGTTGGAATATGTACTCAGACACACAAACTTAGATCATGTGAAAAATAATGCATCTAAATATGTAATTACCATTATAGGTGGATAATCACTCTAAAACATAATTTTATAATTTTGTAACATAAATAAGTCAAATTATTTAGAATGCCTGGTGTATGCAGAACCAGAGTTGCGGATTGGCTCCAGCCCTTCATGACCCAGAAATGAAAAAAGAATTCAGGAAATGGATGGAAATAAATTATACAGTGATTAAAGGCTTTTGGCTTGAAACAGATGATGTACGCAACCATAAAATGCAGGAAAGGACAACTGAACTGTATTATAAATCTTTCTTTATTTTTCACGTCATAAATATTTATTACATAACTGGAGTCATGTGACACCTTCAGGTGTACGTTAGCTTTTACGTCACTCGCAGTGTCCATTCTCCTCATCCTTCTTGGCAGTGACCCATACTACTGTAAAACACGAAGCCGGAAGCCACCAGCTAAAACGGGCCTTATAAAGGAAAACCTCCAGTTCCTCCGGTGGCATCCACAGGCTGGACGGTGTCAGTGCGACCGCGCGTTTGCTCCATGCGGTGGTGTTATGTTCAGTGTGTCTCTCAGCACTGAGTAAGAAGGCCTTTCCTGTGCACTGTTCCCGGATGCAGTCCACCATTATTGGAGAATCCCCTGGTGATCCCGTGCAGGTGCCAGGCTTGTTCTCCAAATGTTGCATAATAATGTTGGAGAGAAAAACACTAAACCAACAGGAACACCACACACACACACACACACACACACACACACACAATATACAATATACACTTTTTTTTTTTAGAAACAAAGCGTTTACTGAGTTCTTAAAGTCACTTATTTGAATGATAAAAATTGTGAACAAAACAAATATGGTATCTCTGTTATGATGGACTAATTTTCACTAAAATTAGAACTTACATTTTTTTTGTCAGCATCCGGACTGCATGTCATGTGTCTTTTGGACTCTAGAGGTCACTTGTCCTAATTTTGTCAGTAGGATCAGGTGTAATTCATTAAGATTGGGTATATAAGGAGAATGATTTCCTATGTTTAGGACTTGCTTTTTGCAAGTCTTCAGTTGACAGATAGTGAACTTCTTGGGTGTTTTGTTCTCAAGTTATTTTGTTTGTTTCTCTTTTTTTATTTTTATTTCTCAAATCGAGATAAACTAGAGTTATTATTTTCTAGATTTTTCTTGAACCTGTTTTTCCATTTTTTTATATTTTATTGAAACATATTTTTTTTACCTGGAAACATTGTGCGTGTCTCAGTTGGGCCCCCAAACAACTCGTGTTGCTTGAGTTTAGAAACCTTCACCTGTCTACCCATTACACATTTGATACAACTGTTTGCACTAAAATGTAACCTTTTTGTATTTTTTTGGATGGATTGAGTTAATCATGCGAGACAAGTTTGGATGCTGTTGTGATACGTGGAGATCTGCTCTGGATATGTGGAGATTAATAATGATGAAGGTCTAAGTTAATTTGTTCTGTCGTTAAGTAACGCTGTATCGTGAGTGTTCCTGGCATCTGACGAATTTAGAGTTGGTGTTAGTGAATGTGTGTTTAATGAATGTCAGTGTTTCTGCATTTTAAAGAAACCTGTTGATGTTTTTCTGTCTCAGGGAAAAACTTTAGTTTGTCTTAGGCAGATAAGAAGTGAAGTCCCTATTACTCTTTTTCATAATAAATTAACACACACTCAAGGAACAGGAGTTGCGTTTATTGGAAAACAATGTTATGAATAGAACACTTTATTCCTGATGGTCAAAATAAATAGTAAAGGGCCTTAAACCCCACCATTGAAGCTATGTTTATAATTTCTGAAAATGTTCATTATTAATGTGAAACCTCAGTCGAGAAGTGTTTCACTTGTAACTATCCAGTGACTTTACACACAGTGTAGTGACACACACAAACCCTGAGCAGTGGGCCGCCTTAAGCCATAGTGTCTGGGGTCTTGTGGAGGTTTGTGTCTTGCTTAGGATCACTCAAATTGAACTGAACTAGGATCTGAACCTGCAAGACCGGCGTGGCAGATTCAACTCTCTACCACTAAGCCAAAACTGCACACACACTAAATACTAGTGTATATTAATGACAATATTTTACAGATAACACATTTAATTTAATTGTTAGTTATACTCTAATTTACAATGGACTTAAATATTAAGCATTACTAAAATATATTAAATCTTCTATATGGGAGGAAAAAAGATGATAGAAAACCAATTTATAGTAAAAGTGATTTATATGAAATGTACATCTGACAATAAATTCACAATCTGTGAACAAAACCAAGCCAGGATCAAATCACACAGCTTTCTATCCTGCTCTCTGGACCTAGAAGTATTCCAAGTTTGGGTTTGTCTTCATACTGGTTCTTCTGCCCTGTTCTTAGATGTGGCGCCAGTGGGCTTCCTGATGCTCTCCGTGCCCCCTGATGGTCAACAGGAAGAAGAAAGTGATGTCCTCGGTTTCCTAATCCTTTTTCTTTTCTAAGTCCTTTTATAAGTGTCCTGAAGGAAGGTCAAGGTGGAGAGGGTGAGATCTGTCAATATGTGATTTATGCTGTAAAAGCAAGCGTGTGCTAGACCTCTGACCTTAGTAATGGTGGCATGTGCAAAATGAGCTGAAACCCCTTTGCAAATCCCGTTAATATTAAATCCATGTCGTCAAATGTCTGTGGCTGGTCTCAGGCCTCTGAGTGTCCCTGAAGCACAGAACAAGCATGACATCGTCCTCAAGCTTCTGTTTATGCATCAAGCGTATGAGCTTTTCTGTGCTGTTTATCGTTTATTTAAAGGAAACAGATTTCATAATGTTGCAGAGGGCTGCCAACACACACACACACACACACACACACACACACACACACACACACACACACACACACACACAACACAACACAACACAACACAACACGTGTATCGACCTGTGCGTCGTACTCCAACAGCTTTTGTTTTAGACCTTGTTCGTTTGCTGTGTGCCCACCATGACGCACTCCTCGGCGATGCCTATTGTTCAGATGTAATGATAATACGCACTTAACGAACTTCTGTTTGGGATTTTGGAAGCCTGATTGCTTGGAAAAAAGTGATTAAAAAAGGTTTTGAGATACATTGGGAGGTAACAAGTCTAAAATAAAACATTAAATTTACATTTTTAGTTTTACCCCAAATGTCATGTTTTATAGACATCCATTTACTACTTTTTCAAATTCGTGTGCCACAGGGAGCTGGTGCAAATCCCAGCAACTTTTGTCCTGAGGGTTGTTCTCCAATCACAGAACCAGACACACAGACACACACATTGACCACACTAACACCTCTGTAGTCTGAAGACACAGAAACCCCACAATAGCACGCGGAAACTTCACACAGAATGAAAAAACATAGACTTTTATAATTACTTAAAGTAATTTAAAAATGACAACAATCCAGCATTATTTTTTTTTTTTACCTGAGAAGTATGTCACCTCAAGGATGTTTCCCCACAGCTGTGAGGAGTGTCAATTAATATGGGCGCCACGTAAATGTCGTTAAATATATATATGCAGTCAAATGTAATATAATACGGACAGTGAATTTCGATTGGACAGTCGATTTCGATTGGAGGAAAATGCAAATACTGTGTTAAAAAAAACTCGCACAATCCCGTCTCTTGGACCTGCCCACAAACAATATAAAGTCTGGCGAGCGCGGGCTGACTGAGTGTCGCGCGCGCTTGACTCCTCATCTTATTTCTCTGGCTTCTGACATGAGGATAGATCAACATGGACTCCGTAAGTTAACGCTTCTGTTTTCGTTTTTACTTGCTTATTAAATTACGCAGAATTTCGCCGGACATTGTGTCCGGCAACCGCAGCCTTCAGATTTGCATTTGATATGCGGTATTTTTAGCGTGGTCGTTTGGTTTTCTTTTTTCTTCTCTCTGTATTCTTTCTCTCTTTTCTTCTCTCTGTATATTTTTGTGTGTCGTTGCATTAGGAAACACTTAATAAAAATAAAAAAGACACAAGCAATATAAAGAAAAAACAATACTGTTGATGTTAATGAGTTCATTTGGTTAACATTTATGTAGCACTGCGTATATTGTTTTAAATAATATTTTGCATAGGTAAACAGACAAAATACTGCCGCCGTGTAGTCGACTGTCTCATAGTTTTCCTGCAGTCATTTGTGTCATTACAATCTTGCTTTTAACGATTGTGTAGATAAAAACAAGTTTTAAAACTTTAGCCAAACGCGTCTTTAAACGTGTATTCCTTCTTTTTGAAAGTGGTGGTAATTGGTCCCGGATATTTGAGTTAAAGATTGACTCTGAGAGCAAGATAGGCTTTATTGCAGGACATGTTCCAATGTCAAGATGGTTGACACAAATTTGGCAAAGTTTGATTAATGTCTAAACATGAAATTTAATATTGTGGTTCATTAGAGGTTTTGAATGAATCGAGAGAGAGAGAGAGAGAGAGAGAGAGAGATGATTGCTTTACTTTTGTCCCATTTTTATTATAATAATGAGAATAATAACAGGTACTTCAAAATAAAATATTATTCTCAAGCAGGCTTTTATAATAATTTGGTTATATTGGTATGTCTTTCTGTTTGTCTGCCCATCTTTCTATCTAGTCTGTCTTTCTCTAATTGTCAATCGATTTTGATATCAAACAATTTTCAACAATCAATCAATAGAGTTGCAATTTGTTGTTACTTCAATGACTGACTTTTTTTTTTGGAGGTTTCTATATGTAAAATGCCTGCTATAGCATCACTGTCATCTACCTGTACATACTGTACCTGCCTGTACAGACCTACCTGTCCTTCATCAATCATGGCATTGTTTTCTCACCATGAAGGTCGACCATAATTTACTTTTTTCCCATGAGGCTCATACATGTTTGAAAGTGGAATGATCAATGATTGTCTTCATCACGCGTCTGCATTACCCGATGACTTTAGGAGCATTTGGCCTTGAGGAAAGTCATTCTGAGATTTTCTGAGTTTCGCCAGCATTCCTTGACTTATTTCTTTAACTAGAGCTCAGAAACTAAATCCACCAGAGGATAGGTTTTCCTGTCTGTCACACATTAAGAGCCAGTTCATGGAAATCATTGCCCATCCCTTCAGGCTGACAAGTAAACTTTGGACTCTGATCCTGACTTCCCCTGTAAAGTTCACTTCATTTTGATATAAGGATATTCAACCTGCTCTGTGATTGGTCGACCACCAATCCAGGGTGTGTTTTGTCTTCATATCCAAAGAAGCTGGTATTGACTACAGCTCGGCGTGACCCCAAAAATGGAAAAGGCGGTTTAGAAAAATGGAAATCTGAGTGTTTGAAATGAAACGTATGATGTAGCCATTCTTGCTCATGTCCCTTTAGTCCCAACCTGCTTTGAACCGGAAGAAGAGTTGATCTAGGAAAGATTTTTTTTGATGAGTTTTGACGAAATCTCAGGTATAATACCCACGAGAGCTGTGTGTGTGTCACCGGACTTAACTCTCAGTTGCTGGCATAGGCACCGCACATGGACAATCAGACTCTGTGTATTTACAGACTTGTGTAAAAGTACTGCGGCAAATCACTGTTTCATGTATCCCTGCAGGTTCCTTGCTCCTTGTTCCTGGTTCTTGGTTCCCTGTACCGGGTTTCGTTCTTTCTATTTGTACTCTATTTCGTACTATCTCTGTCTCTGCTCGCCTGGATTGATCCTGCTGGCTGTATTTCAACTTTGCCTTTAGCTTGATGGACTCACACATTAAACACTCACCTTCCAAACTGCAAATGAGTGTCAACCTGCTTTCAAGCTCGTCTGAACATAACACTAGGAGAAGCTTTAGAAGTTCAGCATTAGAAGTTTGTAGCTGGAGCCGCTGGTTTTTATTGACGTGCTGTTCCTATTAATTCCTAACTGTTTTTATGGTTCAATTATGAAAGATTTAAGCGTCATTGTGTCGCAACTTTCATCAAAGTGTGCTTGTCTAATCATTAGCTTCTACGACTGATTCAGAGATCAGTTAAACTCGAGCTCTACATAGGTCATTTTCAGTATGTTCATAACATGATATTGAAAGATCAACAGAAAATGAGCCTTTAATGCCATATGGGAAAATCATGCAAAAATACTTGTGTAACGAGGGTCGGAAGCCACCAACAATGGATCGTCTCTAGGAATTTGACGCTTGTAGATTGTTCTTCACTCTGATAGTTCTCAAGATGCTGAATACGGTCGACTATATAAATTTGATCCGAGGACGTGTTTATTTCAGTGCTTATCAAAGATCATCTGTTCAAAAGAAGGAAACTATTACGTGATCATAATTCCAAAGTTAACGGTTGGGTAATATTTAATGATCTTTCCCATGTTTGAAAAGAAGTTCAAAGCGACTTTGAATGAACAGTTCAGGTTCCGTGTCTGGCTCAAGGACACTTCCGTTGCGGAACCTGTTGGTCCAGGATTCTGAAATAATGGAAATGGTTTTAGCAGTTTTCCATGAAGCCACTTCAACAAAAAGGTTGACAGAAATGATTCCATATTTTTAAAAGTGAATTGCTTTGTCGTTAAGTAGGGTGGTCCGACATCTTTATTAAATGGTCTTTGAGATAAAGTGAGGGCGTTTCCGATTCTACCCGTCATAAAGTAGTTAATCTATTGAATTACATGAAATTATCTCCTTTGAAGCTCATTACATCACTTTAACGTAAAGGCAATGTAACGGCACATTGGATAATAGTCACTCGGCTTTGCGATAATTTATTTACTAATATATCAACCTGGACTGTTATGGTTATGTGACATCGCTTAAATTTGAAACTGATGTTCTAATAAAGTTCACATTGCAGCCTCCGGTATAAATCCATGCAGTTTGGCCTCTGTGACAATAATATCCTGTTTAGGAAAATTGGGTGCATAGAAAATGACTTGACATTCATGATAGAAATTTTCTGATGTGCGTTTTATCTCTGTTCCAGCAAACATCCCCTCAGCGCAAGCATGCCAGTCCGCAAGAACCTCCCGGCTCGGCTGAAGGCAGGCAGGTTTAGCATGGATTTGGAGAGCGTGCGCAGCGAGTTTATATTTCGAAAGATGAGTCTCAACCACAATCCGTTCGAGGAGCCTGGCTCAGATGAAGATTGGCCGAGGAGCAATGGTGGTTCGCTCCTGGATGGTGGTGTGCCCAGAGACAGAAACCCATTTGAGGATGAAGAAGATGAAAACGAAGCTAATGAAGTGCGGCGTGCGGACTCTGGGAAAGGAAGCTCCTTCAAAGACACCTTAGAAAGAATTAAAATGTCTCCCCTCAAGAGCCTGGGCAAACTAGGGAAGAACCTGCGCATTTCAGGTCGCAGCAAGGGCAGAGAGACGCCATCCCCGCATGGCTCAATAGGTTCGGCCTCACCTCGCGATCGCAAGAAGAGAAATTCAGAAGGAAGTCTTCTGCGGTACTGATCTTTTTCAATGCTAGCGGGGATAATATACACGACTGAAGAAATGTGTCGATTACATTCTTTGTGTTTTGTTTTTATAGAATAGCAGGAAAGCATAAAGATCGCAAAGACAGTTTGACCAATGGCGATCTGTGCTCAGAAACCGATGCCGACTCCACTAGCCGTCGACTTTCCTTTCTGAAGATGGTGGGCAAGGGCAAGAAGAGGGAGTCTTTGCAGGACCACTCCTCATCACAGGGACCTGAGGAAGAGCCTGTGGAGGAAACGCCAGAAGTGAAGCCCAGAGAGCCACTCTCAGGTATACTCACCACATGTAATGTTGTGTAGTACAATAATGCTGTTCATGCTCATTGTGCACTATATATTTATACATTTTGCTGATATAAAAAAAAACGCCTTTAAACAAAACAAAGACTTAAAAAAAAAATTAACTTGATGCAACTCAAAAATATTTCATTAAGGCGTATTTTCACTGATCTATGGAGCAGCAAAAGTATGTTGAGAATATTTAGTTCCCTTGTCAATGTCATTTCATTTATGTAGTTATAGAATTAAATTGTATAAATAAACATGTAGAGATGACTAAATTGCAGAGGTGTAAAGTACTTGAGTAACTGTACTTTTCACTCCACTACATTTGAATGGACACTTATTAATACTTGTTACATTAGATTGTGCGCGACAAATTGTAACCGATTTTTACAACGGTTTTCTTGCGCGAACAAGATGATTTTGTCATCTATAGGCTAAAGGTAGTGGAAGCTAATTGTGAATTCATTGTGAATTGTGAACAGTATATCACAGCTACTATTCCTCAATGCTATTATTGATTGTGTAATTTAAGCCTGACAATTCACTTAACAGAGACTTATAAAATACCAAAAAGCCAAAATGTAAGTATTAACAATAAATATAGCAAATTACAAATGGAATTCTAACAGTAAACATTATTGCTCTTACATGTAAACTATCCTGTAGCTCAATTATTTATCAGAGGGTAATTCAGAGCACCATGGATTTGATTCCAATGGAATACATAAAAAAATATTTTTTAAAGTTATGCATTGTGCTATTAACAGTATGGAATTTTAGCGTACGTGAAGTGGCTGAACATTACAGGGTTTCGACTGTTTGGTTTCACCTGAATGCATTAAGCCATGCAAGAATTTGCACATGATTATATAATATTATTCGCTTTCATACTTCTTTTTGCTAGACCAGGAAGATAAGGTTTAAAACTGGCAGCAACTTGCACAACATGTTGGGTTGAGGTGAAAAGCACAATCAACAATTGTGAAGGACGAGAACTGGAGCGTTCACTCTATAGGTAGCGGAAGCTAGCATCACCGGAGCGACTGTTTAGTAAACAAGCGTAACTGTTGTTGGTTGGCCAGCTTTAATGACACAGCAGAATATTTTCGGTATTATTAACTGCTGCAGTTATGTTCGTTTCTGATACTAACACGGTTCACACCATGAGTTCAGTTTCAGGGCCAAGTGAGATATCTGATGCTTCATGCATCAAAAGACAGAAAGAGGGGCTGTCAATCTGAAACCATTCATCTCGAGACCCCTAGATACACCGTGATGATAAATGAGGAATTTGAAGTAAAGGGAACTGAATGTGACATGTTTGCGCTTGTCTTTGCTTTTTTAAGCAGTTGTGTGTTGGGGTGGCGAGGTTAGTCTTTTTGCCGCTTTGCTTTTCCCAGCTGACACAGCAAAAGTCACGCTTTATTTGTGTATTCAGCCACAATGATCACGGGATTCCGACTGGTGGGTTTCTGCGACTTGCGGTTCTCTGCAGGAGTGACCACCAGACATTTTTCAATCCAGCTGTAATTTCTCCAAAGAGCTTTTATTCACATTCAATTAGATGTCACAAAAAATGCACAGAATTCCTGGAAAAACTTGATTTAAGATGCTTGTTTGTAAGTGAAATGTGTTTTGCTCAAGCAAGTGTTGTGACAGAAAGAGCATTGCTCCATCAGGGCAGCTGTTTTCAAGTGGCAGAACATTCCAGAGTAAATAATTCATGACATTCAATTATTGAATTAGTTATAATGACTTTGTATAGACTCTTAATACAGGAAAAAAAGACACGATAACAACCTAAAATAGCCATAACACTATCTTTCATTTCTGTAGAAAACAGCAAAACAAGAAAGTTGGAAAAACTAAAAAGAAAAGAATGTTAATCAAGGGTATAGAGTGTTGCGATTGTCAATTCACTTTTATCTGCAGATTCATATCAGACTTCATGCAAGGTGTTGGCTAAACACGCAGTAATTCTGTCTCACGTCATGTGCGGCTGCATGTAGTCTTTAACAACAATGAGTTGACATTGACTTTTCTTCTGCTCAGTAGCGCACGGAGCTAGCAACACCAGTTTGTGGGTTTGGTTTTTCAGAAAGCATTAAGTTGTTTCAATGTATCTGTAATGCCACACACGTCATTTGAAATCAAAGAAAACTGTATTTTCAAAGACTCAATGCAGCAGAACTCAAACATCCACCTAAACGTCCAATTCAGTAAACGACCGATTAACAACAATATCTAAGGTTTTGAGTTTTTTGGTAATCTTGTAGCTACAAAGTCATATGGAAATAATCTGTCAGATTTTTGATCTTTGTGTTCCACAAAATGTCACACAATACAACTCAAAACACAATTCACAAATAAGACTCCAGACTATGGGAAGAACAGTCGATTTTTGAATAAAATGAAAGGAAATTCATTATAGCCAGAAAAATGTGATTTTTGATTTAAAATTCAAAACACTAAACCAGCTTTTGCGCTGAATGTTCCCAAACGTTCTACACATGGAAATGTTTTGAGTTTTACATTTTTTTTACCCAAATTGAGATGGTAATTCAACCAGAAACAATGCAAAAATTCCCACCAGGTCTGAGGTCTTCTTTGTATATTGAACAAGTTCCCATTTTCATTGATAACTTGAAATACCTCAGGACATATTGAAAACGAATCCTCGTTGTTGCGTAGCTCCGGACACCAAGGGCAAGGTCTATGTCGTGAGTATGACGATGTCTGACGAACTGATAAACAGCCAAAGAAGAGGGCGTCAACCCCTCATCCAAGTGAATGATTTCCAGACCTCACCAAATTATGACCCAGAACTTCCGTCCTGGATCCGAGAGCTAAGGGCCATGATATTGTTATTTCTGAGAAAGGGTAGCGTGGGACACTTTCAAACTATTATTTGTGCTCATGATCATTGATGCCAGTGGGCTGTTTGTGTCATGGGAAAAGTCGATTTTTCGATTTCCAGCAACACGGAAGAGGCATTCAGACCTGGTCCAGCCCTTGGCACTGGTCCTTTCTGCTAAACTACCAGCGAGTGGCCGGGTAGCACTTAGTGTAAGGTGGAGTACATATTTTCTAAATACTCCAAGTAGTTTGGCCACAACTATATTAACAGAGAGGGGGTGTGAGGGTTTAGACCTGGGCAAGGCATGTCATCCACACCATCCTGATCCATGGTCTCTAGTGTGTAGGCGAGTCCACTTTCGAAAGCATTTCTCTCACCCAGCCAGAAGTCAAAGCAAGTCTTCACCATGTATGACTCTTTTGGCCCTAGCCCAGAGGTCGACAACGCCAACTTTGACCAGGAAATAGAATTTTTACCTATTCAGCTATTTCACTTGTGGGGAAGATCTGTCTTCTCTGCACATGTTGAGCATTAAATGGGGGAAGTGAACGAACCAAGTGCTGTTTGTTCAGTCAAATGTAGTTCCTCAAACATCTTGCTTTTTCTTGCTCGTGCTTGGCGAGAAGGGATTTGAAACTCTGCGGGTTAATAAAGTATGGCCCCGGACTTGTGGCATGAGAAAGAACAGATCGTATTCCGTTTCATTCCGAGAACCTTGGCTAATCTTTTCCTTGTAACGGTTGGTTGGGTCTGCTAAGAGGTGTTGGTGGTGCAGGTGTGCTTGAGAAATGTTAGCGGATATCTTGCTTAGTCAGGTCTTTTTTGTTGAGTCGGGCACTTATCAAAATACTGTTCACTTCTAGTACAAGTCTGGTCGGGGCCTGGTGCAGCACATGTGCCCTTAAAAGGCAGCACGTCAATCCCTGTGGTTTTCATTATGGAAGGGTGGTGACACGTCCATGCTAAAGTAAAGTATTCTCCATACTATGAGTTTAGTGTGTGTGACTGTGTGGAAACAAAAGGACTAGTGTTGTCCAACGCTAGGTTCGGTTTCTGGCAGTGCTATGCTTTTTAATGATGTTAGAAATAGAATTGTTTAAATTCTCAAAGCTTTTAACATCTGCAATCTTATGGTTGTTGTAATTGCGTTTCAGCTACATTCGCTTTTTAAATGATTTATGGAGTGATAAAACAAAGATCAAAGAGTTGCATTTGCAATGCTTAGCGTTGTGTTCAAATTAAAGTCTGGCAAAACATGAACACAAGAACAAATTTAAATTAGTTATCTTAGTTAACTAAGTTAGTTTGAGTCAATTGAAGACGTCAATGAATGAACATCACACGGACGAAAAAGAATAATAGATACTGTCAAATTGAGGAGGAACTTTTAATGCTCAACTAACAAGTGAATGATAATTTATTCTCTGTAGATTTTAGATATAATATCTGCCATATGCCAGTTTGATGTTTTAGCAAAAAGACTACTTTAAGTAAACCGCTTTTTTATTGTAATATTAAACTGCTTTCTGTCATTCCTGTTACTGACTTTCTCTGCGCTTGTTATCTGTTTCATTTTCTAGCTAATTAATCACCATTATCAGATCACTTCCTCTTAGCTACAAGTTTCTAGGCACAAGTTTCATAAGGCTATTTTTACTCTCATGTTGGTCAGTCCTAATCTTGCTCATGTCTTTTTTTTTTTTTTGCATGAATGAGTTACAGAGGAAATAACTAATTTATTTTCTGTTGGACCACATACATTTTTCCACCGAATCCCATCTGCTTTAGTGATAAGCTTAGCTGTATTGTGTTTTATATTTAGATCTCCTTCCTATGGACTGGCACACTGGGTGTTGTAAAAGAAGTTTAAAAAAATAGTGTGATCCTGTCATGGCACAATTGGCCACTTCATCCTCGATAGGGACAGATGAGTCAGGCGCCAATTGAGCACCCCAGCATCCTTTCCTCCAAGAAAAGATCAGGAAGTTGACGGAAATAAATAAGCCACTCAGCAGTGTTTGGGGTCACTTGTTCTGGGAATATCATTCATCAATATGGAAATGTATTTTTGTATGATATTCATAATGATGAAAATTATGGTGTGTGTGTGTTCAAGTTAAGAAACCAAGTTTTTTTCAGGTTTAGTTTCGAATTTATGTAGAACTTCTCAAGTCGACCATATCACTATAAGGCAGGGGTCGAGAACCTATGACCTCCTATGACCTTGTCGTGACATCAGAACGTTAACTTCCCTCTCCTTCTTTTAAAAATCAGCAGTCCGCTAGCAAAAAGCGAAAACCCTTTTATTGACGACAGGCTAAAAGATGATGGACTTTTCAACAGATGGAGTAGTTCGACTTTGTGGAGAGAGAGCAGCTTCTGTATGGAATCAGATTTTAAAAATATCCAACGTAAACTAATTTAAAAAACAAACAAAATTCCAAGAATTTTTATTTTAATTTTACACTGGCATTCTCCACTATCAAAACTTTTTTTTCCGTTGTGACCAGTGAGCAAGCGATAGAAGTAACAATGGCGAGAAAATAACCTCTCAAAGAATTAAAACCTTGCGAGATCTTGCGACTCACTGCTTGACATTGCTAGGTTTTCTTCAGTGATGTCCAATCAAGCACATTAGACCTGAAAACCTGGGTGAAGTTCTCACATGTGCTGAGAATCAATGTGACTTGATTCTCTGCAGACTTCAAAAAACTGCAGACATCGCACTACAGAAATACGCATCAAATTGCCGCTCATATGTTTTGGCCTATGAAATACACTTCGGAAGTCAACTTTGGCTGTACTGGTTGATGTATGTACCCTGCTTTAAAGTATGTATGGTTTTTAGTATGTAGATTGACAACATTTATATATAAAACCGAAACCTCAAATGCTTTCTGTGTGAAGTTTGCAAGTTCTTCTCGTGTTTCTGTTTTTTTTTAGCTTCCTTGTTCAAAAACCTAAAACCCTGCTCTCGTGCAAAATGGTAACTACTAATGTACATACATGTGAGTTATGTCTTTGGCTCAAAGATGCTGAAGCAAGATGATGACCCAGAATTGGATATGGTAGCTTAGAAAATGGATAACTGTGTATTATAGACTTGTCTAAGGTAATCAGACAGAACTATTAGCTCATTAAAATGCGTTTATCCCAACGGACAGGGATGGAAATGATGAAGACTGGGTGTGAGCACTGACTTCAATACATTTCATCAAGGATCAGTTTGGAATGTATAACGTGCTTCGAGACTTAAAGACCAGTGAGATCATTATAAATTATGACCAGTCGAGTGCATTGGCAGAATGTTTGACCATCTGGAAAATATATTGCATTTATGGTTTTAGTTTGTAGCTAGGAAATGTGATTCAGGGCAATCCTATAACAGCCGATATACACTCAGCGGTCACGTTATTAGCTACACCTTACTAGCACTGAGTTGGGCCCTCTTTTGCCTTCAGAACTGCCTTAATTCTTCATGGCAGATTCATCAAGGTTCTGCAAACATGGAGACTTTACTCCATATAGACATGTTGGCATCACACAGTTGCTATAGATTGGTCGGCTACACATTCATGAATCAAATCGCCTGTCCACTACATCACAAAGCTTCTCTGCTGGACCAAGATTTGGAGACTGTTGAGGTCATTTGAGTACAGCGAACTCATTGTAATCTGAGATGATTCCAACTTTATGAAAAAGTGCGTTATCCTGCTAAAAATAGCCATGATCAGAAAACACTATTGTCGGGTACTGATGTAGGCTGCGGTGTTAACAAGAATCTCTATTGATACTCATGGGTGTACTAATACACATTTTTACCATCTCCACCAGCCTGAATTGTTGATATAAGGCAGGATGGATAGATGTTTTTACATTGTTGACACCATATTCTGACCCTACATTCCAAATATCCAAACAGAAATTGAAACCCATCAGACCAGTCAGTTCCAATATTTTATTGTCCAATTATGAGTCTGTGCGATTGTAGTTTTCTTTTCTTAGCTGACAGGAGAGGCACCCGGTGTGGTCTTCTGCTGCTGTAGCCCAACCACCTCAAGGCTTGACCTGTTATTTAAGTTACTTAAGTTTCTTTTTAGCAGCTGGAACCTGTCTGGTCAATCTCCTACGACCTCACGTCAACAAGGCAGTTGCTCCACAGAACAGCTGCTCACTGGAAAGTTTCTCTGTTTTGGACCATTTTTGTAAAGCTTGAGATGGTGGAAATACCAGTGGATTGTTTTCAGCATGTCTACATGTCTAAATGTTTTGAGTTGCTGATTAAAGCTGATTATAGAGCTGATTAGAACTTTGCATTAATGAGCAGTTGGACAGGTGTAGCCTGGTGTAACGAAGTGGCCGGCGAATTTTCTAATGGTGAAATTTGCATTAGAAATACAGAACTTCAATATACTTACACTTAATTTATTGGTGTAGGTGAACCATATTTTCTCAATGTTTTCTTCACGAGATCTACTCAGAAGGGCTAGAATTACTTTTATAGAAGTTTCACATTCGAACTGGGCAACTACGTTTACAGTCAAAAAAATAATTCATCTTTGTAACTTCTTAATTGTGAGTTTTTCATGTCACTTGATTCAGAGGCTAAAGATGAAAACATTGCCATAGCTCGTTAACAGATCAAAACTCCTCTTACATCTCAGTAGCTCAGTCTTATAGCGACCAGGCCATCAGAACCAGTCCAAATCAGCCAATAAGATCATTTTAAGGCCTTTGATGCCATAAGTAAGAAGTGTTTGTGTTAGATACAATGCGTGAATACTGAATACTATTGTGCTACTGCTAATTAGCCTTAAAATCGTTAATTATGATTGGGATTCTAGTGCAGCCTACTTTAATCTTTAAAAACTTTTAGAATATTCTGTTAGATCGTTTCAGGTAAATATGCACATGTACTGTGTCATAAATCTGATGTTGCTGTGGTTGGAGATGATGATGATGGTATAGGTTAATGTGTTCTGTCGTTACATAACTCTGTTCCTCAAGTGTTCTTGACGTCCCATGCACATTTAGTCAGACAAAATACAAACATTGAAGTCATCATTACTCAATAAATTACACACACACTCAAGACAATTAGAAGCATTTATTGGAACCGCTAAAATTATATGAATGTAATTTTTTATTCCTGAATGTCAAAATATATATACGCTCAAACCATATAACTCTAACACACCCAATCAGACACTTTTGCTGTCTCAAAATCTGTATTCAGAAATTCATTTTTCTGCTGCAGGGCAAATTCCTCATTTGCTTCATGAAACGTTGTGATTGTATTTATGTTCTATAGAGATTAATTGATTGCTTCTCTGTTTGCCAGTGCTAGAGATCCTGCAGTTGGTGACCAAAAGAGATTTGTTCTTGGCTGACACACACATTCTGGAGCTTGAGCAGGAGTGTCGGGAGGCCGAAACTCAACCAGCTGGAGGCACCGAGGACTTCACCAGCCCCAGCAGCAAAGACAGCAGCCGACGCAAAGCCAAAGACGTAGAGCTGCTGTACGAAGCCCTGCAGAAAGAGCTGTGGGATGTAGTGAGGGATTCTCTGCGTTGTCCTACGGCTGGGCCCAACCTGGGACTTGTGGTCCAGGTTCTCCAACAGGAGGAACAAGCTGACCGTGATTGGTCTCAGAGTGAAGGGGCGATTCCGGGCGGCCCACGTCCGAGAGAGTTCAGAAAGCGCTGGAAGGAGGCGGTTATTGAATTGGCTGATGCAAACTTGCCACGTCACGAGGGAATGTGCAGAGGGGAGTTGGCGGCCTACCTGGACACACTAAGAATCCGTATGGTGGAGGATCTCGGAGCGGCTCGGCGCAATGTGATGACGGTTTATCCTGTGGAATACGACTCCTTCCAAGTGTATGCACAGAGCTACCACCAGGCTGTCGCTCGCCGTCTCCAAACCATTACAAAAGAAGAGCTGGAGATCACTGACATATATTCTTTATTAGACTGGCTCTACAACACCTATAACAGGTAAAAACAAGTTTTAAGGGGTTATCAGAATATTATGGAAATATTTTTGCCACAAAAAAAAAGTTACAACGTTTATTTCTGAATTTCCAAAAAAGTCACAGAACTACGACTTTTTTGCTCAAAATTTTGACTTTCCAAGTTATACACGTAGAATTGTGACATCTTATTTCCAAATTCTGACTTTTTATGCTAGAATTTGCAGTTAGTATCTTGAGATTAAAAAAAAGTTAGTTTCTTGACATAAAAAGCCATATCAAGTCAAGACCTAAGAAATCTGGGATAAATATTTCCACTTCTTACTTTTCTTTTAGAAAATCTCAATTTACAATTATAAAATATCTTTTTTTTTTTATTTTATGATCTGACATGACTTGTCTTGACGTTGTTGTTGTTGTTTACATTTTTTGAAAAAGTGTTTATAAAGTTAAATTGTATAACACGCTAAGTTACCAAGATTTTTATAATGTACACAATTTGTGCATCTCACATATGGTATGCAACATATTATAATTGCTGCACATTTCTAGAAATTAAAAACCACCACAAAATGCAAAAAAATCACAAATAAATCATCAAGAATCAAGAAATTCGGGAGAATGTGACCTACACCTAAAACTTTATTTGCAGAAATCAGATTCTGCCTTAACTGACAGTCCAATTGTACAAGGCAAAAGACAGACTGATTTTACTTGAGGATTGTTCCTAAAGTTCAGATGTTCTCCACTCTCAGCCTCACGTTTGACAGCAGCCACTGCTAAACGGATAATTATAAATAGCCATGTGATACAAGAGGTGAAAGTCACTTGTGTACCTTCCCATTCCTGTTCCTTCATAATTCAATGTTTCCTTATGAGTGAAGTCCAGCTTCAGTTTGTGATTTGCTCTTCCTGTTGTTGCTGCAGAGACGTCCTTGGAACAGTCACCATAACAACACCCATTAACCTCTCGCAGCTCGGCCCACTTCTAGCAGCAGAGACCGTGGACAAGCTGGAGCTGGACTGTCTCAACTCTGTCAGGGTAGGACGCCTTCACCGTAACTTTCAGATTATAAAGAGCACTGGATTGTAAAACACACCATCAGTAAACATTTGCTTCCTAATTTTCCTAATAAAGTGAAAACACAAAGTACAAAGTGAAAATACATTTGATTATAAGACGCATGAAGCAAAACTAAACTTTAGTAACTCAACATTGTTGACACACACACACACACACACACACACACACACACACACACACACACACACACACACACACACACACTCGTGTTTCAGTTTTTTATTCTTCCATACATCCAGTCAATTCTTCAACTTCAATGACTGAAATAAAAATCAACAGCAATAGAAAAAAGGCTAATTAACATTTAAACCTTGGTAGTGACTTCATGATCATTTTCTAGAGACTTTCTCCCTTTCAAACATACAGACCTTACCGGTAAACTGCCCTTTGTGAACACGGAATGAAGATTGCCGGAATAAGCATGCGGAGGTTCAAACCGTGCTGACGTAAACGACTGCTCTGTGCCAATCAGAACATTCTGACGAGGGGCTTGTATATATTGTGTATACTCCTTGCGCTTACACAGGTGCAGCTATTTAAAAGGTGTTGCCAGTTAATGATGTCACAGAATATTCACTCCTCGCTGTTTACAGAAATCACAGTCAGGTAAATGTCATCTAACTGGAACGACAGCTAAATTAAAGCACCTTCCAAAGCTGGTAGGATGAAGAAAGTTGTCGCCACATCAGTGGAACAGTCAGTGACGCCGCCACACATGAAAGGGGCAGCTGTTTAAAGGGTGTCGCCAGTTGATGATGTCACCAAATATACCGGTATTTTTAAAATGCTGTGTGAATGGTGCTTTACTTGTAAAATGCCGGAATGGCACTGCTGGTGTGAACAGTATTTAGAAGTAAAGTCGTATCAGTCATTTTCCCCACAATTTACTGGCATTGCTGTGTGAAAAGGGCTATTGTCAGTAACGGTTTCATTCTAGTAATAGTGACTTGTTAGTGCTCACTCTTCTACTTTGTTTTACGTATTACTCTTTATGTTGCCATAATGTTCCAAAATCCATCAAGCTCTGCAGCTTCATAGTCACTGAAACAATCAGATTTTGGAGCTCCGCGTGTCACATGAACTCGCTTAGACATTTTGGCTTTATAGGCCAAAAACTATGGAATAGTCGTTGCCCTCAGTCATCTAGTCTTTTCTGCCAGACTTTAGCAACAGCACATCCTGTTCACACAATCTAATGGCTTGTCGTTGCATCAGGCACGGTCAATTAAAACCTACAATTTTAGGGTCACGGCACCGTTTTCCTGTCTGTACTGAGCACTACACAATAGCGGTCTGCTAATGTTTTTTGTGTTGTTGATTAACTATGCAATCTGCGCATGGAATGTTCGCATGGAAAACATTTCACAGCCACAATTTGTAGCGAGCGCACCTAAAGTGTCTAGTCTAGGGTTACTGAGTGTTGAAATCTGTTGTTTTTCAGAGCAAAGTGACTAATGAGCTGTCGCAGGTTCTGGAGGAAGAGGAAAAAAGATGGATGGACACCCTGAACATTGAGGAATATCAGATTCCTCTGGCCCGGCGTGTGATTCAGGTCAGAAGCAATTACAAATGACCTTCACATCCACATTCATGAATTGAACTCTTCATAAAAGAAAGCACATGCTCTGACATCATCTGCCAAGAGTCATATCACATGTTATCTCCTTAAGGCGAATTTAGTACACAATGGACGCATAATTTCCAACAGGTTAGAGACACTAAGACTGTTGTCTGCACAAAGCACGGCAACTGCAATCTCTTCACCTCTCTGTGACAAGAAATGACCCTCGTCACAGTAACATAAACACGTCCTAATGTGAGAAAGTTTCCATCACAGCTCATCGTTTTTACCCGTCTCTGTACTGCCCCCCAGTGTCTATTTTTTATTCATTATAATTTTATAATATGTAATTACAGAGGTTGCAAGAGGACCTTGACAAATCTGCAACTATAAACCGAAACCTGGGCTCACGAGTTGCCCATTGCAGCCTGAACGGACTGGCGGACTTTCTTTACAGGTTGGAAAACATCTTTATTACTCTATGCAGAAATATAATTTGATGTCATATTGTCTTTCTGTTTTTTCGTGGAGTCCCATTTTAATCTGCAATATTCTTGGAAAAATGAGCCAAAGAATAAATTGTTTTCATTTAGGGAACCACACCGTGGGCACTGCACCGTGTGGCTGTCCACTGCTCCGAGTTTGTTTCGGATGGGTTAAATGCAATGCAATGAGACAAATTTCCCCATTGAGTGATTAATAAAGTTAATTCCTCTTCTAGATTCTAGATGTTCTGTTAGCAATCAAGCTAAATATGCTAATTGAATCCTTGGGTAACATCCGAGGTGTAGAAAGTACCTGAAAACCATACTTGAGTATGGTATAAAATAACAGATACCTTAATGTAAAAATGAAAAGTCAACAATTTCTAGAAGACTTGAGTAAAAGTTGTAAAGTATCCAATCTTAAAATAACTTAAGTATTTTACTCATACTGAATTTAGGCTCAAATAATTTGTGTTCAGGTGATTTTGCTCATACATAGCAATAGCAGAATTGCCTCATCCGCCCAGGAAAATAATTGCAGTAGAAAAAGATGCAGACTTGTCACGCACAATCATAATGTAACAAGTAACGTTAAGTGTCTCTTCAAATGTAATGGAGTACACATACTCAATCAACAATTTGGTCAAGTAGAGAGCAAAAGTTGCTTACATCTTTGATACTTCGTACAAGTACAAAGTAGCAAAAATAATTACGTAAGTAACTAAGTCCGTTTACTTAAAGCACTTACCCTATATACCTATATTTACCATACAGCTTTCTGTAATCACTCTTACTATGTATATTTTAGAAACATTTGGATGTGATGTTACAATGAATGTTGGCTGTAAAATATTAATATTTTCCCTGTTGTGTAAGGAAACTGTTGTAAATAAATAGTTTGTATAAATAGATAAGTCAACAGTAGAGTTTTGTTGCAAAACAAGTCATCAGTGAAGCTGTCGCCAACCACAATGAAGGTCATGAATCGATGGTTTGATTCTCATATCAGAACTCTGGTTGATCTCCAGCTGCAGGCCCGTGGGCCAAGTTTTTCTTCATGTGCCTTTATACATTTACTATAAAGCCGACCAAAAACAAGTAAACAAAAAACATGCACATATTCGATATTGATAATGCATCACATTTAATAGGCCTGAATTTAATAGATCTTAAATGCATCACATTTAATAGACCTGAATCCGTTACATTCAAGTACAGAAATGAATATAAACACAAAAACTGATCCAAAACAAATAATTTCATATGAACGTATCATATCAGACCGCCACAATAACAAAATACAATATTCAGCACTGATCTTAATGGTCTTGATGACACTTGATGACAAATGACACTAAAAACTATCAGCATGTGTGTCAGTGTGTATGCCCATCTCTGTGGCTGTTTGAGTTCCGTTCCACTATTTGTGTGTAAAATTAATATAAAAATAGATTTAAGTTGTTTAATTCAAATAGTGTTTTTCATGTTTTAGCGTTCCTTATGACTGAACGACACAATTGTGAATTGGAGGAGTGTTTGAATATGTTGTGAATTTCTGTCACGCAGTTCTGAACCAGTGTAGAAGAATCATATTTTCTCTTCCAAGCAATGATCCGGTGACCCAGTGAGGAACTCGTTCACATCAGCTCTCCTCAAACATTTAGTTTTACTTCACGTAAATATTACAAAAATATGTCAGGAATGACAATAAGATTTCTGAAATATTCACAAGTGGTTAACTACAAGATTTGATCCAAAGTGACGTGCATTGCATTCTACATTGAAGCAGGTGAATGCTTTGTCTGGGAATCAACCTCAACCTTGATGTTGCAGGCACCAGCTCTTCCGATCAAGCCATCTGAAAGCTAAACTTAATCTAATTAATCTGCCAGACTTATTAAAGTTGGCTGAACACTTTATCTCCAAGTTTGTTTGTAGTGGGACGTGACACATTAAATGAATTAAGCTTTCAGTTTTTTGCAGTGGTGGTCTTCGTTGGAGTTGTACAGGCTCTAAAACGTGCATTTGTTTTTCAGCTTTCAAAAGAAGGTAGAGATATTCCATGAAGCACTGGCTGGTGGGTTTGGAGCTCATGAAGATGGATATATTGCTAAAACAATTGCGCTGGTCAACTGCTGTCCACCCTTCAGGTAGAACTTCTACTGCTCTTCTAAAACCGACATTTAATGCTTTCAAAGTGCTGATTGCGTTTGCTATTGCGTCTAGGGGCTTTGTGGAGCGTTGTGGCCAGTGTGACCCTTCTTCAAGCGAGGACTCCGTCCGCAGAGCTAACACTGCCCTGGACCGCATCGTCAACTTGACTGTGCGCGTGCTGAACGACAGACTTTTTGAACATATCAGGGTGAGGTTCCCAGGCATGACCTCGCGCTTCCATCTACACATAGTTTTATGTTTGTCATGCGTCTCTGTCCAAGAACATAGAGAATATCTTATCAGCGTTTCCCCTTTGGGCTGTTCCCAAGGATGTTGTTTTGCACAGTTCTTCAGGCTCTGTGACCCTAAAATAGCTGCTCTACGGAAAAACACTAGTGGATTAAACGATTTTGGCTGACGGCCGAAGCGTATTCAATCCTTGTTGTACTAACTGGCACTACAAGGCCTCATGAGACACCGTTTCAAATTCTTTTCATCCAATCGGGAACTGTGGCAGGAAGCAAACCACATGTCTGAATCTGTAAATATGAAGAGTAAATATGAATTAGACGCCTAATACGTTCTAGAGAAATCCTTCCATTTTTACTAAAACCAACTGTTCGTGGTCCTGTGTCGTATGTGTGAACTTTGTGTGTGTTTATAGGTGATTTTATGTGGAACACAAAGCTCAAAAATCTAGAGTTCGACTTCATTCAGCTACGAAGCTGTGGCTAACACGAACACTTATGCAACTAATAAGTTTTAATGCAGAGGATTTATGAGGTTTACCAAACAACTAGTTTTCCCAGTAGCTCAGTCAGTAGAACACAGCTGTTAATAACACCAAATCATGGGTTGATTCCTCTGTAAAGCAGGAAGTTGTGGATTTGTAAAAATTGTATTGTAAGTCGCTTTGAATAAAAGCGTCTTATAAATGACTATAAAGTATATGTTTTCTGTAAGAATCAAATCCATGAGCATTGATGTTGCAAACAATATGCTGTTGTGGTTGCAATAACAGAAGTAATACTCTGATTTATTCTCTAATTCTGTTTTCTCTATTTCTCATAGCCATACTTTGATAAGCTGATTAAAAGAAAATGGCTGAGTAACACTGAACCTTACGAGCAAATCGAATCGCTTATAAAAGAACACTTCAAGAAGTTTCGCAGGATGGACAATCCTCCGTATGAGGTAAACTCATTGTGAAATTACAGGGTTTGTCAGAATTTTTTTTGGTGTTTTCTTGTGTAGAAAGTCAAATCTTTAGAAAGTTAAACTCTTGTAACACTGCTCACATTCAAGTTTTTGTGCTCAGACACTGGTGGTGGAGGTTCACCGGCGTGTGTTGATTGAATATCTGCGAGCCATCATGAGGGGCAGAATTATCTGCACGTCTCTCAAAATGAGAAAGAGAATGGCTGGTCGCCTTCGAGACGAAGGAAAATGCCTGAAAACGCTCTTTAAAGACTTGGTGAGTCCTCACCTCTGGAAATTTTTAGCATATTGTTTCTGTCAAAATACTAGTGAATTCAGATTTTGTTTCAAAGAATATTTTGTGTACTGCATAATATGTTACCGGCAATGTGCAAAGTGCTAGCATTCTATAGAAACCATGTCATTTTTAGGCAAAGTGTGAAACATTGCGTTGTTACATACTTTGCCCAGGCATTGTAAAGAATAAAGAATGTGTCATGCCAAGTGGGACATGTCTGGATGCTGAACTGGACAAAAGGCAAATGAACAGCAGTACGCACTTATCGAGTAATAAAATAATCTGAAGTGTGAAAACCTTTTTAGGAAACATTTGCACTTTTTTCAGTAACACTGTACTGCATGACTTGCTTAATTTATCATAATGTGTTTTTTTCTTTTCTTTCGCAATTTTAGGCGCTGCCAACAAAACCCTGGCATTGTATAGAATTACCTGGCAGTGTGTGAAATCTGATGTGTTTTGTCCGCTGTCTAACCCTAACCGTCATTTCACACATTACCAGTAACACATGTTTACACAAATTACAGTGCACCCTTACTTTACAAAATTTGTATGTTGTAGTTTTATTTTAAAATATTTTTCTTAATTTTATTTAAAACATATTGTTAATTATTTTGAAAACTGTAAAAAAAAAAAGCTGTATTTAAACAAATATAATTACAAAACGTTTGATTTTGTAGTTTTTTTTTTTTTTTTTTTTTTTTTTTTTTTTTTTTTTTTTTTCATTTTTGTGGTTTTATGTTCAAGACACTAGTGAATTACCTGGGCAGTTAAGTGTGAATTTAACCGTGTGGACATACTTGACATTGAAACTATCTTCAAGTTAACAAAATGTTAAACAGAATCCCAGACGAACACGTTTCTAGACGGAATTCATGATTCTACTATGTGGCAGTTGCGGTCCAGCAGGCATTGCAGGTTCAATTTCTGTTCAGGCTGGTTCTTGTCCTGTTCTGGAGTGTCCTTGATCAAGACACTGACCTCAACATGCTCCCTGACTTCATGTCTTAAGGCTGCCCACTGCTCCGAGTTTGTTTGTGTCACTTCACTGAATAGTTAAATGCGGAACACAAACTAAATACAACACCTAAACAGACGTGCTCAATTTACTTTACTAAAGGCCTTCACACTTTCATCTTTTCACTAGGAATCAACCCCAAGATTTTTGGTGATTTTACAGACACACTCTTCTAACTGGTCTACTAATTGAGATTAATTCATTTCCAAATCAGTTGACTTGTTGAATATGCGCTCCAATATACGTTTCAAGCTATGTATTTCACCAGGAACTGTATTAACCAAACTTTTCCCATATTAGAGGGCAGTTTGATTTAGTGACAGTGACATTTAAAAGTCGTCAGCGTCTAACCAGAAGGTCATACCTGGCTTTTTTTTACAGTGGTACAATACATCAGAACATGCATAGAGTATTTAATGCACAGAAGGTGCAGTATTAAAGTAATAAAACTGTATTTGAGTCTGTATGTGCTGCTCTGACACACTGTTGGGTCTTCCTCACATATTAGACAAAAAATTTACACAAAGTATCAAAAAATTCCAAAACTGTATTTTTTTTGCAGAAGGTTTTAGTCGTTAGACCTGCATATACTTGTGATTTGTAATCTTTTGGATACAAGTCCAGGTTAAAACTACAATTAGCCAACCCAAGTGCAGGACACCAGTTTTTGACTTCAGGATATTACTACTATTTATATCCAACTGTCATTTCTCAAAACTCTCCTTCAGCTGGTGGGAAACTGGCAGCTGTGATAACTTTCGCACAATCCAGGTAGTGAGGCAGATGGCCAAACAGGCCCTGAGCTCCAAAGGGCATCTCCAGTCCACCTTTCTCCTGCGCTGCGTCCGCCTCCGTGCTCCAGTTAAAACATCCGTTTGTCACCTCGCTGGACAACAGGACGACTCTGTTTATGGAAGAATGTCCTGTTGTGGGCTTTAAAGCCACTACTCTCGTTTAAGGTCAAACTGAGAGTCAGGAAAACTGCTATGGTGTAATGGGCATAGATGGTGGAACAACATGTGCTTCTATATTTACTCCCATAGGCTTTTGTGTTACAATGAGAGCAAAAATAGCTTTTTATTTTTGTCCTTGGTTCTCTTTTAGAAGCTCATTACACCTATTATATGTGATTCCTTGTACACTGAGTTAGGAGTGACTTGACAGATGAGTTTTTGCTTAAATTATTTGTGCTTTGAAACTATAGTAAACATTAGTATACAAGTTTATAACCTGCTAGTGACGTCATGGGGCCCCTAGTGCCCAATACTTTTTGTTGAAAGCTTGTTTGCAGAAAATTCTTAGGACAAGTTTATTTGGAAAAATCCTTAGTTGAAATTTAAAATAAAGACTGGCTGTAAAATATAGGTAAAACCATATACAGCTTTTCCAGGCCTGGAATCCCAGAATTCCTCTCAAAATTAGAATTTTCTATTTCTGGTAATTTATGTTCTGCCTTTCTCTGTTTCTCTTCGACAGGAATCCTCTGCTTCGTGGCTTGACAATGCCATTCCTCATCTTTCAGAGATCATTCTTCTGGAGGACACTCCTTCCATCCAAATGGAGGTTGGCGTGCTGGTACGAGAGTTCCCCGATGTGCGGTAAGTGTTGATCTACAGTCTACAGTTTGACTACAAGAGAGGCTTGTGAAAGCAAATAGGGTCTTCACAGTTTCCTGGTTTTTATCAGAGCCTGTTTGGTTCTCCTCGATTTGCAAAATGTACAGTTGTGGATTCTTACAAAGACAAAGCAAAAACACAGGCATCCTGCCAAAGACTGACCTTAAACTCAATGACTTAACCTGTAGAGAGCCGAGTGCTAATCAAGACTCTGAATCCTGAGGAAGCGCTCTTTTGTGGAATGTACTAAAAAAAGATGGAACCTGCAAATACATGACCTAGATGTGCCGAGCGGACCATTGTTTGGCTTTTGCAACACCTTTGGGTTTTAACTGTACACTTGACGTCCAGTTTTAGCCTTGGATTGATCTACAGACTTTTAAACAGAGATTTTGTCTGTGATCTTTCAGGCTTTTTTTTTATTTAATTGTTTAGTGGAGAATTACTTGTTTTTCAGTTTCCAGTTCTTTTTTTCTGTTCTTTTTTTCTGAGATTTGCATTCATTTATTGGTAGTTTAAATATTTAATGAATAAAAGTGAGGTGAGGTGCTGCGCTGCGAGATCACTGCCCAGGTGTTCTAAACACGGCCACCAGGAGGTGTCACATAGCAGGACTGTGACAATAAATTTTCAGTATATATAGATTTTTCATCTATCTATCTGTCTGTCTGTCTGTCTGTCTGTCTGTCTGTCAGTCAGTCAGTCAGTCAGTCAGTCAGTCAGTGTGTTTGTCATTCTGTCTGTCTGTCTACCTGAATATCTGTCTGTCTGCCCATTGTCCATCTATCTATCTGTCTGTCTGTCTGTCTGTCTGTCTGTCTGTGTCTATCAGTCTAACCATCCATAAGACGTATTAAGATGGTTATGGGTATACTGTGATACCAGAATGTTTGTGCTAGTGGATTGAAGCTAGTCTCATGACACTGCACAAGTTTAAATGCCTAAAGTTACCGTGTGCTTCGTTCAATCAATAGTTCTCGTACTTGTGTTTCCTAAAGGAGAAAGCACGTGTCTGCCATTCTGAACATCCGTGGTATGACGAGACAGACAGAGAGACAGGAGATCCTGAACGTGGTGAAAGACATCGAGAACAGCGACAGCCTGACGCGGGCGTCCCGGGACAGAGCTGTCTTTGCCGAGGTGGCGGTGACCTCTGAGGTTCACTGTCTCAATGTGGGCCTGAGCCGTATCGCCCTCACCGCTTCCGCCTTCTTCTCCAGCATCCGCCTCCGCCGCAGGACCCCGATGCCTGAGAGTCAGGACGATGCGCTGTGAAGCATCCGATCACCTTCTTCACCTTCACTCAAACATGTCTGTGGATCAGCTTTATGATCCTCAAACCAAATAATCTGTCAATTTTGCACTTTTAACATGGACGTAAAACTTGTGGGAAGATTGTAGACTCTTGGGTTTTAGTTAATATAGAAGCAATATCCTAATATAGTAGGATGATTCAAACAATTAGGAGGCGGTGGGTTTTTTTAATATAAAAACTCCATAGAAACTGATAAAGTCGAGTTCACAAAAGGATGGAGGGGAAGTTCTTCACATTTAAAAAAAATGGGACCAATCACACAATTACAAGATCCCACTGTAATTGTTTTTAAAACGTGAGTTGTTTTTTTTATGAATTTATAGTGCAACTATCTTTTAGATCTGAGTCTATTAGGTTTTATTCGTAATTTACTGTGGTCACTAAAGCTACAAATCACACAGAAGCCTATTTCACTGTCTGTCGATGAAGCTTGGTGGAAAAATCAGATTAGATTTGGAATGCGTTTTAGTTGCACATGGGTCTGATTTTACGGTACTATGCAGTTCTCTTTAAACTTACAAATATTTTATCATACAGTATTTAAAGTAGTATTTTATGATTCTGTCATCCTGTCAGTAATCGTGTGACTGTCAGCGCAGTGGAGCGGTGCGTGAAATGCGTTTGATTAATCTAATCCACACAGAATTAAAGAGGGACTATTTATAAGAAGAATTATTTATTGTGCAATTGGTTTGATTCAGAGTCGGAACGACGGCAATCCACCCAAACGCAGCAGCGGGTCGGGAAATGGTGGTCAGCATACGCCAGAAACGTAGTGTTCAGTCACATTTGTGAAATACTTCTGCCAGTTTGTCTTCTTACAGCAATACAATGCTGACGTCCTTCTTGTATTTTTTCCACGTGTGTTTTCTAAAGGCTTATGTTGTTGTGTGAGCACCATGGAACTAAAATCATCCTTTCAGGGAATTTTAGGGTACTGTACACATATCTACACATTAAATACCAATGGTTGAATTTGGAACCAAAGAAACCGTAATTATAAAGTGACTTTGTACATAATAAATCACACAAATAAAAGAAAAGTTGTTCTGAAGCATGTGTTGGTTGTCATTACTTCTGACTTTGTGATATGTGTTGGCTCCAGCTATTTTTTAAAACCACTTCATTGGTTATAATGATTGAATCAGATGTGATTGAGCTGAATCCAATGAAGGTCTGATTACATTTTGTTGTGGTGTTGGTCACTGTCCATGATTCTGAGCATAGTTTAATTTACCGAGGACTGGGATCAGTGAGCAGCAGAAAAACGAAAGAGAAATAATCCTGGATATGATGACATGGTTCGACAGAGAACAACACAGCCTCTACCGATCCTCAGGTTGTCAATACAACGAAAAAAAATAATGTTTGTTTCGTAGAAATTTAAGTTTGATATTTTTAGCATCTGATTCCATAGACAAACTATATATATACAATTATTTTACGTACATTTTGTGTTTATGTTTCTGCTTTTTAAGAGGTGAAGAGGTGAGTGCAGGCAGGGTGTAGCGGGTGGAGGAAAGTGTCAGGAGTGTTGTGTGACAGAAGAGTGTCAGCAAGACTCAAAGGAAAGGTGTACAAGACAGTGGTGAGACCAGCTCTGCTCTATGGCTTAGAGACAGTGGCAGTGAAAAAGAGACAGGGGGCAGAGATGGAGGCAGCGGAGATGAAGATGTTGAGGTTCTCCTTAGGAGTGGCGAGGTTGGACAGAATAAGGAACGAGCACATCAGAGGGACAGCTCACGTTACCTTTGTTAGCAACAAAGTCAGAGAGGCCAGACTGAGATGGTTTGCACATGTGCAGAGGAGGGATAGTGAATATATTGGTAGAAGGTTGTTGGAGATGAAGCTGCCAGGGAAGAGGGCAAGAGGACGACCAAGGAGGAGATATATGGATGTTGTAAGAGAAGACATGAGGTTGGCTGAGGTCAGGGGGGAAGATACTCAGGATAGAATGAGGTGGAAAGGGATGACTCGCTGTGGCGACCCCTTTTAAGGGAAAAGCCGAAAGAGAAGTAGTAGTAGTAGTGGTAGTAGTAGTAGTAGTAGTAGTAGTAGTTTCCGCTTTTTAAAATGTGTTACGAAAGAAAAACCCTTCAGAACAGATTAACCGGATTTACATTAAAAAATGTACTGTCATTTAATTTTTACAAGTTCGGTGGGCCGGATTAAAACATTTAATGGGCCCCATGTGGCCCCCGGGCCGTAGTTTGCCCACCCCTGATATAGATGAATATACAGTCATGATTCATTCATTCATCTTCTACCGCTTCATCCTTTACAGGGTCGCGGGGAGCTAGAGCCTATCTTAGCGTCTTAGGGCCGGAGGCAGGATACACACGATTGGTGGCCAACCATTCGCAGAGTTTTCAAATTTAGAATAGCAACTGTAAATTTAACATATATGCACAGATCTATTTTACACTTTAAAATCTAGTTTGCGCGTAAAAACATGTTTAAGTACTAAAAATCTTTAGTATAATATTTAGTGGTTTGTTAAAGATTGCGCGGGGTCCTAGAGTTCCTCAACATTGACACTAGGTGGCAATGCTCTCACATTTTTAACGCTGAGAACTCCGCAATTCTATCAGATTCACATGTTTACCGATTATTGGAGAAAACCTGTTTCTTTTTCCTGTAACCTTTCGCCAGCATGTGCTGCATGTTATATACCGTAGTTCATACAAAACTGACATCTATGAATATTTTAATACTCAAATGCTTAAATCAAGTACGGAACTTTTTTTCTTTTTTTAATACGGCTAAATGAAATCGCTTCGTTTCATAAAAAAACGTGTATAAAATAATTCCGTTTCACAGTGGCGCCGTCGGTGCACGTTGTTTTATGTTTACAAAATATTTATTATTACAAAAATACAATACCATGAAGACACAAATAAAAAAAAAACATTACATTTTTGCACACAACGTACAAATTGTGTCCGTTTGTTTGTTTGTTTGTACATAAACGTGTGTATAAATATAATGTATATGCATATGTAAATATTTAAATGTGGGGGTATTTTGTATACATGTTAGAAACAAAAAATGCTACATCAATTACACTAATGAGTAAAAAAAAAAAAAAACTACATTAAACTAATAAAATAATTTACAGGTTTGTGGGTCCTGTGACTGATGTGTGTTTGACATGTTCGAGTATTGGCCTCGTATTGAGCTAAGAGCCGTTACTATTGTTCCACTGAGTCGATTCTTCTGAATATGGAAGGAATCGTGTTCTTCGTCGAGTCCGTGACTCCGTGCGCTGCCAATGGGAGCCGAGCGGAGCGGAGCGGAGTGTAATAGAGTTGTGTGTGTCCCTGTGGCCGCCATTAAAGGATGCGTCCAATGTATTCAAACAAACCAGTGAGACACAGCTGAGCGCCGCACAGCCGTCTCCCTCTCCACACAGCCTCGTCTGCCATCCAAAACGCCCGCTCTCATCGGCAATCTTCCCACCAGTGGATTTTCGGCGCAGTCCGATGAAGACCGGAGAAGGACCGAGTGGATTTTAGCGTGAACTATTTCTGGGCTTAACTGTTTGTTGCTGCCTCGCTTAGCAAGGCTAACTCCAGTTAGCCTGATGCTAAGCTAAGCTAAAGGGGGTGGGCTGAATTAACCCCCCTACCCCCTCCGGACCGCTCTTATCACGAATTATTTGATGTGTCGGGTCTGTGGGGAGAGAATAAGGGCATCTCCCCGCAGATCATGATAAATACGAGCGGGTGGTTTTTCGCGGAATCTCCCGGTAAGTGACTGGTAACCTTTAGCGGAGGAAGAGCGCAGCTAAGCTAATTAGCTCGCCGGACGCCAAACCGTCCTGCTGATTGTGTCTGAGACGGAAACCCGGTTCGAAGCCGAGCACGATATCTGTTCCTGGGATCTGAAAGAGAGGATGGCCCGCTGGTCTTCGCTTTGATGATGAGTTCTTGTTTTGTACCCAACGGGGCGAGCTTGGAGGACTGCCACTCCAATCTATTCTGTCTGGTAAGAGATGAACTGCCTGGATGTGTATTAGGGCCAGAAGCCATTTTTAGCCGGCCAGTCAATTAAGTCGAGGCCTGTTGAGCTTAATGCGCACTAAAACGGCACCGCTGCCCGGTTCTGCATCCGCGCTCGACACCCGGGCGTGTGGATGGCGGGCGGTGGGGCCTTGTTGCCCGGGTTCGGCGGTGTTTTTGTGCCGCCTGCGCGAGCTGGTCAGTTCAGTAAGTTGCTGACTGAAGTGTGTGGAAGTCGCCTCGGGATAAACACTCTTCACGTCGCCTTTTAAAACCAGTTTGTGCTGCAAACACCAGTCGGATCGGTTGTTTCTCTAGGCTGAGCTCAAGTTCCGTCAGAAGTTTCATTCGCACACACTTGTTTACCTGCTCTTTGGGGGGCTTCTGCTGAGAGAGACCCTCGTAGTTTAGTGATGCTGCGTCTGGACCAACATTCCACAATACCATCGCCACCACCATAGAAAGAACATTCTGGTTCCGTCTGAGCTGCTCAGTCTGTGTGTGTTTGAGGAACAGGTGGGGTCTCGGTGGAAGTCGTGGCGTTTACTGGTGGTCCAGGCAGCAACGTTTGATGTTTAACCCATGAAAACCATTGGCATGTTTGCTGGAACATTCTGCAAGACATTCTGTATATAAACAATAGATTGAACATAATGAGAATTGTCAATCTCTATCTTCAAGGTAAAATTAGTCTCCTATACAGTACATCCATAAGGTGAACAAGTGATATGAATTAATACATCAAATGAAATACCTGAAAGATTAAAGTGAAGTGGCTTAGTCTGTCCCCAAATTGAGAAACTTTACCATTATTTAAAAAAAAAAACAATACTTTACTAATAGTTTTTATAAATATTAATACTAGACTAATGGACTAAACACAAGCAACTGAACAAGAATCAAACATCAGTGTGTGTGTGTGTGTCTGGGGTGGTATGTTATAAATGCAGAGTTTTTTGTCAGGGTAGAATTAACCCCCAATGTTAGCAAAAGTCGAACAAGTGATATTAATTATTAATAAAACCAAAAAAGCTATGTTACACATTTAGTTGAGAAAAATGAGAAATTCCACGGTTACAGCAGCTAAGATGCACTTAAATACACATAAATATAAAATTGAGGGGGCTAAATAATAAAAGCTCAACACCCAGAGATGAAAAGGGAGGACATATTAATAAGAGATTATTACAACAGGATTATTGCACACATTTGTTTGTATAAATTAGATTAGATTCAACCTTATTGAACTCAAATTCTATTTTATAAAAAAGTATAATACACAATATGCTTTTTATACTTTTATTTATACTGCAATTAGTGACAAAACAGAGACCAGCTCAATGTGAGTGAACACGCATAAATACAAATATGGTATATATGTAGTTCAAGTTGTGCAAGTGATATTAATAATTTGAATGAAGTGACAAATGTCATGACATGGTGAAAGGAATCACGTGTGCAACTCCAATAGAATATGGCGTTTTATGATTCATATTTTAAATCATTAACCCGATCCATTATGCTCCTATAGCATAAGTGCATGTCAAGCCATTATGCGTTAATCATAAATACAGTGTCATGTGTGTTTATCTCTCCAACCACGGTGTCTTTTCCCGCAGGCCGACCTCACGGGCATCAAATGGAAGTGCTTTGTGTGGCAGGGCCCTTCCTCGTCCCCCATCCTCTTCCCTGTGACGGAGGAGGACCCCATCCTGTGCAGCTTCAGCCGATGCCTGAAGGCCGACGTGCTGAGCGTGTGGCGGAGACACCAGACCCCGGGCCGCAGGGAACTCTGGCTCTTCTGGTGGGGAGACGACCCCAACTTTGCGGAGCTCATCCACCACGAGCTGGCATGTACGTACCCAACACCATCCGCAGCACATTCAGAAAATACACATTCATTACATGATTTATCGATTGAGCGGAGTAACATACATTAGTCCTAGATCTAGAGGAACCTTGTTGCTGAGGTTCTAAATTATGTCAGAGGCTAGTAATGCTTTAAAAATAAGTTATCATACATGTGTGGTTCATCGACAAATTTAACTGGGATTTAAATCTGTCTTTGCTCCGAATATCTTTGTTGATCAAACAGTTGTGTCCGGAGATGCAAAAGTAGATCTTAATAGCCAAAGTATTAAGTTATCAATGGTGACTATTGTTCGTCAATAAATTGAATATTAATTATTTTCATGAAAAGTTCCTTTACTTGTTTATACGCTGTTCACACCCCCATTAGTGTCAATGATCTGATTGGCCAAAAAGCAGGGCATCAAATTACTGTCACTACATAATTTCTGTGCCTTTTTAGTGACGCACATGTCTATTAAACATGTAACACACACACCTTTATACGCAGTGCTGCCTTTAATTAGGAATATTATTGAGAACAAGTTTGTAAAACAGCATGTTTCATATTGAAAGCAGAAATGAAAGTTGACGCAGTGAATTCTTATACTCATAATTAATTTTTAAAAAGTTTATAATGATAATTATTTTACAAATTATTTTGACTAACCTTCGACCAATTCAGATCATGGTAGAAAAAGTTTTTGGTAACATCTTGACTATGTCCAATTTGTGTTTTATCGTAATGTCTTATTCGGTTTTTGGTTATCGTCATGGTTTGTTCATAATCTTCGTGCTGTAATGATGTAAGTCCGGTTACAGCGACTCAGCTGAACAAAGAAACAACTCGATAAAACATTGCTGAGCGGCTCCTCTCGTCATTATCGGAGTCTCATCGCTGTTACGTTGCTGATTAGTCACGATTCCTTTTTCTCTGTCTTAGTTGACAGATCAATAGAGGCGAAGACTTGTGGAAATAAACTATGGCAAGCCAAATTAACATTTAATCTGTGGTGACGCTAGTGATAGTAACTAGTTAAACTGTAGATTCGTCACAGAGTGCTTCTTGCCATAGCACTCTTCTTTTCCGTGTTACTCGCATTACTCCACCAGTCGCCATAATGCTCCACAATTATCAAGCGCCACAACTTCAGATCTGAACAATCACACTGGAACATTCTGACAGACTATTGAGTTCCGAATCTCAGTAGCAACCAGAGTTCCCACAATAAACACCAGATTAAAAGATGCAGTTGTTGTTGTTTTTTTTTAATTAAGCATTTTAAGCCTTTTGGTCTGAAAAATATGGTCAGAATGAAGTCTTTTTATATATTCAACACAGTTTATTCAGTTTTGATGCAACCCAATATTGTGGTGTTAATGTGGTGTTTGTCTGTCCGGTGCTGATGGCTGCTTCTCTGTCACAGATAACGAGAGCGGCGCGTGGGACAGCGGCCTGACATACGAGTGCCGGACGCTGCTCTTCAAAGCCATCCACAACCTGCTGGAGCGCTGCCTCATGAACCGATCCTTCGTCCGGATCGGCAAGTGGTTCGTCAAGCCTTACGAGAAGGATGAGAAGCCGATAAACAAAAGGTAGGTGTCCGGGCCGGTCCAAACTGTTTACTTCATGCCACCAACCCACCGTGTTTCATGGCCAGTGATGCGAATGCCTGGAGTAAGCTGCTGCATTTAAGCGGGTGATCCTCATTGTTTGTCGCTCCAGACGGGTGACATCAGGCCGCTGGCATCTCTCAATGCCCTCAGCCTCCCGGGTTGTTGTGTTTATGTGAACGCTGCACCAGAGTGTGTCATCCTCTCATTGTAGCCGTCGTGAGTGCTCCGCTCAGTCCCTCCGATTTTTCATGGGCCTGTGATCGCTGAATTCAATGCAAAATCAATAAAATGACGCGCATTTTTGCAAACCTGCAGAATTTGTCATTTGACTGCAAACGAATCACAGAAAAATACATTTTAATCAGAAAATTACAATTAGTGCCAAAAATGTCAAACGTACATTTTTAAGAAACAAACAAAAGTGCTTCACATTTACGTTTGTTTTATAACTTTTCACTTGGAATCTTCATGCTTTTGTTAGAAACTTTTTTTTTTTTGCTCCAGATTCAGTTCGTTTCATGTTTTCGCGTTTGTACTTCTGGCACAAGTTTCACATGGGCGTGGTTAAATTCTTGTTAACATGGAATTATAAGAGTTAATTAAATAAATATTACATTTTATTTGTAAAAATGCTTCTCCTCACAGTTTCATAATATTTCATAATATTTGTGGAAGCAACAGTTTCTTATGTACAGTTTATTATATACTGTACTAATATTTAAAAAGCGATGAATGACACCAAACTCGTCTCACACTTCCTGGTCAACTGCTGCCAATAACATTCTTGCTAGTCAATCAGAGTAAGGGGTTTCCACCCACGTGAAACCCTGCCTGAAGTCCAAACGGCAAAAAAGAAATGAACGAAAAAATCTTAAGAGAAAATAAGTTTTGTACAAAAACATGAAGATTGCAAGCCAAAAAGTAAAAAAATCCAAATGTGAAGAAGCTTTGTTAATTTCTTAAAAATCAACATTTGAATGTATTTGCGCTAACCCGATTCCATTTAAACACAAAGCATTTTTTTATTGTCGTGCACGTAATGCTGAGCATCTGTCAGTGAAATGAAGGCAAATCCATCTCAGCAATCAACTGACCTGTGAGAACTGGCAAAACCCAGAAAAACGTATGCAACGAGTGAATTATTTTGTAGAAAAAAGTTCTGGTTCCCGATAGAACGGCTAAAGCAGGTGAGCATGTCGGATATTGTTTCAGGAAGTGACTCTGAAAGGTGTTCAGATGGTCGAGTCACGTATCTTACATGAGATCTGCTCTGAAGGCAACATTTTTTTAATTTGAGAAAATTTGCTTTTGAACAATAGGTTCGCAGAGAAAACATGTAATGATGACATGTTTATGGTTGTTAAGAAGCATTTCTGCTGCTGAAATACAAAACGGGCTGTTTAAAATCCTGCATCATTCTTATAATCTGCAGGAATGATGTTGTAGGTAAAGAAGGGGCTTTTCTGCAAGTTAAAGTGTGGAAAAATCTAAAACAAGCGAGATTCGTGTCCTGGACAGATATTGTGTGTGTATAATATGTGTAATAAGCGGAGATATTCAACGCACTAAAAGTTACTGCAATCTTCAGGCAAAAACAAGGTTTTCAGGTGACGATTGGTAGTTTAATCATCTGGCTCATTTGAATGACGTTGGTGTCTCCAGGGCAGAAGTGTTGTGGTGTGTGGAGAGGTAAGAGGATGTGGCTTCCTGTTGATCAGGATGTAAGTTCTGGAAGCTTCTGATGGAGTCGAATCTTCATTAGGATCTCAATCTTCACACTAAACACCGACTTTGTGGTTTGACTTTAGGGAACCGTCCTGTCACCGTCGCTGGCAGTGGGGACGCTGTTGTGTGGTGCTGAGTACATGTACGGGCGCTGGGCACGTGTGATGTGCCATCTGTCTGTCACGGCTCTGTGATGGCACGTCGTAATGACACTTGTGTGAGAGATCAGCAGACATATGGGGAATGTAGACTTGCTCGCTCACACACTAGCATTCTCTCTCTGTGTGTGTCTTTCTCACACACCTATTGTTCTCTTTCTCTCATTTTCTTTCCTACTCACTGTCTGTCTTTATCATGCGCTCTAACTCGCTATCATTCTTGCTCTTTTTCTCATTCTTACTTTCTTTTGTCACTAATTTTTCTCTCTCTCGCGCGCACACACACACACACACACACACACACACACACACACACACCTATATCTATTTCTTTATCATGTTGTGACACGCTGTCATTCTCTTTTTCTCTCTATCACTTTCTGTTCCGTCTCTCGCTCGCCCTCGCTGTCTTTCTCTCTGTCACACACACTCCCACACACAAATGGTTGTCCAGCTTGTGCGTTTGGCTCGAGAGGGAAGTTCTTCTCTCTGTCCGTGTGTCTGATAAAGCATGACTGTTGATGAACAGACTAAAGTAACTGAAGTTTTTCTTCAGATTTTAAACATGGAGTGATGGCAAGACATAATATTGATCTAATGTCATTGTGTTTAATCTACAGTAAAGTGAGTTTGATTGACATTTCCTTTTTTAATTTTTTCCGCATTAGAAATTTCACAAATGAAATGATATTTGGCCGGGTGGTCAAATATCATTCGCATCGCTTCAATCCTGTTTGAATGCTCATCCCTGATTGGCTGAATCGGTGAAGACTCGAGCGTTACACTAGCATCGGTACGCTATTGTTAAATGGCATTGTCTCTTATTTTTTAAGCCTTTATTAGAAGGTGTCAACCTGACAGTTGGCAAAAGTTTTGGCTTCCACGCGGCTCTGATGACGACTCTAATGACCCCAAGCCTGAAATCACACAAGCCCTCAGCTGTCAACACACGGTTCCCACAGACCCCCAGCACAGACTTTCTCTCCAGCCACGACTGACGTCCCTCTCTCTACTTTGCAGTGAACACCTGTCATGCTCCTTCACCTTTTTCGTTCATGGAGACAGTAACGTGTGCACCAGCGTGGAGATCAACCAGCACCAGCCAGTGTATCTGCTGAGTGAGGAGCACTTGACCTTGGCCCAGCAGAGCAACCACTCCGTGCAAGGTAAAAGCAACTCAAAAATCTTTTCATTTATGGACTGAATGAGTTTGAGATTTTTACCGGTTTTGACTCCAAGAGCAACAATCACTCTATGTGTGTGTGATTTGGATGTTTGCTTGTCAGAAAAGTACATTTATTTATGTCATTTTTAAACAAGTTGTTTAGCTTCAGAATCACGTAAAGACGAACAAAAAGTCTCTCCAATTCCATTAACTCTTAATTGTTTTAATTGTTAAATAAGGTTTGATTAATTCAAACTAGTCTGTGGTTTTCTTAAATTGTTTTCTTAAACAAAACCAGGTTCAGATGAAACGGAGTCTTGTTGTCAATATTCCGCTAAAATATGAAAAAAACAGTACTGATTGGAAAAAAAAAGCAAACACTGAAACGGCGTTTTTGCTAAAACCCTTAAATGCTTGACTTTTAATAATGTGGTTTCAAGACCTTGAAAATGCTTGAATTTTAAACGAAGTGCTTGAAAATGCTTGAAATTATACAGTGGAATCAGGATAAGTGCACATCCTCACTCGACTTAATTCACAGACTCTGAGGGTAAGACGGAGAGAGAGAGACTATGAATTGTGCAAGTGAGTGTGAATAAACAGCCCGTGATCACTATGATCCAGGTCTGATTAAAACTGCAGAAAGTGGGAAGCATGAACACCTTTTGTTGCAGTGTTGCAGAAGGGCAGATGTCTAATTTCTTACATTAATAAAGTTAGAATACAAATTGTGCCTATAATATTAGTAAGGTCTACTAAAATGTAATTTTTTTTCCCACCAATACCTCAAAACTTTCCCCCCAAATTGGTAATGTTTTATTTAATTTTAGGCATAGCTTTAAATGTAAATTCCACCACAACAGTATGGTGCTGGAAAAATTTGAACATGGACCTTGAAAGTGCTTGAATTTTATCTTTCGGAAAGTGTAGGAACCCTGCGTAAAGCAAAACTTTGATTGACTTGATGTGACCACAAATCCTGTAGTTTGATCGACGTCTGTAGCTTTTGACTGGTCGTGGAACTATGTAACGTTCACAGATGATCAAAACTCCAGTAACATCTTATTAGTTCCATCACAGAGACACTGAACCATCAGGTCCATATTATTCAGTTATTTTTTCAAGGTGGGTCAAAACAGCGTGTTTGTTTTGAAGAATTTTTAAATGTATTATACAACGAACAATGTTGGTAAGCAACGCCATTTATTGGTTCAGTCGGTCATAATGACATTTTCGAAGTATGTAAAGTATGTCTCGTCTTACTGTGGCAACTGGTTTTTAAAACCAACAAGCCCAGTGTCATTACCCAGAATACACTGTACATAAATGCACAAGCAAAAAGCATGTTACCTGAAAACACGATGCGGTTAAAGCTGGACACACCTTCAGCGTTTTTGCCATGTTCAGACTATTTTTTTTGTTTGTTTTTTTTTTTTTTTTTTTACATGGCGTCTTTGCGTTGGTCTCTAAGAAACTAAGACTAAGAAAAGCGATATACAAATGAACTTGAACTTGTTTATGGATTAATTTTAGGAAAGTAAATAAAGTACTGGTGGGTTAAATTATTGTACATTTATAGTGATTTGAAATGTCTTTTAATTCCACTGCGCCGCTTTTGTTCGAACCATATGCTTGTCGAAAAGGATGGGGTTTTTGTCAGCTTGGCTTTATATTGTACGCTTTTCCGAGCAATTTTCTTCAATCCCACATTTAATATTGAGACCCAATTCTTGATGTTTTTTGTTTATTTGTTTTGGTTCATTTATAGTTTTATAGGACATGTCTGAAGTATTTGATTGTTCTCTGCTCCAGGAGTGCAGAAATGCGTTCATTCAACGCATCAATAATCAGGATCATGTTTGATTAAGGATTGTGCTTTGTTATTTTGTTGACGTGTCCAAATCATAAGTCGCTATGGCTTGATACAATTATTGTTATTGGGGGGAAAATTATTAGTTTATTATTAATCCCCATGTATGCTTCAGTGTGTGATGTGTATTTATAGACTTCAGTTTGTATGTGTCTTTGTGTGGTTGGCCAGGCCAGCTTTAGTGAACGATGATGCATCTACTCGGTCAAACGAAATATTGTAAAGGAAAGCATTTGTGCGCTGAGTCCGTTCAGTGTTTGAACTGTAATTCCCGAGTTCTCCTCGTCGCAGGAAGTAGATCTGAGGTGGCTAAAAGACTTTCTTTTTTTTGGCCTGTCACTGTGTTGTGGACATTTCTAGCCTCTTTTCTAGAGTCTATTCTGTATTCACACCAGTTTGTCCTGGTCCAGATCAAGACGACCTCTTCAGCAGGGTCTCACAGAACGTCCAGACTTAAGCGAGACAAGGCTGGAGTGATGAGTTGGAACAGGATGTACCTGTCTTGTCCAGGTGTATCTCGAGGGGAAATGTCTACTACACTGCTACAGCATTTAGTACATTATAGTGATGTCAGCGTCACAATCTTTTTCTCTTAAACCTCATAAAGTGCGCACAGAGGCTCTTTTGCACGCACACACTTTCCTGAAAACTCAAAACACACCATTCAGTCACACGCACACAAAACACTTTCTTAAAAGTTCAGTGCATTTGTAGGGCTCTTTTCACAGTTACAACTGTCTCAAAGCGCATGTGTGAGAATGTAAAAAAGATTGATGCATTTAATTAATTTGTTCGTTGGTGTTAAGCTAATGGCTAAACTGTAACTATGACCAGTGAGCAAGCATAAATGCAACACACACACTTAAAACAGACACACACTCACACAACAGTTACACAAACAGTCACACTCATACTCACACAAAACTCACATTGAAAACAGTCACACAACACTCAAAGCAAGCATGTACCCACAAAAATCAAACACATGACACACACACACAGTGTCTCACAGCCTGTCTGTTGTAGAAGCGTCATCTTCATTATTATATGAATTACACAAAAAAACAATGTCAAATTTTGACAAGTAAAAAATAATTTGATCAGTTGAGCTTCAGGAAGTGATTGTGAGACTCTGCTTCTTTTTAAGCAGCAGCACACACGCATTTACTTTAGCGTCTGATTCAGGGAATGAATCTATTTGTTTAGCGTCAGCGTTTGTTACATTTTTTTTTTTACAACTTTCACACAATTTTTCACACAGCCGACATTTTGGATGATAAGCAAAATTAAGGTCTTCCGGAAGTCTGATGCTTTGTGGAATATTTCTGAATGATAGATATTGGCTCTTGTGGGCTGATCTGAAAATGAAGCACCAATCTCACAACTGAAAACCATACTGGAAAGATCCTACATTAAACACATATAGTAAAGGGAAGAGGTTAAAGGTTGGAAAATTAAAGGGACTTTTCACAGCTTGGTATTTTCATGTCATTAGCATCCTATACAGAGGGCACTTATGTTGAACGTAAATAAATATACATGTTAAATCTTTGACGTATACGTTTGTGTTGTGGTTCCACAGTCATCCTCTCTCCATATGGCTTAAGTGGGACTCTGACAGGCCAGTCCTTTAAACTTTCGGACCTACCAACCCAGAAGCTCATTGAGGAATGGAAGCAGTTCTACCCTATAGGCCCAAACTCCAAAGAGGTTGCGGACGAAAAGATGGACGATCTCGACTGGGAGGACGATTCCTTGGCCGCGGTGGAGGTTGTTGTTGGTAAGATGGCCACTACATTTTTGTCCACTGGTCTTCAATAGCTGTTCTTCAAAAAGAAATGGTGTTGGGTGTAACACATTACTTAGTAACATGTTACTGTAATTAAAATACTTTTCCCCTGAAAAAGTAGTGTAATTGAATACTGTTCGTTTTAGGTATTTTAAGTACAGTTACTTACAATGTACTTGCGTTACATTGTAATATAATTAAACTATATCAATAATCATTATTTAATTTTATAAATGTATTTTTTTATTGTATATGTCTACTCTGCCGTTTTAAAATCTTTGCTGTGCCTGTGGTGCACATGTTTTTGCGACAGTTTCAGAAACTATTCAAAGCATCGGGCTCGACTGAAGCTACTTGCTTTTTTGCAAAATGGCATTTTGCGACAAACACTTTGCGATTCTTGTTTAGCATCGACACATAACACTGCTCCAACATCTGATGAGCAGCCAAACTTGATTTAACTTTGACAGCGCAAGAAGTACTTGAAGGTCTGAAGCTTAAAGACAATCTTGAAGTCTTCATAGTGGAAGAGATGCTGCGTCCTGTAGAATCTATGTTTTTTAGGTGCAATTATGGGTACTGAATTTTTCAGGAATTGTTTCTTACGTAAAAGATGGTTGTTACCTGCTAATAACTTTGCCCTTATTATAGAACATTTTATAAAAGGTAATAAAGATGATTTAGAAAGCCAACTATTTTGTTTTACTTGTATGCTTTTTAAAATCTGTTAAATATTAAATAATTTGTTAAATTTGTATAAATAATAAGTTACCTTTGAGACTGAGTAATTAGAAAAGTATTTTACATACTATTTACTAGTTACTTTACAATTTTGTAATTAATTACTTATTTAAAGTACTTATTACCCAACACTGTTGAAGACTAAAGTGATGTATTTTGCATTACAGCTGGTGTAAGAATGGTGTACCCAGCAAGCCTGGTGCTGGTGGCCCAGTCGGACATTCCCATCCTTGCTACTTTGAGCTCGACTGGGTCTCTTGGTTCTTACCCTGGTGGTCCACACAATCAGCTGCTTCATGGTGATACCGGCATTTCTTCAGTCACTTTGACTCCTCCCACTTCACCCGAGGAGGCGCAAACAGGTATCGACTCTTTGATTACTGGAGGTTAACTGTCATTTTTAAAAATACTTTTAAGTGCTCATTATAGTCATTAAAAAGTAGGGTATGTTTTTACAAATATGGTTGCATCTTGGACTTGATGTATGATTAGAAATCATACCTGAACTTTTAGATTAGCTTCAAAACCTGCCTCAACTTTTGCCTTCCCAGTTTCCCAGCCCGCTCAGAAGTGGGTGAAACTCTCAGCGATGACAGGCGCCTTCACAATGGACAGCAGTAGCCATCATGGAGGCAAGATACCTCGTCGTCTGGCCAGCCAAATGGTGGAGAGGGTCTGGCAGGAGTGCAATATTAACCGAGCCCAGAACAAGTACGCAGAAAAGCGGCTGCTTTCAGCTTGACCGAGTACATCTGTGCCATCTTAGTTAAGCACGCCGGTTTATTTTTTCAGGAGAAAGTTCTCAGCCATGTCCAATGGATTAGGTGAGGAAGAAACGGAGAAGGCTTCTGTTTGGGAGTTTGTGGAGTCGTCTCAAAGGGCCCAGTGCAGTTGCTCCAGGTTTGATCATCTGCCCTTTCATTGTTGATAATTTCCTGAATCACTGACTGGTTTTTCCTTACAGGCATAAGAGCCAGAAACAACGGCCAGGAAGCACGCCTGGAAACCCTCCATCTGCTGGACCACCTCAACCCTCCACCAAACACAAAATAACAGAGAAGATGGAGAAGGGAGACAAGCAGCAGAAACGGCCCCAGACGCCTTTCCACCACCGTAGCTCGCTCTGTGAAGAAGCGAAAGTGGAGCAAGGAGACGACCATCATCGACTTTGTCTACAGGGCCACGAGGACAGTCGTTACCCAAGTCTCCATCACGTGGACATCTCTTCCAGCAAGACCCCACTGCTGCACGGCTCGGCCGATGAGCTGGCCAATTCTCCTCAACCCCCGCCACTCAGCCCTCACCCGTGTGACCGAGGGGGGGAAGCAGCTGAAGGGTTAAAGACTTCATCCTCACCACTTCACCAACACTTTTACTCTTCATCTTCTGAGCCCTGCCTCATGCCCCAGAAACACCCTGACGATTCCCACCTCGCCTCGTTGCCTTTATCCTACCAGCCTCCTTACCCAGAGTCCCTAGAGCCCACTGTTTACCTGGGTTCCGCTGTGAACCCACACGAGGACTCCACGCATAACCCATGGAAGTACTTTCGAGTTCCTGGTGGGAAGAACGCGTACTTCCAAACACCTCATCTCCCTGTCGTGCCTCTTTTTGAGGATGGGAACCGGACTGGAGCTCAGGATGGTGTTGTGTCCGTCACAGAGTGAGTGTTTGCCCTGTTTACAGCACACATACGCAGGAACATGGTTGTAATGATTGGAGTCATTGCTTTTTGTAGGTTGATGTCCTCTTCTAAGATGCCTCTGAAGGTGTCGGGCGAGCGAGTGAAGATGTATGAGCTGAAGAAGAATCGCTTTCTTTCTGCTGCTGTCTGTGACGGAGACTCTGACCGAGATTCTGATCCGTACGCTTTCGTGGAAGGAGACGAAGACTTTAACTTTTCAGATAAAGAGAAGAAACCCACAGCTGAGCAGGAGTCGGGCAAGCGAAATAAGGTGAGGCCAGAAGAATCATGTGGATGTGTGAATGTGTGGATGTTTTTTTTTTTATTCCAGACTATCAGAAACGCCATCAGAAACTTTTATAATAGTTTTCTCTCATAAGGCAGCAGACTATAAGATACATAAATGAAACTGTATTAAGCTTCTTTATTCTCAGTACTTCTGTGTATTACAACAGAAGAATGTTGAGTAACGTTTCAGTTCTTTCACATATTCAGTAAATTCTTCACCGTCAATTTCTGAAGTTGAACAGTTTTCGCCATTTTTATTCTGAATAATTTCAGCATCAATTGTGAGCCGATCCTGTCGTCAATGTCGGGGTCTTTTCACTGTTACTCTGCTGTTCAGTTCTTTTTTTATTCTCTGTCTGTCAATTGATCAATAAAGACAGAGATTTGAAGAATTATAGGCAAGCCATAGAAGAACTATGGCAAGCCAAATGAACATTTAAACTTCTGTGGTGACTCTTAATGAAATGTTTTCTTGTGTCTTTCTCTGTTTGTCGCATTGACTCGTGTGTTCTACACAAAATCTCAGTAACAACTAGAGTTCACACATTAAACAACAGCTATTATTACCCAGCGTCAATTTCAGAAAATTGATTTTAAGTGCGCATTACAGTCTAAAAAAACTATCTTTCCCAATCTGAGGAGCACTAATTGTTTTATATTTTTTTTAGACGGAAGATGAAGGCTCAATTTCTGATGGTAAGTGACATTTTATAATGAAAACTTTTGTCTCTTCCACATTTTTTCAATTTGCATGAAATTTTGTGCACACAGATGTTCAAGAGTCTTCAGGAAATAAACCGCTTTCTACAACCAGCTTGATTCACGAGACTGACCTTGTCGTGTCCATTAACGACCTTGACAACTTGTTCAACTCGGATGAAGACGACCTGACGGTTTGTTTGTTTTGATGCATAAATTAGTGCAGTGCTGTGATTGACATTCAGAACACGCCAGTGTGATAATGTTAACTCAAGAGACTTGAGAGTGTGAATCACACTGAACCATTAACTCTTCTGAAAGTAAAATCCGCCACTATACAAACATCTGTGATTGGTTAAAACAACAGTAGATAGAACCCCCCCCCCCTCTTTTTTTTTTTCTTCTGCCTCGTTGGAAACGAGCATTTCTAGTCATAAAGCTCTTTATTTGCTGATCTTGGAAAAGAGCAGTCATTAAAGTAAGTGTGTTTCTGCCTGATTCCAAACAGCCTGGATCCAGGAGAGCAGCTGGTGGAGCTGAGGACAAACCGGGAGGGAAGGAAGCGAAGCCTGTGACCAGCGACCCGCTGCCATGTATGAGCATCTCGCTTCACCCGCACACACGGCCATCGCTCTGATCACAGTTGCTCAACTGTTGTTTTTTTTGTGGCAAAAAATGAAAATGGATATTTTGTTTAAGGAACGTGGTTGAGGCCTAGTTTTATGAAATACACCTAGTTGAATACAGCAGTTTTGATTTTTACGTATTTTATATGATTTAATAATTTCAACTTTATAAGTACCGTTGAAATGCATCACAGCCACATAAAAAAAGATATACAAGGAAAACATTGACTTTTCAATATTTACTTTTGAAAAGTAAAAGCTAGAATGTAACTGAAAGTAACAGTAACACCAGGAAAAGTAATTTTTCACAAATACATTTTTTTTATAAATAGTTTTCAAGGTTTTAAATTCTTCAGATGTTTTTTTGCTTTGAATCAAGCACATTTGGTCCAATGTTGTATTTGTATTTAGTTTTTCCACCAAAAACTGATCACAAATACACACTGGATAATTTTCTCAACATTGACTTTTTTGCTTTTGGATTTTCTAAAACCGCTCTTTTTATTCTGCCGTTCAACGTGTGTAGAAACAGTAGAATGCCGTACTTCAGCAAACCTGCTTGTCAGGTTGACATGAACGAAAAAGCAAGTTCCCCGAGCAGCAGCGCTTCTGATCGACGGAGAACATCAGCAGCCAACTGAACATCTGCTTCCTATTTTCTGCATCCAGTGCCAAACTGGGATTCTTCATTGTGTGTTTATTGTCTCAGGCTCTGCGGACCTGCACCAGATGTTCCCAACCCCTCCGTCGCTGGAGCCGCACATGGGCAACTCACCCATGAACATGGGCAGTAAAGAATACGGCAGTACGGAGTCTGCGGCCGTGCTGTCTCTGCTGGATGTAGCCATCAGCGGCAACTTCCAAATGGAGGTGGAAGAGGGTTTTGGCAGCCCCAAGCCCTCCGAGATTAAGGTAGCCGGAACTAGAACCCTCTTAAGGTTTCTCGGAGGGGAAGGAGTGTCTTGATGTGTTTTATTGCGTTTTAGGACTTCTCCTATGTGTTTAAATCGGAGTCCTCACAAGCGTTTATGGGCTGTACCCTCTACGCTCCTCTGAAAGCACTGCCTAGCCAATGTCTGCCTCCTGTCAAGCTTCCTGAAGAGTGCATGTACCGGCCGAGCTGGACCGTCAGCAAATTGGAGATGCTGCAGCCGATGGCATCCATGACTTTCCTCAACAAGGACAGGTATCAACCACAAACATCTGATCAACATGATCAATTAGCTCAATTTGTTAATGCTTCCCAAGAACTCAATTTTCTGTCATGCCCGCTCACCCTCGCCGTGATTATAATAGTGATGATTGTCAACAGAATTAAGCATAACTTTGTATATTGTTTTACCTCTTCAAGAACTTATCGACATTCGATGAATATCGACATCCAACCCCTCTCACCCCTATGTATTGATTAATTGGAAAAATAATTTTCTTATTGCTTGATTACCAAAACCGACATCTGCAGCTCTAATATTTTTGTATTCTTATTATTTTTGAAGAGGGAAAGAAAGAATTAGTAAATAACTGTCATAATCATCTTGGGAGATGTTGGGCATTGTCAAATTTAGGTTCCAATCTGGACAAAAAAATTCAAAAGGATAATATAATTTTAACTGATTCTTAGAATTCATTTCGTAAGACTTTAGCCAGTAGCGCCTTTTACATTGGACCTTTTCTCTTTTGTTGTGTCCGTCCAGTAACATCCCCAGCGTGGGAAGCGCAGTGGAGCAAGACCAGAGCTGCACTCCTCAGACGCACAACACCTTCATGTCCAACAGCGCCCCCTCCAGTAACAGCGGCGCCGGCATTCTGCCTTCTCCTGCCACGCCCCGCTTCTCCGCCCCCACCCCACGAACTCCGCGGACCCCTCGCACCCCCAGAGGCTCCTCCAGCGTCCAGGGTTCTCTGAAATACGACAACTCAGACCTCTATTCCCCCGCATCCACGCCCTCCACCTGCAGACCCCTGAACTCGGTAGAACCAGCCACCGTGCCCTCCACCCCCGAAGCCCACAGCCTGTACGTCACCCTCATCCTCTCCGAGTCGGTCATGAATCTCTTCAAGGACTGCAACTTTGACAGCTGCTGCATCTGCGTCTGCAACATGAACATCACCGGAGCAGACGTGGGTGTCTACATCAGTGACCCCAACATGGACTCGCAGTGCTCGAGCATGGACCCCTGCTCCTGCGGGTTCAGTGCCGTCATGAACCGCCGCTATGGCAACGGCGCGGGTCTGTTTCTAGAGGATGAGCTGGATATCATGGGTCGGGGTTCCGACGCCGGTCGTGAAACTGAGAAGCACTTTGAGGCCGTGCGGACGGCTTCTCTGCAGAGAGGGCTTTGCGTGAAGGAGAAGGTTCCCGATGACCTGGTGGTTCTGCTGCAGGACGTATGCACTAATCCGTTTTCTCCCATCATAAGACCCGACTTTCCCAAAGCGAGTGGGAAGCTTCCCATGCGCCTGGAAGAGAGAGACTATTACAGCGACTGCTACATGGCTTTGGAGCGAGGACGACAGTTCATGGACAACATGTCAGGAGGAAAAGTGGACGAGACGCTTGTCAAGAACTCTTGTTTACACCCCTGGGCTAAAAGCAACGGTGAGAAGGAAGGGATTTCCAGGCTATAAAAGAAAAATTAATATTGTAGTACTTCTGTCGCATTTTGGGCGCCCTCCTAATTTAATGGTAGGGAAACGCTGCAGTGGGCGTGTCCCAGTGGGCGTGATGACGCTGAACACACGGTCACGTGCGCTTATTACCTGCGCCAATCGAGTTTAAAAAGCAGACAATAAACAGGGAGATTGAGTGAGGAAACGCAACGGTCAAGTATGTCTGCTATCAACTCGGACATTTTAGTACATGCAAAAGGATTTCTAAATTCTAAAGTGTGTGTGTGTGTGTGTGTTTACTGCTGTTTCAAACCAGCTAATGACACTCAGCAAACATACAGTTGAGGACAAAATTTTTACAAATGAATCATTGCTTGATAAGTATTTCAAAAGTGCTTTTAAACGGAGCTAATAATTTTGTCCTCAACTGTACATAAATACTGTATCCTAGTATGTTTTTTTTTTTTTTTACGTTTAATAGTGATCTTTACAGCATAAATTTTACTTTACAATACATTATTTTTCACTCAAAGAGTAATATGTGTTATAAGGCTGTTTGACAACCTGATTTTTCATGGTTAAATATTTAAAATTATAAAAGATCCAGAATTGTGAAAGAATTGTGATTGTGAATCGTGAAAAAAAAAAATGGATTCTCATTTTATCCAGAATCGTGCAGCTCTATCCAGGACGTTTGAGATGAACTAAACCGACTGACTTGTGTTCTGGTTTCTTGCAGCGTTCGACATCAGCATGCTGTTCTCCCAGGACGTTCTGCGGATGCTGTTGTCTCTGCAGCCCGTCCTGCAGGACACTATTCAAAAGAAGAGGTCCGTTCGCTCTTGGGGAGTGCAGGGTCCTCTCACCTGGCAGCAGTTTCACAAAATGGCTGGGAGGGGGTCCTATGGTAGGTGTATGGATAGCAGGTTCTTGCTCTGTTGACCACCTGCGTCAATTGATTTTTTTGCTTTCTCCAAGGCACCGATGAATCCCCTGAGCCGCTTCCTGTCCCCACCTTACTGGTTGGTTACGAATACGATTTTGTGGTTCTCTCTCCTTTTGCCCTGCCTTACTGGGAGAAGCTTCTACTGGATCCATACAGCTCGCAGCGAGACATTGGTTACATGGTGCTGTGTCCGGAAAATTGCGCCCTGCTGAACGGAGCAAGGACTTTCTTCAAAGACTTAACGTCTGTGTATGAAGTAAGAACCTGTCCATGTGCCCAAAATGTTAGTCTTGGGTGCAAACTAACTAACCAGTGATCCTCTGGTGTTTCGCAGTCCTGTCGACTCGGTCAGCACAGGCCTATTGCTAAGTCTCACGCTGATGGCATTGTGATTGTGGCTGATGATGGATCCAGCACAGATCAACCTCTCAGTGACTGGCTGCCGAAGAACATCAGTGGTAGCGAGGCCTTCACCAAGCTCAGGCTCTACGCGCACGTGTGTCAACATGACTTAGGTTTGTCTCAAACTGTCTTTTTGCGTTGAGACAAAGTAAAATGTATATTGAGTTTTCTTTTTTTTTTTTTTTAAGCTTCCTGTCTGGCATCTCAGCATCTGGACAGTTCACTGCTTTCTCAGCGAAACGCCACCATAAGTTCGCAAATTTCTAGCTCCAGTAACCCTGTCGCTGCTGCCCAAACTGCCACCCAGTCCACCAACAGCACTTCCAACACCAACACCAACTCCACCAGCACCAGCACACCCACCCCCACTTCTTCCTGCTCTCAGGGCGTTAGTAGCTTGCCGTCTTCCAAGCCCAATTCTCTTCCTCCATTTGGGCCTCAAGGCTTGCAGTCTAGCCAGCAGAGTGCAAGTGGTCTGAGCACGGGTACCCTGGGGGACAGCTTGCCAACAACCAACCAATCTACAGTCCAGTCAGAGCCAGCAGAGAGGTATAACAGAAAATGTCTTCTTATTAGGGGTTTGCGTCTGAAAAGCTAGAAACCCTCCTGAAACCGATCAGTGCTAGAATACGGCCAGATTATGTTTTCAGAATAAAGTAATCGCGATTACCTTTGTAAGGTTGTTTGTTGAGGTTGTTACACTTTATCTTTAAGACACAACGAACAAAGCATTTATCTTCTTTTTTAATATCACCATGCAATATGTGCTAATACTCATATAACTCTTTTGAACCAAGTGCAAACTAGTCAGGTTTTTCAAATTTTTCATATTTCATTTAATTAAAACAAGTTTCAGATTTAATGCCGTGTGGGCAGATGATCTCACAACATCTGCATTCATGATTTAATGTTGACGTTTTTTTACATGATTTAATCCACAAAAGAGTGAATTTTCTAGTCTTCCTGGCATGAATATTAAAATAAGAATGATTAAAAAAATGTAAAATAACTGCGCTTTTGTAGCTAAATTAGAATTAATCGTTGTCCAAAATATTATGAATTTAGAGGAAGTGTAGTGATATACTATCTAATATTAGAAGTGTTGTTAGAAGTGTAGTGATATACTATCTATATCTGGTTCTCCCAAAAAGATTTAATACGTTTAACACTAGTTTAACACCAATGAAAAAAATGTACAATAAAGTAGTTTAAAGACATTTTCACACTAATCTTGAACCCTAGAAATGCTACTGAAGTTCTACTTCTACTCTAGAACTTTTACTACAGTTCTTATATACAATTATTATTGTTGCTATTATTTATATACTATAAATCCAATAAAATCCAGGCTTGCTCCCTGCAATTCCTGCTTGCAGCTAAATTTTTTTTCTCCTCTTGCTGTGAGGCTTTTTATTGATACTCACCCATGTTTGATCCACAGCACAATGGAGAGGGAGAAAGTGGGTGTGCCGACTGATGGAGACTCCCATGCAGTCTCTTATCCTCCATCCATCGTCATCTACATTGTGAACCCCTTCACCTGTGAGGAGACGGCACAAGGCGGAAGTAACGGCTTGTGGACCATGGCTCTCCTCCGCTGCTATCTGGAGATGCTGCAGATTCTTCCTCCTCACATTAGGAATGCTGTATATGTGCAAGTAAGGTTTAGTCCCGTAAACCTTTATCTGGTTATTGTTTTGATTGCTAAATGAATTCCTGCCGTCTTTTCATATTTTACCAGATAATACCCAGTCAGCACTTGCTCCACCCCAGTGAGGATCGTCATATTTACTCACAGCACCTAAAATCACTGGCATTCTCTGTTTACACTCAGTGCAGACGCCGTCTGCCCACCTCCACTAATGTCAAAACACTAACAGGCTTCGGCCCTGGCCTGGCCATCGACACGGCACTACAAAGCTCAGAGGTAAGTCCCTACTTACAACCACCATTTACTGTCAGGCCAAGTTTGCTTTACAATTTTTGTAAAGATACTTTATTGCCGTATCAAAGCATTGGCAGTGGTGTGAAGTCCTTATGAACTTCATTACTGAATTATAGTTTTTTTGTGCAACATTGTATTAGTTCTCGTTACTCGTTACTTTGTGATGTGCATGATAAGTTGGCCTCTGCCGCGGTTAATTTCTTGGGCGGGCGAGGTGATTTTGTCATCTGTAAATTCATCACGTGAATGTGAATTAGCAGTTCCACCCTTTTGCATGTTTGAGTTTGACTTTTTTATCTATTTTTCTCTGCTATATTGAAACATTGAGGTGTTACTTTTCATTGCTATATTAGGAAATAAAATCTCATAGTTTGTTTTTCACATTTCTTTGCAAATAGTTTTTCACATTTCTTCGTAAATTCTTTTTACGCTAAAATGTTCTTTTGTGACTTTTACTCAAGTCTTGGTGACTAGTAATGGAGTAATATTTAATGTAAGGTATTCCTACGTTTACTCTAGTATGGTTTTCATGTTCTCTTTACACCTCTGGTAATTAGTTTATTGCACATCATTTATGCGCTTTGAGACCGTTGAAGTTGTGAAAACCTTACAAATGCACTGAACTTGAACATCTTGAACATATCGTGTAAATTTGATTGGAGCAATGTAAACTAATCTGAGGTCACCTCTTTACAATGGTAAATACAGTGTAAATGGAGACAAACTATCGACTAGGGTGTGCTGTGGAGTTTGTAAAGTTCTCATTTACAGGGCTGGATGTTACTGATACAGTTTTGTAAAAGAATCATTTTGGTGAGTTGACTGATATTTACTGCGGATGGGTTAAATGCAGAGAAAAAAAAAAAAATTCCCCACTGAGGGACTAATAAAGGTTGAATTATTATTAACACTTGCTTTTCTGTCTTTTTGCTCCTCAGAGACCAGAATGTTTACATCTGTACGGACCACCATTTGTACTTGCTCCAGTGAAGGACAAGCAGACAGAGCTGGGTGAGACATTCGGTGAGGCAGTGCAGAAATACAACGTGCTGTTTGTGGCCTACTGCCTGTCACATGACCAGAAGTGGCTCTTGGCTTCTTGTACGGACCAGTATGGAGAGATGCTGGAAAACTGCATCATCAGCATTGATGTTCCAAACAGGTGAGCCCTCAAAGTTTCTTCTTTGTGTTCTTAAACTGCCTTTTCTAAGTGTCTGTTTCTCAGTTTTCTGACCTTTTCCATATCTTCTCGAATCTCACAGAGCTCGAAGGAAAAAGGCCTCTGCACGACGACTGGGTCTTCAGAAACTCTGGGAATGGTGCCTTGGTCTTGTGCAAATGACCTCACTGCCTTGGCGCATTGTGATTGGCAGACTTGGAAGGATTGGCCACGGGGAGTTACGAGGTGGGTTTGGCCGTAGTTAAAGCATCATTCCATCTGCTGATGATCCTAATGGCTGTTTTTAATCCAATCAGACTGGAGCATTTTGCTGAGTAGGCGGAACCTGCAGTCTCTCAGCAGACGGCTGAAAGAAATGTGCCGGATGTGCGGAATCTCTGCCGCCGACAGTCCCAGCATCCTCAGCACTTGTCTGGTTGCCATGGAGCCCCAGGCTTCCTTTGTCATAATGCCTGGTGGGTACTGCGTGGAAATTTCCACAAAATCCAATTCTATGTGATGATGTTGTGCTCTAGCAAGTCTTCACTCTGGTTTTTACAGACTCTGTGTCCACTGGCTCTGTGTTTGGCCGAAGCACAACTCTGAACTTGCAGACATCACAGTTAAACACTCCTCAGGACACATCCTGCACTCACATCCTGGTGTTCCCCACTTCTGCTGTCGTGCAAGCCTTCAATCCTATTAGCGGTAAGGACCAGAGATCTGGGGTGGAGACATGTATGGTCCACTGTTTTTGAGCATCCTTTAATCTTTGCTTTGCTGTTTACAGAGGCTGACGGAATGGGCGGCATGGATGGAATCTTAGACCTGTTTTCAGAAAATGACCTGGTTGATCAGGATCTCATCAACATCATACCCAACTCTCCCACCACGTCTCCTGTGCATTCGCCAGGCTCACACTACCACCACGGAGCAGATGGCAGCAAGGTAAATGAATAAGTCTACTTTAGTGTTCTTAATCAAAAGCGGGTTAAATTCATCCTGATTAGAGCTGCAAAAACCATTCAATGTTATTGATGATGTAATCTACACTCACGATTACCGTTATCGATTAGTTACTCCTGTTAAGACTCCTGTTAAGTCAAGTGATGGGATGTGGATTCAGCCGCTCGCTAAACGACATCCCGACAATTTGTTAAAAAAAAGTTGACTTTTTGTGGTTGTGCATCATAATCAAACATGTATATATGTAGACCAGGGGTCCTCAATTATAAACTTGAAGGGTCCACTTACGAAATTTCCGTTCAGTCGGAGGTCCGGAAAAATATCGGTCAAGTTGCAAATATGAATCGATATGTGAATGGCACGTCATCCATATAGAAACAACATGCTTCAGGTCAATCTCTCGATCTCTAAGAATCTGTATCACTACTTCATAAATGTAATCCCTCCTTGTGTGAGGTTTGTAAGACCCAAAACATTTTGACACAATATTGTTCACCTCCCTTTTCTTCATCAAACAATCTGAGAAAGATCATAAATTGTGAATTATCCTTTTGTGTCCCTTCAAACAGAGCAGTCACCATTTCACTCACACACTCATTGACTTTCAGCATTTGAGAAAGGTTTCTTGTGTTCTTGTGACGTTCGTTGTGTGTGTGTGTGGTGTGTGTGTGGAGGGTAATTTGTTCAAATTGTGCGTGCTTGGATTAATAAATGGCATTTCACGATCACTTTTGACGATCGCAACAGTCTCGTTGCAGATTGAACACATTGGTTTTCTGCTTTGCGCGGATGCATATTATTCTGTCCACTCACTCTTAAACTCACAGTTTTCAAAGTCAACTTTTCTTTTCTAATCGACGGCCAGCTTTGAGCTCGCCATATTCTTTAAGGTTAAAAAAATCTCTCGACATACGCAAACGACAGAGCGCCCGTTCGCCTGGCTCTAGCTACCCTGAAGACCTGAGCGACTACGCGCCGCGGCCGTGTTCTAAAGTAACTGAATGCCGCCAGAGCGCAAACAGATGACGTAGTTGTCACGTTGCTCTTACAGCGGCTGTGATTGGACAAATCCCGCAGCTAAAACGAGCACAATCATTCAAGATAAATTATATACATTTATAAATATATTCGTTTGCGTTGGTGCGTGTGTGTGAATGAACAATGCAGAATAAAAATTGCGTGACCACTGAAAACGCCTTTGGATTTTGATCACAAGAGTAGCATGTTGGTTTTGCCGTCGGTCCAGAAAGTAATCGCGTCTGGGTCCAGATGCGGACCGGAGTCCGCCTATTGAGTACCCCTGATGTAGACGGTACAATTGTATTGTACAATACATAAGCAAAATAAAAACGTCCCTGTGTGTCCATTTCTTCAGGGCCAGAGCACAGACAGGATGGAGTCTCACGACGAGTCTCCTAACATCCTCCAGCAGCCCATGGCTCTGGGATACTACGTGTCCACAGCTAAAGCTGGTCCACTGCCAGACTGGTTCTGGTCCTCCTGCCCACAGGCCAGAAACCAATGTCCTCTCTTTCTGAAGGTGACGTTCTTCTCCTGAACTCTTCCGGGATTGTTTGGGTTTTGTTTTTTCTAACACTCTTCACTTGTCTTCTATCAGGCTTCTCTGCACCTTAATGTTTCCTCCGTGCAGTCGGATGAGCTGCTGCACAGCAAACACTCGCACCCTCTGGACTCCAGCCATACCTCAGACGTGCTCAGGTATCAAGTACAGTTCTGTGTTTGAGGAAATACTGTATTAGAATAGAAATTGCTGTGTTTAGCTGACAGTTTCACGGCAATACTTGTCTTTTATTGTTCGCACGGTAAGACAGCGCAAAACATCAAGCCATTCAGAGTGGAAATTACCCTGAAAGCAGATTATGCATGTTAGCTGGAATGTGGGAAATCAGGCATTATACACAATGCCTGAAATTAGGACTGAACTGAGACGTCAAAATATGACTCTTAGAATTTAAAGCTGATTTCACACATTTCCTAGACATTCTATACAATGCCTGACAGACAAACCGACAGAGTGTGGATCCCATTCCATCTTTAACGTTTCAATGGCTGCGAATGAAATCACAAAAGAATGAAAAAAATATCCAGGTACATTCTGCAAACATTGATAAAAGGTCACAGGGAACCAATCAGAAGTCGTCAACTTTCAAGATTGTGATGACGTGTGCTGAACAAAGTAACGGAACTTGTGATTCTTTCGTTTTACTGATAAGTGTGTCCTATTGTGTGTCATTCTTTGCAATTCCTAGGCAAAGTATGCCATTTTTCCCACATTGCCGGTAAATTATTTAATGTCTGCTGTGAAACAAAAAACCTTCTCTGAAAATGAGACGTGGTTGACAATCAGCTAGTCAAATGAGTGGCTTTGAGATTCTTCAGTTACACTGCGGTAATAGCCACATTTAATTTCACTTTAAGAAAATGAAAAGAATCGTCACCTTGAATGAGAACAATCCTGATGCCAGTTTTGACAAAGAGCAGCTAGAGATTCTTATAACTGCATTTAAAGTACCTTTACAGTGGTACCTGGACTTATGAACGTCCTAGATGACAAAATTCCAGAGTAATGAACAGCATCACCGCGAACATTTCATCCTGAGTTCTGAAATATTTTTGTTTTGCGAAAGTCACTGTTCTCGCAAGAATACAGAAATCTCAGAGATTTGCGTGACGTTTTTTTTTTTAATGGCGACATCAACAATGTAAACACCAATGTTACGCTGTATCATTATATACTGTGCCCTTTATAAGTAAAAACCAGCCAAAGGGCAAACTAAACAACTGTCTAACATGTTTTTTTATTACCAATATTTTATCATTTATAAAAAATGTTTGTCTGAATTTACCGAGTCTTTGAACAAATTAAATGGATTGCGTGTTAAAAACGACTCGGCTAACAAAATTTTCGCCAAACGAAATGCCTCTCGGTACAGAATAATTTCATAAGTTGGGGTACCACTTTATTTGTCCCACTGTTCTGAAATTGACATTTAACAATAGCAAGATTAAAAATAAGCACACTTATGTTGTTAAATAAATAAAAAATACATCAATAAGCAAATATAAAATAAATGCACATATCTAAACATTTTCCAAAAACGTATTAAATGTGGCCACAAGTTCAGATTATGGAGCCTAATAGCAGCAGGTAGGAAGGATATGCCAAATTACTCCTTTATACCACGAGACTGATCCCATCTGCCACTGAAGTGAGGACAGACATTAAGGTCAAAGTTGGGCTCTAAAGTCTAGGTTTTCATACTAAAGTGGGGACATTTGTCTGGTGGCACATCTTTGAAGCCTGTGTGTGGGTCACTATGGGATTTCAGCGCTGATGTTGTAAATGTGGAGGTTAGAATGGGGGAGGGGGGTATTTGGAGTTGGGGTTAGGGTGAAGTGTACGGGGCATATTGATTTGCATGCAAGTTGGGTGGTGGGACCCCACTCGGATACAAATGCAAGTGCAGCTGTGTGCATGTCATAACCTGACGAGGCGTGTCTTTGCAGATTCGTTCTGGAGCAGTACAATGCCCTCTCTTGGCTCACGTGCGACCCAGCAACTCAGGACCGGCGCTCGTGTCTCCCTGTGCACTTTGTCGTGCTCAACCAAATGTACAACTTCATCATGAACATGCTCTAAGAACCGTGGAGTCTGCACAGGAGTCGTCGCCATGTCCTGACCAAGGCCTGGCGTGCGGTTCGGGCCTGGTTATATCCAGTTTTAATTGCCTGCATATATCTTATTTATTGTACGTTTTTAAATGTGTAATTTCTTAATCTTTTATATTATATAAACGCGGGGAGGTGCGAATGGCCTTCCCCGACCGATGTTTTGTCATGTATGTAATTGTCTTAATTACAGAAGCGACAAGTGAATTTGCTGTAGGTTTGCTTTTAGAGGAAAATTTAGAGAAATATTTTCTCCGGTTTTTACGGCGAGCGTGTACAGGAGCCACGCCCTTACCTCTGTGTGGTGGGGACCTAGAGACTAACGCAAGTCCTGTACAGCAAATACATGTTCAAATAAGAGGACAAGAGGTACATTGTCGGATTATATATTTTATATCACAGATTTAGAGAATTGTGCGTGTATATAAATGTGTACATAAGGTCGTGTGCTATCATGGATTATGCCACCAATGTTTTAGGAATAAAGTGTGTACAAATCTCCGCCTTTGTCTCGTGCTTGTGTTTCTGGGTGAAAAGTGAGACGTTGCAGGAAGTGTCATCATTCTTGCCAGGTGAGATTATACCCTGTGGGAGGCGACCGAGGCGCAAGTTCTAGCGAATAGCGGGTCAGGACGCCTGCTCTCTCACACACACACACACACAC
>CM051502.1:21021226-21162550 GCA_028031935.1 Paedocypris micromegethes
ACACACACACACACACACACACACGTGCGAGGAAAGCACTCCATGTTCATCGATGTCAAACAGAAAAGTCTGCAGTTAATTTGGACCGTGGAGACCCCTTTAGTTATTCTGTTTTAACACAGCTAATTAAGTTAACCACTTTAACAATAAACCAGTAAAACGTTTGAACTCAACTGACTTGGCATCAGTTTGATTTTTTTCCTGTGCAGTTTTAAATCAGTAGTTTGTGCATGTAGCCATACATTTTATTTCAAATAATGTACAGTATTATTATTCTTATTATTGTTCATCAGCCGCACTAAAGTTAAACACGGGAGAAATACATCAAGTTACTTTGGGCATAAAGCTCAATAGAACTAAAAGTTAATAGAACTAATCGGAAAAGTTTAATCAATTTGGTTTCATTAAGCTATTTATTGCCAGACACAAAGATGCAAAGGAAGTGGACAAACATACAATATTTAGACAGATTCGTCCCAGTGGGCCATTCACAAAATTTAGTCCTTTAGGGTGATTTTTTTTTGCCGTATTTTGTGTGACGTTTTATTTTACAGCCTGATTCCTCGTGTTGATATCCTGCAATTTAAATAAAACAATTTAAATAAAAGAGCTGTTCATTGACTCAGCTCATCTATTGAACTTGATTGCCAGTGTGGTAATATTTGAGTATAAAATAATTATATATGAATAATATATATAATATAAAATTTGATTTTAGAATATAATAAAAAAAAAAAAACAAGCTCAAGATGATCTGACTTTCTGTATCAAATCCTTGAACTCATATTGAGGAGCTGTGTGTGAGTGTGTGTGTGACATCCAGATGAAAAGAAGAATGTTCTCTTGTGGATTCTGGATCATGGCGTCAGTGATCTCCTGTACAGTCTGTGCCATCAGCAGGATTCAGGCCTGGAGAACATTGCGGAGAGTTTGCAGCATCAAAGCTTTGCGGATAGTGCAGCTGACACACTCCAGACCCGTGAGGCCTGAGTGATCATGAATCAGTGGCCCACCGAACCCGCTGACTCTCCAACCCTCATCCTGGAACTCTCCAGACCACCTTACATGTTTTGGCCATTGAGTCAAGGTTCATTTAATATTTTATCTGATTCCTGACCGATACTTCTATCAGCAAAAATATACAACACACATGTTTGGTTAATTAAATTGCTGTTCTTATTTTCTCTTTTTGATATGTGTGCTTATATATTAATACATATTTATATTTTTATTTTATTACATCATTATTTAAACTAAATTATGTAGCTTAGCTACATAATAAATTTAATCTTCAGTTTTACTTTAGGTTGAAGTCATTTTAGTTTGTGAAGTCATTTTTGTGTACAAAACAACACAAACGAAAAAATTAAGATGATTTTCCACGTCACCGTTTATTTTTGCTCTATTATTATTTTAAAGGGTGTTTTTGTTTGACACTATTGTTTTATGTTTATGTGTGACTGTCCTGATCCACCAACCACTCTGTTCACATTTTACGGTACATACGATTTACATCACCTAGTGTCACGGCTGGCAAAACAGTACCAATTGACATCGGCCAATGAGAATCGACATCTATTTGAAATAGGCTCTGACCGCCACCAATCTCGAAATGGACCATGTGTGAAGATGTCCGACGTCCATCCAAAGTGGGTCATAGTTGCAAATCGTGTGGATATGACAAAAGACTGACTGATTCGCAACGAATATACGAAGAAAAGCAAAAACACATACTGTAGGTCGAGAACTTATCACATAACAACCACGTGGCACTGAGATTGTCCAGCAGGTGGCGATGTTGTACTGCATTGACACAATGACAAATGACGAAATTGCATTTTTTCCAATAAAGATACCACCCCCGCCTTGGGTCATCATCATCTATCCGTCTGTCTGTCTGTCTGTCTGCACTTGGTTGAATCCCCCTTTGCCTTTTTAAACGCAGCCTTTTCAGCGTCCGGTACAGCTAAATATATTTTCAGATGTCATTGGCTGTTGAGTGCAGCATCCTCCGACTTCAGTCCGCCGACAGTCGAGATGACCCAAGAGGACTGTGCGTATCGACTGCGTGTCACTCAGACATCCAGCAAACCTGTTAGGAGCTTAATAGCCAGGTTCATGGCCTTGTTTCAGGCCCGGGGGAAAATTACCTTTAGCTCTTCCCTAGGCCTGGGTCTGTGAGATTGGACTGATAGTGGAGAAGGAGTAATCGGACTCCTATAATTGCCTGTCGAGTCTGACATTTTGTAGTTAGTCGAGCTGGGAAATGGACCTCCCAGAGCAGGGGATAACAAAGTCATCATTATCTGTGTGTAATGCACTGCTACCGACTCCACAAAAGGAATATCTTTCAGGCTGTAACGCGAGGAGCAGCGTCGTAAACGTGCTGGTAATTACTTGTGTTACACAGAGGAAACATCTGGCAGAGCTCGCCTCTCACAGGTTATGAATGGATTTCAATATCGACACGAGCCTCCTTCCTCGATCTTAAGGCGAATTGAAAGCCCACTCGAGGCAAACAAACCCCTGGCCCTTGAGAAGCCGAGGAGTCTTGAGGGAAGTCAGCCATTGGCACAACATCTGGGTTGGCATCGGCTCCATTAGCCAGCGCTGAATGGCTGTGTCTGTCTCTCCTGTTTCAACCCCATGTGACCTGGTGTTAAGTGTCTCAGGAAATTGCTCTGTCTCCCCACATCAGTCAGGCATAATGCCGGCATCGTGTTGCTGATCGAAAATGAATAGCGATAAAAGGCGCAGAGAGGATGAACGGGAAGCGGCGGCCTTTGTTGAACTTCGCCATCTTTGGCAACGCGACCTGGCACGGCAAAGCTGATATTATGCAAATGACTGCCAGGCACGGACACTGGAGCGCAATTAATCGCCTGGAGATTTCTTGTGAGAATAGGGAAATGAAAAGAGACAGGACTAATGGAATGACGAGATCGAGTGGTTGGGATGAAGGAGTGACGTCGCGCCTGCAATGGCTTTGGTTTCTAAGGGCCCATGATTGCGGTGGCGCTGAAAGCCGCGGGGTTACTGACATCACGGTCCCGCAAAGGATCTTTTCTCAAGTACGTACGTGGAATCTGCTTTGGATACGAGCGGAAACACAGAAGTCCTCTCCTAATCTGGGGCACAAAACCCGAAACCCAGTTCTGTTTGGGAGCGGAAGAAAGAGACGGGAAATGTGATTAGTTCTGTTTCATATCGTCATAATGTGGCTGTCAGTCAAACCGCGGCACTATTACGGGGGTGACGCTCTGAGAGGTGGCAGGTGGTCCAATTTGGATTACCAACGTGCTTGACAGTGGCCATTGTGCGCAGGATTTAAAATATATCCGCTGTTTTTTCTGATACCGATGAGGAAATTGCCACAAAGCGTCGACACTTCCCTTCTCATCAAAGCAGATTGTTTCCACTAAAACCCCTGAAAAAATAATCAAAAGACTGCCATCATGTAATAATTGTGTTGTTCTAAACATTTATGCGCTTTTTTGTTCCTTAAGACGTTTTAAAATGTGATGAGGGTTAACTCATCACATTTAGCTCACTGTCGACATCTATTTTGTGTACAATTACATCACTGTTAATTATGCTGCAAAAAAAGAATGTACAATTACTCACATTATCATATTTTAAAGATTTTATTCAAGCGCTTTTTGCAATTTACTACATAAAAATGATTCTCCTAGCTTGAGCTCACTACCGCCATTTAGGCTGCGTAAAATCGCTTGGGTGTTTTTCGTGTTAGTGGGAAAGCTGAAAAGCTTTCTAGTAGCTTTTAGCAACCAGCACTCAATGTTAATGTCAATGTCAAATCTATTCATGTTTCTAATATTTCACTGCAATAAAATAAAAGAAATAAACATTGTTTTGTTTTAAATGTGTCTCCTTGCAATATTCTGTTATACAGATTTTAGTTGGCTGCTACTTGCTTTTCTAGCTTCAGGTCTTGGCTCAGTTCTTTAAATGGAGAGCGACGAAGCTGGAGAGCTAGAAAATCACAAGTCGTCCATTATTGTTTCTTATATTTCACTGTAATCCTATTCTTAAAATGAACGATGAATTTTCAGAAACCCAAAGAAAATGCACGTCAAGACTGAAGGTGGAGAATTCAATGTCTAAAAAGAAGTGAGTGGTTTTCCATTCATTTTATAAAGGGACGACACCAACCCCGGATTGACCAATCACAGAGCGGGACACACATTCGCACTCTCACTCACTCAATGGACAATTTTCCTTACTCCAATTCTCCTCCATGTTTTTGGTCTGTGAAAATAAATCGGAGACCTGGAGAAAACCTACGCAAGCACATGGAGAGACTTGAGTCCTTTTCACTATTAGGTGACCCAATGGTCCATCGTATCACCTGTCGTGACCATTGGGGGAAATTTCAATGTAAGATGTGCATCGATAAGATAGAAAATAAACCCTGCACAGATTCCTAAAATGTGTTTTATTAGTGTCTTCCCAGCGGAGAAAAGAAGAGCAAGCATTCCCGTAAGTGGAAAGTGTTACCATCAGAGTAACGATTCAGGTCAGAAGGGACGTTATTCAATCCTTTTCCATGTGACCTCTGTTTTACTAATCACCAGATCTATCTTTCAGTCACTCGCGGTTCAGTCTAAATGCATAAACGACTCTATCGTGGCTTGTCGATGGGATTTTGAGTTTATCCTGCCACTTTTATTTCCACCATCAGCCGCTCAAGCTTCGCAAACAACGCTGTTTTGCACCGACACCGGAACAGTTGGTGGGGGAGGCGCATCCCATTAACCTCAGCTTGGTTTTAGCAGATTAGCTAGGTCAGAAAGAGTGGAATTAGCTTCATCAAGAGAACATCTGATCACAAGCCTCATCCAATTAGGGCCTTATGTCTCATCAAATGAGATCTGTGGGTAAACAGATACACTTTCGGCCAGAGGTGTCCTGATAACAACATCGGCTAATGGGCGACAAATCTATTGATTTTAGCAGCAGAGCGTTTCAGGATCTGCGAAAGAATTGGAAGCTTTCTTGGAATTGACGGGGGATTTTGGCAGCGGAGCTCGTTTGACCAGACTTTGGCTGGAGGTTTGGTTATCCAGAGACGTAGACGATAAGAATCAGTTTGAAATGTGAGTTTGACAACTAATGTGTCTGGACTGTATTGAAGTGTCAATACATGGAGGGGTCACACGCTTAGAAAGACCCCCTGGACACTGACAGAATCTCAGGACATTAATATGTGCAAGACAATCATGAAGATGTGTCTTTATTTAATATTTATCAGACTCTTTTTTCATATATTGTATATTGTGTATATTGAGCTTGTGGCCAAGAGGTTGCAGGTTTGAATCCAACTTGATCAAGACACTGATACCCCACATGCTCCCCGACCATATGGCTTAAGGCTGCCCACTGCTCCGGGTTTGTGTGTGTAACTTCCCTGGATGGTTAAATGCAAATGGCCGTACTGACAACTCACCTCACTCTTTTTCTCATTCTTCTTTCTACAACGGTTCGAGACAGTAAAATTGTCTGCCTCAATAGATAATTTAAAAAAAACAGTAGATCAACTGACACAATCAGAATTTTGATACATTTTGAAACAATGGATTCTATTGCTTTCTTTAAAGTTTATGTGAATCTGTACAAAAATGGAATTTTTTAAATAATGCTACAGTATTATCTAATGCTGTAAATACTTTAATTACAGTATCCTATTCACTATCCTATGTCCTATTCACTCTACTAGCTGAGATATTATATTTTTTGCCTTTAGTTATTAAACATTTTTTATTTATTTTTTCACATAATTCACGTGAAAGATGGCACCTTTTCACTTTTTAGTTTTTTCTTCTTTAAAAGTGTTTTTCCTAGTCATTGTTGCCTTAAACTGAACCACAGTTGAATTCTCACAGTTTCACAGAATTTCACAGAGAATACTAGACGTTATTTTGTTCTTCATCTTTTGAGCAGCTTCTTGGAGACGTGAGAAGTGTTTTACATCTAAGACTGAACTTTTGTTCATATATCTGATTTAACAGGTGAAATCACAAGTCTGTTTGATCTCTAGACGTTTCACAAGTACTTTTAAAGTTTTAAATCGATAAACACTGCATAACAGTCAAGCTCATGCTTTCTTTAGGAATCGAGCTCACCCCCTCAACGTTACCAGCTCCTGCTAACAACACTCGTGTTCCTCAACCGTCTGATTTATGCCTCAAGCAAAGGAAGAAAAGGAGAAACGCAATCGTTAGATGACCTTTCTTATATTTATAAGGCTTTAAACCTTCTACATGACCCGTAGATAAACAGCGTCCAGTCGAATTAGCAAGACGGCGTTTGGCGGCCACATTGGTCTTGTCCCGTCTCTCGCAGGTCGAGATAATGTTTTATCTGGTAACTGTCAGCCGTGTAGCGCGAGCATTAATGTTATCTGAGACAGCAGTTTATTTCCTCATCCCTGTTATCCTCCCCCACGCGGCTTCACCTTGAGCCGACAGACTAGCCGAGGAAACCTTCGTGATCTCTGCTGATGGCGGCTCCTCGGAGAGAGGTGGAATGAAAAGCCTGCTCCCTTGAAACGGCCCTGATAAGACCTAATCAGCCGCTGTGGCGACTTTCATTTAGCGCGCGGCCTAACAAATCATCTGTCACTAAGCCGCGTCACTCCCCATATTTCTCCACTGAGCACGCCATTTCTCCGCCAGCGCTGGATTCATATCCGTGCTGAAGCCTCCTGACAGGTTTGTTATCAGTCGGCTCGGCTGGCAAACCCTTGGGAAATGGAGCCTGGCTATTAAAGGACGGGAAACGGTGTGTGTAAATGTCAAGTAAGCTGTCACCGCCGGATTTCATTGCTTCCACGGAAGTCAAAAGACATCGGCTCATATTCCCGGGTGTCAAACATGCCGGTGTTCTCGCCTGTCATGAATAATTTGCAGACGCCGTTTAGGAAAGCGGATCATATCATACGGACGGGATTTTTATTTCGTGGTAGAGGTAGTGCAGCATCCGCAACCTTCTCCTCGACGCTCAGTGAGGGACGCTGGGCCATAAAGCCTCGCTTTCCACCACACTGAGCACGAGAAGCCCCTGCCACCTGCCGTAAAGCTGATGAATGGGCCGCGCTGATTCCTGCTCAACCTGTTCAATAGGGCCTTTGAGAAATGGATTAGGGAGCGTTTTTGGGGAGCAGATTGGGGTCAATTGTTTAATGGGAGTCAAATTCACCTCCAAATTCCCTTGACCAATTGAGCTATTGTCGTTATAACAGTCACGATAGCCCCTGTGGGCGTGAAAGTAATAACTTTTGTATATTATAGTCCTGTTTACTCATATCACAACAATGAGATTTAAACCATACATATTATATATGAAACTAAAAAAACATTTTGTTGATATAAAAATCCATCCATTTTCTGATCTGCTTTTTTTTCTGGGTTACGAGGAGCAGGAGCCAATGGCAGCAACTCTGTGCTTGAAGACAGGACACACACCCTGGATTGAAGGCCAACCAATCACAGAGCAGGAGACACACTCTCTTTTTGTGCGCTTTGAGCCAGTTAAAAATGTGAAAGCCGCCTTGCAAATGCTCAGAACTTGAACTCTGAGTGAAACAACGCGGCACAATGTGCTGCCACACCTTTTTTCCCCATTTTTTTTTACCAAAACATAAACGCATTATTTATGCTAGATCATGACTTTTGATGTAATATTCTAGTAAAAGTATTAGTGTTACTTGTATTTTGTAGTGAATTTGTATGGAAAAAATGGTAAATATACATTTTCTGTGTTTATTATTACTCTAATTCTCTGTCTCTTTTTGTTTAGTGCAAAATATAAAAGTGAGAAAATTAAATGTAAAAACCTTTCCGAGTTGACATTCGTCAGGAGTCTGAAGTCGACATGTTTAAACCCACAGACATATTTCGGTGGTCAGACGCAGAAGGCGGTTAATTATTGTAATGAGGCTGTTTGTACACCTGTGGAGACTTGACTGCGCACAAAACGAGCTTTTCAGGGAAAATTAATGATTAAAAACAAATTCCAAAAATGTATTTTACAAACCACAAATTGCGTTTGTCTGTTTTTTTAGATGTTTGCTAGCGTCCCTGTAGTTCAACAGTTTGCAACTCATGGTTTAGAATTGGTGTCATGTAAAGCATAGTGACTGTGATAACTTTATTTTGTCAAACAACTTCAAGAACAAACGCAAACATCTTTCAACAACTTGAAAACTTTCATCTGCAAAACAACATGACTGAAATGATGACTCCTGGCGATCTGAGAGTGTTTCAAGAAGCTCTGTGAAGGGTTGCTGTGTGGTGCATGAGCGCAGTGATGGTCTGCCAGATGGTGAGCGTCCCGAGGACATCACCGAAGCCAAGACTCACGCCGAGCATCACAGAACACAATTTGTTTCATTGTAACATCACGCCAAGTCAGGCTCGCTGTGGGCCAGGAGGTCTGCGCTCTCATGTGAAGACCAGAACCAAACCTCCATCACCACTCCACCACTCAATGATCATCAAGATCTATATAGGCGTATAAAACACAACAATGCAAACGTAACTTTAGTAAAAAAGCACTCTGTGATTTGTTATCTCAGTTCACTCTTAAAGAAAGCATACTGTACGATTTTAATTTTGGTCAGAGTTACGTTTACAGTCTAAAATATTGATATATTGAATATGACCCAAAATCAAACTCAAAAGTTCATGGTTTTCTGTCTTTTCTTAACAAAACCAGGTTCAGAAATTGTGGAGACTCGTTATGAATATTCCACTGAAAATGTGAAATATTCTGATTATAGTGTCAATAATCGACTAGAAATGTGACTAGAAATCCTGTCGTTGGATCATCAGTCTATGACTTGTGACTGGTTCGTCTTAGGAGCTATGTAACTTTCACACCTGATCAAAACTCCAGTAACATCAGTAGTTTCATCACAGACACTGGACAATCAGAACCGGCACAAATTAAAGATTTGTTCATCAAACAATTGATGTTGCGTATGTGCTTGCTCACTGGTCTTGGTCTTGTCATAACCGCAGCCACTTACTTAGCACCAACAATCCAGACGATCAAATGAATAAAAAGCAACACTTCCCTTACATATTTACACGTGCGCATTGAGACAGTTAAAACTGTGAAAAGTGCCCTACAAATACTCCTATTATTATTATTATCATATTAGATGTGGCGCTATGCAAAATTTGGAAAAAAAAGAAAGATGTCCATTGTTCATCTGTGTTCAAAATTAGGAAAAAAGAGTCAGTTAACAAAGAAAAATGTCCATTGTTCATCGGTGTTCAAACTATGAGCGTTGCTGTTAGATGTACACCAGTGCGCTAATTAGCCTAGCTGACAATAATGTCATCAACAGTCAAAAAAATATACACACAGGAAACTCAAGTGCACACATGTATGGGAAAACATAAAATGTTAAGAGCATAAAAGCATTGTCCTATTCAATTAAAAAGGGTCAAACTCCACCATTGCTTGCAGCTAAATTCTTTTATGCCTGGAAAGGTAAAGTCTTTACTGGCATTCTGAGCTGGTAACTGGCAGCAGAATGATAAGTGCAATTTCACGCCGCGCCGAAAATGTAAACCACTGCTCTCGGTTCACGTCGCGTCCAGCGCTAACGAAAGCCAGAAATACCATCTCGCCTCCCACCAAACCTTCGCCGCGTTTCCTCGTGCTTGTAATGATCAGTGTGACGGCGGGGGGCCAGTTACCCACAACAACCCAATTGATTCCTTCTGGTCGGAGAAGCGGAGCTTGTTGGCAGCATTGCCCTGATTTGTCTGTGGACTCTCCATAATGTATGAGGTGCTGGAGAAACCCTTCATTAGTCCCCGTTGAGCCGGCTGGGCAGGCTGGAGATGGCTCCCGGGGCGGTGCTGGACGGAGCTGTAAATTGGACGGCCTGCCCCCGCTGAGCCGCCAGCCAAGACCGCGAGTGTGAATCAGGGAGTGTGTGCCAGAGAGCAGGCCGCCGCGTTTGAGCTCGGCAGGAAAGCTCATGGCTGTCAATTACTCCTCGCCGACGGAGGCCCGGCGCTGGCACGGTGAGAGACCGGTCCACCGCTGCCATCATTACCAGCTCCGGTGGACTCCCAGCCCTCTGCCATATGCGCCCACTCAGGGGTCTCCGTCTGTTCGGCGTGGCAGGGATCAGGGATGAAGAAGTAAATGGACCTTGAAATTGATATTGGGTGGTAGAACTCACAAACTCCTTTATTCTCTTCCCAACGTCCACAGGCGAAATTCGAAACTAATTTACGGCGAATTTCCGTCCTTTCTTGTATGGAAATAGCAGGCTGTTATTACAGTAAATGGTGCATGATAATGGACACTATTCATCTGCCGCTTGTTTCTTCTGTGTTGTGCCGCGGCGATTGATTTTCCAGAAGCCGAGAAGATGCAGAGAACGGCAAAGACTCTGTGCCACATTAACTGCTTTCTGTTAAATAATCATTTATGCAAAGTTGTATTAATCACAATGATAAAAGATTATATTCAAAATAAATGTGTGTGGTCTGAAGCTACCTCAGCAAACAGTGGCAGTGCAAAGACCTTAAACAGTGCAAAGACCCTTTTCTGTCTGTCTGTCCATTCATCTATCTATTCTCATCTAAATATCTGTATTATAGCCTCTCTGTCATTTTATGACCATTGCTGCAAATGCTTTTCTAATATCTCTTACATAATCAAATGAAAACAAGTTTTCCTACACAACTATTGAAACACACACAAAATTGATAGTTGATGAATGAAAAGTCTGCTCTGCAATTTGCAAGGTCATTTGTTATGTTAATATGCTAATTGCTTAAACGAAGAAAGCAAAGGTGCACAACCTTTAGCGCGTGTGTGTGCCGCGTGGCAGAGCACGCGAGTGATCTTTAGCATCTGTAGAATAATGATTTCTCAGGTGGGCTTCACTGGGGGGCATTGTCAGCGATGACATATCACCGTCTTCGCAGTAGCATTTTTAGCCCGTAATTTAAATGTGCAGAGGGAACCATAATTTTTTCTTCATGGATAATGTGACCCTTAGCGGAGCAGGATCATGGGTCGGCTCAAGTGATATTTTCTGGTAATGATGGCCATACATCATCAGTGACGGCGTGGGTTTAGAGGCGAGCACATCACCGCCGGCTCCTCGGGGGCTTGCTGCCATAAACAAGTAAGACGTGAGCGCCCTGTGGAGGTCTGCACACTCTTTATGAGCTCATCCCGAGCCCTCGCTGGCTGGAGGCCGATCCGCTCACTGTCCAGGTGATTAATACCTCTGAAGCCCCGTCATCTTTCTTCCCGCTCTTCCTCTGCAGTGGCACTACATTAGCGCTGGATGTCCTCAAGGTGATCCGCCGCCATCACTCTGGCCACGCTGCATGGTGGAGGAGCATTTGAGGAACCGTTTGTGGTGCTGCTGAAGAATGACTTGTGATGCCAGGAAGGATAACGTGCCTTCACACAGGCTGCAGATGGTGTCACTTGCATCTTTCTTGCCATGAAAGATTACATGCACTGTAACAAATTGCTGTAAAAATTACAGCAACATTTTACAGCAGCAGACTGTTTTTCTAAAAATACAGCATATTTCTGTAAACCGCAATGCATTCTGGGGGTGTGTGACGTTTGACGAGAATTTACATCATGTTGCTGTAAATTTCAAACCTGGATCTCCAACGTCGACCTTCTGAAGAGACAAGAGGAGTGATAGATAACTCTGGTAAGTGACTTCCATTACTTTTTACTTTTTTATGTTTGGTAACTAGTAGTATATGAAGGTATCCATCTACCATCGTGGTCCATATTAATCCGCGACTCGTAAGGGAGTTTCGGAAGCGCGGTCGCGGCATGATTTCACATCTGATGCGGCCTTATAGCGGCTAAGGGCAGAAAATGTCTCGGCTCCTAAACAATTACATGCTTTAGTGACGTTTGAACAGCCGCTAAATGTGATGTGTCGTTTATAGCCTTCGTTAAGTTCGGCGTCAGCGTGCACCTGAGGCTGGTCATGACGAGTCAGCCACGGGAATGGACGAGGACGTGTTCAAGGAGGTTTTAAAGCAACCGAGTTTGGACAGTTTTTGCCAGATTCTTCAAACGGTAAAGTTATTCGTCAAATAGGACAGAACAGAACAGGTAACTTGTATTTTATGTTTCTTATTGCAGTGTTTACAGCAAGGAAACGTGAATATAAAAAAAAATTATTATTAGAATTTCACGGAGGACAAACCATGAAATAATAATTTTCAGTACCATTGTTTTACAATATATATGTTTCATTTAATTTTCTTTGTTTCTGCAATTTGCAGTTCATCGCTACTGAAAAAAGTGAGAGAACTTAATGCTGAAGGAATCATTCCCATTTTTCAATCAAAGGCCTGGTAAGTTCAATTTAATAATATTAATGTGATTTTGATTTTATTTTTAATACACTGCATTTGGTTGTTATTTGAATTGAATTGAATTGAAATTGATTGAAAAATCCTTTATTAGTCCCACAGCGGGGAAATTTGTCACAACAGCAACAACAAATCCAAATAAATAAACAAACATCACCATAACGCACTGCACACATTTGTGCTGTTTAACAGATTTGAAAAGAGTTGGATTTTTGGTGAAAAAAGGCATTTTTTCAGAAAGTTATTCAACCTCAAAAGGACTTCACCCCAACCAAGAATTTCAGGACCTGATTCATTGTTCAGAATCAGCTGTGGACGCCGAATCCTTCACAATCGACTGTAAACAGGTTTCTAAAGAATTATAATATTAGTTTGTAGTAGTTATTGGGTTTTTTTTTTCCCAAACCAACCGTATCTCTTAGGATGGGGTTGTGGTCTTGCCTCAATTCTTCTTCTGCTTCCCCTAATTCCACCATCAGCTTAAGGTCGCAAGAGACCCGGAAAAATGTTGGCATCTCAAGATGAGAGCCACATTGTGAAAAATAGTAAAATTGTCAATTTTCACTTCCAATCACATTGTATTTGTTTAAAAAACTGTTGTGTAAAGGACTAGTGTAAAGGACTGTTTAAGCATTGTCTCGTTTGTTTATAGGTAGGAACTAGCGTAGATGAACATCGGGACTCCAGCGCACCCAGCTCTACTGTATCTGCTTGCGGTCAGGATGAAGAATAGCTGCATTCATGATACGACATCATTCTCTACAAAAAAGCTTTACCATGCGAGTCAGTGAGTGGTCCAGCTGCCTGTTCAATGCCCACTTTGTGCTTGGTGTCTCGTGCGAGAAGGTGCTTCTCAACAAATTTGCCTTCATACAAACAATTTGCCTTCATACAGTGTTTGAAATTGACATTGACGTTAAAGAGAGTCCAAGACTTTCAGAACTTCGAGCCAGATTTCTACATTAGAGGGGATTGACAGCTCAAATGATTTTGTATGTTTGTTTTTACACTTTTTAGCACTTAGCAGTCTACCAAGGTTTAATTTCAAATGTTTTTTCTTATTTTAATTGCCTTGGAAAAAAAACACACATTTTTGGTATATTATCAGAATAATATAATAATAATAATAATAATGAGTATTTGTAAGGCGCTTTTCACAGTTTTAACTGTCTCAAAGCGCACTGTCTCATGCGGTTTTGATATGTTTAGTTAATTGCGCAATTTAAAATGTAACAGGCTAGGTGCTTGGGCTAATATGAATTTAATTTAGTTGTAGTGTGGTTGACAAAGCTTTTGTACCTTTAAAGGTACATTTCTGTACCTCAATTTGTGTGTGTGTGTGTGTGTGTGTGTGTGTGTGTGTGTGTGTATATATGTTGCCATATTACTTTAATCATGACGTAGTGGACATTCTTCTGTTTAAATTTTTTTGAATTCTGAATTTCTCATGTTGTTTTTGTTGTTATGGCCATTTTGTACTTCTATGCAAATTTTAATGATTTAATAAATTATATTTTGAGGTTATGAAGTTATTTTTTGAGAGAAAAACAGATGTATTATTTTTTTATGCAGTTAAATGTTTGTTTATGCATACAATTTTATTTAAAATTTATCTGGCTGTCATCAAAAATATAATTTGTCATCAAAAAAAAATATATAGCAAGTACACACATTACAGTAGTTTACTGTAAAAAATACAGCAATTTTTTTAAAAATACAGCTGTTAGCTGTAATCGGAGAATACAGGAGAATGCTGTAAACTAAATTACAGCAGTGCTGCTGTGAAAATTACAGCAATGCGCTGGCAACCCTGCTGCCAGTATAATGCTGTAAAATTTACAGTAAATTTTTTACAGTGTGTTAAAGTCACAGAAAGGACGTGCTGAAATGTGGATGCTTTAAAATCTAAAAACATTGCATCAAAAGATTTTGTTGAATCAAAAATTTGAAATCCATCCATCCATCAGACCTGCATCCATACATCCGCCCGTCTCTCTGTCTTTCTGACTGATCGTCCAACTGTCTATCCAATTGTCTGTCTGTCCTTCTATTAGTCTATCAGTATATCTATCTATCTATCTATCTATCTATCTATCTATCTATATATATATATATATATATATATATATATATATATATATATATATATATATATATATATATATATATATATACATCCATCCATTCATCCATTCATCCATCCATCCATCTAGCTTTATTAAAGTCATGGAAAAGACAATTAAAACTTTGCATCTAAAAGATGCATTAAAAGATGGTGTCTTAATGACATTCACAAGGATGTCTTCCTTTAATTGGATGTTCATAAGTATATGTATGTGTGAATATCCCTTTATAGAACACTTATAGACTCTACTCACCTGCTGCATAAAACCTCCGCACACTTGGCACACTTACCTTGGGAATTACTACTTAATAAGAAAAAACCTCAATATTTGTGGCTTACAATATTTCATTCTCTTGCTAAAAAGGCTGCAAATAGAAGTAGATAGAGAGACAATCCCACCAACGTGCTATTGGTGTCTATAATTGTCCTGAACGCAGGTTAACAGAGGAAATAACAGATCAGCAGGATTCAACGCGTGAACACTAACTGAGTGGGCCTTGAACTTCAATCCCACTGTTGCAATCTGTTTTTTAACTGGATTATCTGCTCCACAGTCCATATCACCACAGCAGATCCCGTAATGGCGCAGTGATAATTGGTAGGGTTTTTTGTCGAACAGTAATTGACTTTTGCGCATAAACCTTTCTAGAGTTGTGCTGCAATATGAAGTGAAATAACTAGGTCAGGCTGCACATGTGTATTAGATAAGTGCTGGTTTATAGGATTGATCGGCGGGTGTAAATGATTTGTTATTTCCCTTTAGACACCAAGAGACTTGTAAATTAGGTGTTAGAAGAACAACCAGCATGTAATAAAAGCTGCTCCCATTATTCTTGCAAGATTGCTAATAGTGAATGCCTTTGTTCCCCCTCCCTAACATGCACACACACACACACACACACACACACACACACACACACACACACGCGCGCGCTCACACACATATCCCATCTTCTTCACAAAACATAAGAATAACACATTGTGTATACTGTATATTAGTTATTATAATATTTTTAATACACTAAAAATATTATTGTATTATAAGGATAAGCTTTTTATTATGATTTATGTCGTCTAATAATTGCTTTTACTTGTGCTTCTTTGTGTGTAAGTTAGGAATAATTATGACTTTACTTATTTTGTGCTCTTTGTGTGTGATTGATCAATTCAAGTTCCAAAGAGCTGACCGTCTCAGCGTACATTCCAGGATTTTATATGTAACATCTAGACTCAAAACTGAGCAAAATTTGAAATAGTTTTGATCGCAGCATCCAGTGTGAAAGTGTCCAGCTCCGACTTCGGACAGAGCGAGGATCCAGGTTCTGGCTCTTTGGTGCGCTCTGGCTTTATAAAGCTCCGGCTTTTAAGTTTGCCTGTGCGTAAACAAAGCTGCAGGAATGCACTCCGGCCCGTTTGATGGCTCTTTACCCGCTCTCCTCCTCCATCTGCACTCATGACTGCAGTGGGAGCCGAGCGATTATGATGGAAATCTCACAAGCCATTACCATGAAGAGGCCGGGCCGATGCAGACAGCTTAATGGACTCATTTGTAATTGGTAGGGGGCAATGGCTAAGCTACCGTGGCCTTTGTGTGATTGAGTATAGAGGCATGCATGCAAATGTGGCAAATGAATAGGAATTGAGCCTCAGGTTTTTGTGCGGCTTTCTGCGGCTCTCCGTTCAGCCGTAGTGACCTTGAGAGGCGATGCAGTAGGTGTTAAGAATCGTCTAAAGAGGTGTTAACACTGGGGGCACTGAACGGAAAGGAACAATTCAAGGAACCTAGAGTGCCATATTCATTAGTCGCCTCATGAATTGGTGTGGAAGGAAGCTGTTGTGCGGAGCCGTGAGGTACACATCGGTTATGAGCACTTCATAAGTGGCAGCGGAATACTCCACGGGCCTATTTACCGCCCGGCTAAGCCAGCATAAAGGCCAATTTTCCCTGCTTGCTGTTCAAAAGCCCATGTGCCAGCTCGGCTGAAGACCTTCAATCAAGCCTCATTCAGGCCAACACAGATTCTGTGCTGATCTTTAAATGTGACACAAATCGCTGCTTTCTGCCTGCAGTCCAAGATCTGTGGGTCTCACAGATCTCACGATTCGTGTCGGCTCATGATTCCAAGGCTCGTCTTCTGGCCCAGGTCTTGCCGTGGAATCAGGAGCTTCATTGTCATTCAGGGCTTCTTTCTTCTTGGCATCGGGAGGAGAGGCTGCTCGTCACAGATGTCGAGGGAAAATTACACAAGTGGCTCATTAATGAATGGCTCAACAGTCTCTGGAGGTGGCCTCTGAGGCAGCTCTTTAATGAGCTGGGAACTCAAACACTGGCAAAGTTTACCTCGACCCTGCCTCTTGCGCTCGGGTCAGTCGGAAGAGCCATTCAATTCAGGGCCACTGAAGCAGAGGGGAATGGCCTCACGCTGATTTCTTTCTCGCCGCTCCAAAGGCAGGAATAATGCACTTTTGTCACACGCATCCTGGGGAATTACAGCTCCTAATTTGATTAGGGGAGATTTGATTAACTGGAAAATGGGGATTTCACTAAAACTTTCACATGCTTAATTTATCCCTTGCCGAGCAGATGCAACATTGTGTCATGCGAATGAAAGGGCGTATGGGAACCCTATTCACTGCTCCGACGCTCTTTGAAATCCAAGAATATTGGTATTTCGCCATGCCTCTCACAAGTCAAATGCCTTTGATTATCTCTCCCTGGAAATAGCCGCGGCTGTCATGCGAATTTGCGCGCGCCCGCTCACCGAGGCTTCTTGATTCGATGGCACCCAGACCGACTTCCCGCGTCTGTGTACGCACAAACAGTTCCCTGCTTGATTTTTTACAAGCCACCGGGCGAGTCGCAGATCTTCCAGCACATTAGGGATATGTATTTCATTTCAAGCCCAATTGGCCTTTAGTAATAATCTCCAAAAGATCGTGCCATTACAGGCCAGTGGTTATAGAGGACAGGAGCCGTTCCAAAGGGCAAGTGTGGAGGAATCCATCCCTATTAAAAATGATCTAGTTAAATCAGCTTTCCCTCAAAGGGCCATTGGGCCGAACCTGCTCTTTGAAATTAATAGCCAGACTGGAGCTGAAGGGCTAAGGCATCAATTTACTCCTCCTTCAGACAGAAAATCAGTGAAAACAATCAGGCCGAGTCTGCACTAATGATTCTGCCTTTGAGGCGAGTCGACAAGAACCTTTCTGTGCCAGAGAAGGGAAGACAAGGACTTGCGCGAACTCATTCTGGATTTGATTTGACTTTCGCTGAGGTGTGTTAACGTGGGCACGGCCAACGCCTGGACGGATTTATGATCAACTATTGTAAACCAATTCTTTGTCATAATTACAGTAAGTAATTCAGACTGGACTCAGAGCTAATAAACCTTGTTTCCACAGATCATTTTCATCCATCATGTCTGACTCACTTTTTGTCCTTTGATGAAGATATAATTACCAGCGATTTAGACTTTTGTGCTAGTCTAAAACGCGGTGTGCTGACAACACACCGGCATGATTTAAACCGCGACCACGTCGCTTAAACACCGCTTTAGTGTGTCATTCCAGCACAAATGACTGGAAGAGCAGATGGCGCAGAGTCGTTTAAGCCCAGTTTCTGAACAACGGTTCAGAACAGTTTGCGGTTTTGATATGTTTAGTTAATTGCGCAATTTAAAATGTAACAGGCTAGGTGCTTGGGCTAATATGAATTTAATTTAGTTGTAGTGTGGTTATAAATGACTGACAAAGGATTTTTTCAAAAAGAAATTACAAAGATGCGTTTAGTTTTGTCTGCATGTAACTTGTAGCCAAAAAAATGTAACATTTAGTAATCCATTTATCCGTTTATTTTTTGAAGCTTATTTAGCTTTTGTGGAGTAGGAAATCAGACTTGTGTCCAAGCGATTGCAGGTTTGAATCCTTAAGGCTGCCCACTGCTCCCGGTTTGTGTGTTTCACTTCACTGTAAGTGTGTGTAACTTTTCGTGATGGTTAACCACAGAGCAACGTTTTGATATGGCCCCTAGTGGCCATATTAACAAACTCCCTTCATGTCTGTGTCGTCATACTCTGGATTAGTGGTCAACCAATCCCAGATCAGGACACACACACACACACACTAATCCAAACACAGAGAGAACACGCCAACACCGCTCAGATCCCGATTAGAAAACAAACTCTGTGAAAATCAAAAAGTAAAAATTAAATGTATTTCAGATCAACTGGTGGTTTTATTGTATTTTCACAAAACACAGATCAAACATTCATCCACAATATTAGATTTTTTTCCATATGTATAACGTCCACATTTTGGTGATGTCAAATTAAAAGATACTCTGGGAAATGATTGCGATCAAACAATTAATTAAATAATAAAAAAATAAAAAATATATAATATAATATAAATATAATACGTAAATCTCCCAAACTTCCATATCCTCTAAATATTGTAAGATATCCCGGCATCAAATCCTTGAATTTTCTTGGAGATTATGCATATGTCTGATTTTCTGGTCTACACTCATAAAGAAGACTTACTCTGTATTAGACATCAGACGTCTGAAGCACGACTCTGACTGCAGCAATAACACACGGCTCAGCGCGGCCCAGTTCAAAGTGCATTTGCTGTTATTTGCAGCTTATAAATTATGAAGAGAAGACCCCAGAATCTCTCGCCGTTTGATGATTTTCGAAGACCTCTGCAAGACTCTCAGGGTGGGGTGGGGTTTGGGGGGCTGTCACAGCAGCGGGAATTCTTCTCCCATGTTCCCCGTCTCAGTGAGCGCCATCAAAAGCTGGAAGTGGAAACAGTTTTTCTCTACGGTGCAGGCGTGCCCGAGGTCCACGTCCCACCGAGGAGTCGCAAATCACAGCACCATCCCAGCAGGAGGACCAACTTCAGCTTGAACAAGGCCGTGTTTTGTTCAGGGTCTGTGAAATGCAATTAGAAACTCCCTGAGGGCCGACGGGGCCAGTGACTGAATGAGACCTCCCCGCAGTCCTGTCGGGCCCTGGACTTTGAAGTCTTGTGTTATCTCCCCCAGAGAGCCCATCCCCTGCTCTCCGGCAGGCCACGGTTCAGAGAGGACGGCGTATTAGAGATGGAAAGCTGGAGGCTGAGTGGTGCGAGGAGCTTTCATGTCTCTCCTCCCCGAGGGCTGTTTTTGACGCTTATAATAAATTACGTGATATATCTGTTGTGATGATTCCAGTCTTGTGATTCATCACTCCACCGTGCCCTTTTCTTGCTGACATTCACTGCGTCCGTTCGCCGAGCGTCCCTGTGATTGGTCGATCGCTCTCAGGCTGAGGACGAAGGCCTCGCACGCTCCTGTGAGAATTCCACAACATGGCGAGCGTTCCTGCGACAGGCGTTCACGTTGTCCTTTTTGCGCCCTAGAACGAACCCGGCTGGCATGCTATCACGCCGGCATTAAGTGGAGCTGACTTCATCTGCCTCGAGTCTCAGGGCCGTGCAAGGTGGAAACATCTCATCAGCATTCTGGACCTGTCCCCTCTGGTTGTCCTGGGCCTGTAATTAAGAGGAAGGCCGTAATCAGTCGATATGTGTTTGTTGAGCAGAGGGGCGGAGACTTGTAATTGTCCTGCCACTGGGGGTGAGGAGGGAGGGAGTGGGCGTGTCTGGGGTGGGCGGTACCTCAGGGATTGACTGCTCACTACTGAGGGAACGTACTTGATCGGAGCGCAGCGCACACAGCAGACTGACTGAGACCGACCTGCTTTGTGATCGACCGGGTGGATTTGTCTTTATTTGTTTGGTTGAGCTTCAGGACCTCACAATCCTTCCGTGCTCTAAGGATATTAGCGGATACAAACACACTTCGGGGAAAAGCGGATTTTGGTTCAGGCTGGATGTTGGACATCACACGCAGAATTTCTTCTGCAGAAAGCGCTACTCCGTCTCGGTAAAGTTGGCAGATCGTAGAGCTTCCGCGGATGTTTTCATCAAGCTTTGGTTTGCCTATACAACTTTTGGTGACGTGAATGTTTTGAGCGAGTTCGGCTGTGCTGGATTATAACGCGGTTTTTTGAGAAGCAGCAGTGCCGAATTTATCCATTGTCGTTTTGGGTAAGTGCCTGTCAAAACCATTTTTGTCTAAAGTCTACAAATCAAAGTCTAAAGTCTTGCTATTTATTAGTGCAATAAGAGTTGATTTAAAGAAAATATAAAAGAGGCTCCATAAAGAACCAAATGCTTCATTTAAAAAAAATTAATTGTTTTATAAAATTTAGTTATAGGATGTAGGTATATTTTAAGCAAACTGTGTTTATGTAACAATATGTTTTGGGGTTTAGCGAATTTCAATTAAATCTAAAATGACAATACATAGTATATTTGTGTCCTAAATAGCACAATTCTGGTCACATTTCGAGTCGAAGAAACAGCGCTTTCTTGTGGCTGACAGTGGTATAAGCGGAATAGTAATTTCACACGTTTATTTTATGAATATTACATTTTTACTGAAACTTGCATTGCAGGTGTGCGTGACTGACTAAAGTTCTCCAAATGAAGGTATTTGAACATTTTTTAAACTTCGCTTGACATTAGTTACAGCTTTTCAGTTAATATTAGCACCTTTTTATATCACAATATTATTATTAATATTATTATTAATATTCATCATTATTCGTTATTGTTTCTTTGTATTGGTTGCTTTAATTGACTAATTCAAATGTATGCCTATATGTTTATAACTTTCCATTTTGCCTTTGTCTCTATTTAAACCTCATGGCATTCTGGAAATTTCAGTTTCACACCAATAAAGCAGGATTCCGCCCGTTCAGGACATACTGTAGTGTGTGTGTGTGTGTGTGTGTGTGTAACTGTGCTGTAGTCATCTTAAATGTATTAAATCTGTTCTTAACATTGCGGCGCAGTGGACTTTTTGTTGGTTTTGGGCAGATGGCACAGAAAGAAAAATCCCATGGATTGAGTACAGGGATGTAAAACACAATTCCCTCAGAGCCAATTAGTCTCTCAGTAACTCGGGAGATGATGTGCGGGCCAAGTACGTGTTGCTAATCGTCCGTTTAATTGGATGGCGGGTCAGTCGCTCGGCTGCAGATATTTCTGACTAGCGGTTATTTTTCTTGGCTGGTTAAAGTCCCGGGGCATTAATGAAAACCATGATCGGCTTTTACCGCTTCTCTCATCACCTTTTACTCCAAGCGAGTGTTCTCAAATCAAATCAGAAGGACTTAAGGCCTTAACCAGATTACATTAGACACTCACCAGCAATGGTTAAGGGATCTCGTGTTTGGAGGCCATATTTGTTAGCAGGGGCCACCAGCGCTGATCAGGGTTCCCGTCGGGCTGGTGGGGTCGTGACCCCTGGTCACAGGAAGCACTCACGTGGCTTGATCTGTGGCTTTCCTACATTTGGATGAAGGAGTTTTGCTGATTTGTGAAGGCGTCTGCTCCGTCTGAGATGTTTGTCCCAATGGCTTGGCGGTGGTCCGCGAGTGCAGGGTTTCCTGAAGCCTGTTACCGCGTAAGCCATCTTAATGCAATTGAATTAAATGGTGCTTGTCTCAATCAGAGGCATTAAATGCAGATTCTTCTGCCAGTTCCTTCCTGGAATCCAGTTTGCAATTAGATGTTATTTCTTAGAATCATATTGTAAGAAATGGAGACGTGCTGACAGACTGATGAACGCCATTTTAAACTGAACATGATGTTATAGGATATTAATCACCAATTCATGTCTGACGATGACTGACGTTGATGGATTTTGACGGGTTAGTGTAATATGATTTATGATGGCAATTGTTCAAGGTGGGGAAAATAATAATTCGCTACTGAGTTTGTAAAATTGAATGTAATTGTTTTTTAATGGGATAATGGTTTTTAGATTTTTTTTTTACATTTAGATTTAAAACACTGTAGATTAATATGCTAATTAAGCAAGTGACAGTTAATTGTATCAATTTGGATCATGTCGCTTGGGAGTTTGTAAAAATAAAAAGTGTTCAAATAATCATTTTATGATATATGTACGATATGAGTATATCTTTAGCTCAAAATGTTCACTCTTATTGTGTGTGTGTTTGTGTATACGTATGTTACAATATTATAAGTTATCAGTCAGTCAGTCATCTTCTACCGCTTCATCCTTTACAGGGTCGCGGGGAGCTGGCGCCTATAAGTTATAAAATGTTATAATTTATAGTGTAAATGCATATGTAATCAAACTTATAGTGATATTTTTTGTTATTTAAATTAGATTACTCAGACTTTAAAATTGATTCCTATTCTTTGTATAAAATTACAGTTAATTCTGAGTATTTGGATCCAATGACTACTGAGTTTGTAAAAATTTAAATTAAAAGAAACAAACATGTAAGCATTAATTAACTAAAATGTACATTAACATTGATATATACAGTGTATATGCATAATTCTAAATTATATTGAAATTTGACTTCATTTATCTTTAAAGAGTGATTTGTATTACTATACTAAATGTATGTTAAGTACTTGGAATTGCATTTAACCGTAATTATCCATGTAGATTGCAAAAGACAATCTCTAACTCTTGCTATTTAAATTAATTTGACCTCAGAAAGCCTTCTTTAAGCTCAGAAAAAAGTAGCTAAAGGCTAATGCTAGCTGAATGTTTTTTCTAGGATCTTTCCTTGGAGACAGAACTGACACAATCACTTGCTAAGCACGCGACTATTCTTAACCCTCCTGTCGTCACACGTTCACAATACTTTGTTTCGGGCCAGTAATCTGTCCGTCTGATGCTGTCAAGTTGACAACTTCCCTCGCCACTCCACGCACCAAATTATCCCGCCAAGAATAACCCGCCACTATTCGCAGCGCCGTCTTTAATCGCGCCACGGGCCGAGACAGAGGAGTCTTCACGTTCCTGCAATGCTTGTTAAGGATGTGCTAACGCTTTTATGCTATACGTGGCCCAGAATGCATTTTACGGGCCACATTCACAGTAAGAGGGAAACTATTCCAGGCTGTAATCTGTTCATCCCTTGTCGAGCACAGACATTGGTAGACGTGTTTGTACAGCAAAGTCTGCGTGATACCCCGGCTGAACAGGGTTGGCATTGTTGGCGGGGTAACCCGAGCGCCATGGGACGGCCTGCAGCCAGGACGGGCTGTGTTGAGAGAGCTACCAGACAGCTGCTTGTTTGAAGCTTTCAGCGCAGCCCAAATAAACACTTCCCAATCCACCTTCAGCCGGCTCTTAGCGCCCCACCACGCGCTTATATGGCCTCCGATAAGACCCTAACCACAGAGGCTGCTGACCACAGTGGCCGACCCAGATTCCCCAATGATGGGATCCTGACCACTGAGTTTTGTGATGAGCATTGTACTGACTGTGGAAGTAGGCGCTGGATTTGCAGGCTGAGTTTAAAAGGTTCTGGTGTTGTGTCCTGATCCGGCTTTTCGCATGCCTTTGTGCTGAGCGTTCCTAACACACACGATGACCTGCTGAAACGCGGCCTGGTCGCGTCTCACGGCTGATGAGGTTCAGAGGCAAACGGGTGAGTGAAGAAGAGAAGATGATGCTCCTGCGGCATTGAGTGTTTCTGAAGCTCCAGACAGTTATTCTCCATGTCATTTTAACTTTGTGTGATGTAGGCAGATCTTTCGCTGTGCAGTGCTTTTTGTTGCATTATATCTTGATACTTTTATCGACACATAAAGGATCTGCTGAAATGTCACTGATCAGTTTTTGCCAACATTTTTTAGATTTCACTTTTATTGCTGTTCCCTGTTTTTGAGCAAATGGAAAAAGAAATAAGGAAAGATGACAGAAAAACGTATTTGATATTTTTTGTAGAATTAGACATGTTTTTAGAATGATCAAGTTGAGATGGTTTCTCAGGGAATTGTCACTGTTGGGTAAAATTTGTAAAATGACTGCATTTTTATATGTACCGTATTTATATATACGTATATATGTATAAATATTTATATAGTATATAAATAAATAAACTCTACACATATATGTGCATGCAGTATATACTGTATATATTTTTCTAGTATTATAATGATTTTCTGACGAATGTTTAAAGTTTTTGTAGAACTTTTTGTCGAATTGTAAATAAAAACTGTAAATAAATAAATACATACAATATATACAGTCGACAGCTGTTTTTTGGCACATATCAGAACATGACCATTTAGCAATAAAACAGCACAAATTTGTGTTATGAGACATAATTTTACCTTCAGATTTACTCTCAATAAGTGTGGACTGTATAAACACACATGCACAAATGGACATATTATACATAAATGCTTTTAAAAGAGCATGTGTTAGTAGTCTGGATTGTAAGTGAAGTTCAGTCTCGGCCTGTGTGACACCCGACACCGCGCCGCTGATCCTCCAGACGGACTGATCGTGAGGATCTGGTTCCACCGGGTCATACTGGGCACCTGCTGATTCAACCCGAGACGCCTCAGAGTCAACCCCAGTCTACTGGACTCAAGCAAGAGGCTTTGCATAAAGTCCGCTTCTGAGTCTTTCCTTTCACTTCTTTCCTCAACGTCTGAAGCCTCGGGAGATGGTGGAGAAACATTCCAGCGCACACTCCAGCGAGATATCTCCAGCGGAACAGATGCTCCGGCGCTGACTGGGCTTCTTTCACTGCTAAAGAGCATGTGGGAAGCTGTCAGCGTTCAGGAGCAACTGCTCGCGGGTTTGAGTCATTTGCCAACTGTGCCCTAGCAATAACACACACAGCCCTTGATGCCAGCGGATGATTTATTACTTCAGACGCCTCGCGCCATCTGCAAGCGCCAAGCGCAGAGGGATCGTGTGCTGAAGATCCGAAGATCACCAGGAGTTTTCTGGAAATGCTTCCTCACAAGATTAAGAGCTTTCCTCCGGCACCCTGTCAAGGACGAAATTTAAAGAACATGAGTGTTTAACCTCCAGCTAATCTTGTCTTTGTGAGAATGGAGGGATTAGAGCACTGGTTTCTGCATGCCTGGAAGGGTTAGGCCAGTAATGGGCTTGATGAATGGCAAAAATGGCTTGGAGAAGGAAGCTGCCAACTGACACGGGAAGACCAATTCACCGCTGGCCTGAACGATCCAGAAAGAGGCTTAGCTTAATTCCCGACCTCCATCAAAATAGAGCATTACTTTACCATGACACTAATTGGGGGGTAACAGTAAACGTACTTAAGTTCCTTCAGTTTGCTTTTTTTTTTATTTGGATTATATTGATTATGTGGGAACACTGGTTGTTACTAGGAGATTTTGTGTGGAACATGAAGCTCAATAATCTGTCAATGTTCCTGTGACTTTGTTCAAGCTTTACGCCGACTTTTGGAGTTGAGAAGAGTGAGCTGTGGCAAACCAAACTAAGACTTCACCCAGAAATAGAAAATCACTAGACTAATGAGAAGACTACGATAATGATGAAAGAATCAGCTCACAATTGATGCTGAAGCCGAAAAATTGACTGGATTTGTGATGATGAAACGTGCGCGCATGTGTGTGTGGAAAAATATAACAATGTTGAGATGTTGTAAATGACTTTAATAAAGTTTATTTTCTCTTATAATCCACTCACTCATGTGGGAAAACGGGAAAACTAAGATTTAAACCTCGGCACATTTGGGATTAAATGCCAGTGAATCCTCTTTTGTAGCCATTATCAGCGTTTCTTTATGCGTGTGTGGTCCCGCGTCGGAGCTATGCCATGTCCTCCGTACAGCTGACTCTGGAGATCTCTCATCTTCATCATATTCACACTTGACTTGCTCGGCCCTGGATGAACGTACGGCAGATGTCTCCACGGCATCTGTGGAGGTCAAACAGTCTTTGTCCTGCTGCGTTGGGCGCTCCTGCCTTACCTCACTGCTTTTCGTTGGTGACCCCAGCGGCCGATTCAGAGCAAACAGCTCATCACGGGGGATTTGCAGCTCAGCTTCGGCAAACAGGTTCCTCCTTGTGTTCCCTCCTCCGCAGACCCCCGGTGTTTGCCAACGGAGGTGTACCCCTGGAGAAGCTAACAATCCATTATGGGCCACTCAAAGGACCTTTCAGCGTATAGACAACAGCACTAGAGAAAGGGCCCGAATTGACAGCTTCACACAAAAGAGATTTACTGCTTGGCTTTATGTGCATGAGTGGCGTTCTAAAGGAGGTAATTGCAGGTTGTATAGATGGGCAAATCCCTGGGAGATTTTGTCCCCTCATCACATTTGCATTCAGTATTAGCCCCCCTTCCCAAGCCAGGGGACTGTAAATGTCAGCCATTAAACATTCCCTACTACATCCCGCAGCCTAATGTACGTGAAAGGAAGAAAAGCGGAACCGGCCTACTCCTTAACTCCTCCACAATGCTTCAGCAGATCTCCGTCCTCCGTTTAGTGTCGTCTTGATTGTGATTCAGCAGGGTGGGCATTACTTGCCGTGGTGTGTAAAGGCGTTAGGATAGTATATAAACCAATCAATAAAACTGCTGATTGTTGTTTTCCAGGTCTTTCTGATGTGGCTAACATCCCTCTTGCAGCTCCACAACATGACGGACTCAAGGCCGCGAGGAAGAGATCTGTAGATCGCCAACATCTTCACCGAACACGCCGCAGATTTCGTATTTCCAGGAGGATTGTGGGAACTTTTGCCAGCAGGAGCTAGAGAACGGAAGACCCCAATCAGCATGTTTGCTCCCACCTCAGCCCTTCCTCCTCCTCCTCCTCCTCTGCTGACAGGAAGTGCTCTGCCGGTCCCAGCCTCACCTTCAGCTACTCCATACACAGGTAGAGAACATCTCATTATGGATAAAAACGTATGTTGTAGTGATGAAGTTGACTTGACTAGAATGAATTGAGTTAACATTAGGCTTTTCACAATAAATCTTGATTAATTTCACATTTTAAGATGATTACAATTGATTATTGATGATTATTTTTTCAGTAGTGACACGTTTGGTACAGTAAATATGCTCACGATGAGAGATTTTTGAATAAAAAACTTTAATTTAAAATAATTTAAGGAAACTCAACAAACGCACAGATCTTCTGTATGATTATTTATTGAACATCATCAACTGAAAGTAAAGCACACATTTTCAAAATTTCACAATCAGTTTGTTTATTATAAAAAGGAAAAATTTATATAATTGCACATTTGGAAACAAAGTACACTATTTTCATTAATTCTTATTAAATATAGAAAATCAGTTACTACTATCAGTTAAAAAGCAGTTCTCTTCTAAATTACTGCTGTTAATTCTGTGCATTTTCTGTAAACAATATTTTCATGTGCAATGTAAACAACAAATTGTTGTAATGAAAGTAGAACTTTCAATAAAATTGATGCACGAGGTGATCTCATAAATGTAACAAGTAAAATGTAACAAAATGATGTGGAAAAAAACGTAATGAAACTATATTGATTACGGTGTCTCTGAATCGGGCTTGGTTTTGTGTGCAGAACACGATCTCCTGCGACAGGAGCTGAACTCTCGGTTCCTGGCCTCTCAGACGGCTGAGCGAGGGTCTTCACTGGGACCCCAAGGCTTCATGCGCACGGAGTTCCACCAGCATCAGCACACACACCAGCACACGCATCAACACACCTTCACACCCTTCCACCACTCCATCCTACCCAGCCCAGCGGCCCCTCTGGTGCGGACCCCGACCAGACACGTGAGGAGACGCCCAGACACCTGTCACCTACCTCTATACATGTGTAAATGTTGCTGTTTTGTTTCTCAACAGTTTGACAAATATCCCAGTAAAGCAGACACCTTCCAAAGACACAGTGTAAGTTACCGCGATTATATCATATTTTATTGCATTTATTACTCAAGACAGTTGTGGTCCAGTGGTAGGGGAATTGGACTTGTGTCGGGCCGGGTCTTTGAGCAAGTGACCCCCATTTACCCCCCGATGTGACGGCTCAAGACTTCCCACTGCTCCGGGTGTGTTTGTGTGTGTGCGTGTGTCACTTCACTGATTGACTCTAGTCGACATATTGACCAACTCATGTACTTGTTCTATTTATAACACTCACCAAACACTCACCAAAGACTCAAATAACACCCACCACTGAAAATAAAACCTGGTAGGATTGTAGTAGAGTCAGAATATTTAATTTTCTTTGTGCACACACAACAAAACAAGTAGTAATAATTGATAACGACAAGGTACACAAGTTCAAGTTCTGAACATTTGTAAGTTTTACACAACTGAAATTATTATAAACTGAAATTCAATGTAAACTATTTAAAATCAAAGAAACTAGTTAAAGACCAGAGAAACCAAAAGGTAAACTAGTAAGAGCCATAGTAAACCATTTAAAATGTAGATAAACAAGTAAAAGACACAAGCAACATTTTAAAAACAGGGCAAATGAATAAAAGACAATGTAAAAAGCTTGACATTAGAGTGTACCGGTAATATTGTGTTAATCTTGAGGCAAGTTTGAAAAGACGGCGGTACAACTGCAACATTATTGAATGTTGAGCGTGAAAAAAAAAAAACCAGATATCAAAACTGAACCAGGGCCTCGTTTACTTTACTTCTACAAACGATACATCAAACTTATGTGCAATCCCGACTAGAGAAGCTTCAGTATGATTAGGTCATTCAGTTTAATAATTTTTATATTAATAATTAAATTATTAGGGGCAAGGTAGAAGACATACAGGACAAAACACACTCTCGCTCACACACACACACACACACACACACACACACACACACACACACACACACACACACACCACACACACACACACCTTTTAACCGGCAGAATAGTGGCAGCCAAATGTGTAAGCCTTCACTCCCATCCGAACATCACCACCATACACACACACACACACACACGACCAAATTCACCTGAGATGTTTCTGGACTGCGGGAGGAAACCAGAGACCCCTCATCTCAAGTCTCAAACAGAACCTTCTCGCTGTGAGGCAACAGCGCCACCCACTGCTCCAATGTGCATTATAACATGTTATAATATTGTTGTCTTGTTTTTTTGATCAGGTTAATGCATTTAATTAAAGAAATATCAAACTTTCTGCTGTATTACAGCTGTTTTCTTTCTACAGATGGTTCCTTCTTTTCCATCCGTGATGTCAGGGATTCCCCCCATGGTTCCTCCTGCCGGACCTTTTAGCTCCCTGCAAGGAGCTTTTCAGCCCAAGGTTTGTCGACAAAAAAAACAACAACAGACACAGACTATACTTAGCTGTTGATAAATCTAACCTTCTCGATGTTTAATATTTCAGGCTTCCAGCCCAATAGATTTGGTGTCCAGACCAGGTTCGGTTTCACATCAACATTTGCAAAAGGAGTCCAGAGTGAGTTAAACACCTCGAGTCTCTCGCCCGTGCAAGTAATTATGCAGGTTTTCACGTTACTGCTATGTTTTATAGATTCTGGACCCCACGTGTACCAAATCAAAGGTAGAGGTCGTTCATAATAATAATAATAATAATAATGAGTATTTGTAAGGCGCTTTTCACAGTTTTAACTGTCTCAAAGCGCACATGTAAATATGTAAAGGAAATGATGCTTTTTATTCAATTTGTCGTCTGGTCATGTTTAATCAATAATCACAGATATGAAATACAGTATTTAAATGTTCCTCTAAAATAATTTCTAGAAACCTGGAAAGTGGTGTGCAATGCACGTCCATATTGCTTGGCAGGTTTATCATCATCAGCAAAAAATGAAGGTCGGTCTAAATTCAACAACTGTTGACTCTTTTGAGCTGTTTTTGGTCACACACACACACGCTAACATATTGTTGCTCTTTTTTTTGGTTAAACAGAAGCAGATACAGATTGAGCCACACAAACTGGACTTTGGGATTAAGCCTGAATTCCTGAATCGCTCGTCTGGTACCAGTTTCATGGGATTACAGCCCCGAGATTTACCTCGGCCCTCCACTGTCCTCTCAAACACTGGTGAGAGTGCATGAAAAACATTTTTATCTTCAGTAGTTTTAAATACACACATTTGAGTAGAAACTGTATATAAAGTAAATTCCTAAAGGACAGAAAAAAACACTATAACAGAAGACTAATATTATCTGCCTAATTGACCCAACTCAATAGAACCTAAGAACATGAGAGAGAAAGAAAAAAAAAAAGCACAAGTGGGTGGTTAACACGGAGAATGAGCCCAGCACATTTCTCCACAGACAGAGTTCAAGTTCAAGTTCAGTGCATTTGTAGGCCGCTTTTCACAGTTGTGTGACTCATCTTCGCAGTCAATTAAAAATAAAAACGTAAAGATTAAATTATTAGCTAGTAAAAATTAAAATGTGGAACTTCAATGCTACAATGATGATTAGGATGTGGGAACTGTTAGGACCTGTTGCTGGACTTGTGAAACACATGCAGCAAGAGAGGCTTCGTTGCTGCTTCAGACGGCTGTTCAGAACAGAAAAGAACGATACTGGACAAGTTCCAGAAATGCTAAGACTCTTATTTCGAACATGGTTGCTTAATCTGTCCCAAAACAATCCAGTCCCAATGTTATGTATATTTATGACGTATTTGTAGACTAACAGATGTGCAGTTGTGGTCTAGTGGTAGGGGACATGGACTCGTGTCCAAGTAATTGCTGGTTCAAATCTGCAACTGAGTGTCCTTGGGGAAGACACTAACCCACATGGCCCACTGATTACTGCTCTTGTGGTAGATCGTGGTCCTGATAATTGCCCCACCGGGATAAATACAGTGCATAAAAAAATTATTTAATAAAAATAACAACCGCCCAATTTGCCTCCTGTTTGTCATAGCTTTATCAAATTGCCAAACCTACTGTAAGTGAAGACGAAGTGAAATGTCAATAGGTGACTGAATGTAAGTTTGTGGTAAATCCGGGTAACTTCAGCCAAACCATTCAAAACCAACAATGTTGAAAGCGCACAATTTGATTAGCAATAAACCATACATTATGAGTTTTATGACATTATGACATTAATGTGCTGATCATGATAGTGTGGGTGCCAGTAGTAACCTTCATCTCTCATTAGGCCCAGTCCACCCTGCAGTTTCCCCCTATGGAGCTGTACCACACACCCCGAGTAACCTCCCTGGTTTGGTTCCTCATCACGGTAACAGTTATAATGGATTCCTCTTTATTACTCAATGTAAATTTGTTCATAAAACAGAACTGCAAACCATTTATCATCTGCTTCCATAGAGTCTGTTAATAAGCCCCTTTCCTTCGGAGGTCTAACTACACTGAGTTCTTCTGCCTTTGGAGGACTTGGAAACCCAGCACTAAGTAAGGACCAGCCGGGAAGCTGGCACATCAGTACAGGTCTTCGCCAGTCTTACTCCTGGTCTTCTTTTTCCTCCAGCACCCAATGCTGCACATGGGATTAAAGACGGTAAACCGCTGCCAGCTTCAGGCGGACCACTAGAAGAGACCTGGAATCGACTGCACCAGACGCCTCCGTCTTTCCGAACACCTCCTCTGGGTCTACAACCTTCAGAGTTTGAGAAGATTAGGAGAGATTCCCTAGTCAGCAACCAAGAGAGGTAATTCCTCCGTCTGCACTCTCAATCTTTTTATCTTGAGCAAAATTCAGCTTTCTAGAGACGAGTTTGTGACCGACAAGACTTGCTAATGGCTAACCATAAAACCTTTTGCTCACTTGGATATTGTGTGTTCATTGCAGGGATCAGAAAGATCAGTCAACCAGAACAGATCTGTCCCCCAACAGTAGTGGGCTTTCAGACAATAAGCAATCAACAGAGGTCTTCAAGCGCTCCCAAGTCAACGAACCCAAGGAAGAAACTGGGAGAGAAAAAACTCAGTCACCCGAGGTTACGCCACAGACCAGGGAAACCGAGGAACCGCGAACAAAAGAAGCTTATGGCGACGGAAAGGAAGAGGTCAATAGTGGTGAGCCTGCCCAGGACAAGACACCAAGAAAGGACAGGCCATCCCCAAAACAACCGAGAGAAGGTCTCAAGAGGTCGAACAGTGATGGCCAACCCTGGGAGCCAGCCGAGAAGAAGATCCGAACTGAATTCGAGCCAACGGTGAAGAGCAGCAAGGTGAAAGTCAAGGAAGAGAAGAGGGACCAAGAGGTCACAAGCCACTCCAAGAGCTCCGAGAAAGCCTGGCACATCCCCAGGGCTTATGCAGTTACTCCGTCGCCTTTCTCAACTCTTCCTCTCCCAATGGGAATCCCAAGCGCCAGCCCAGGACTTGACAGGACCAGGCTAGTCCCGCCATTTCTGGCAATGGGAGCGTTCCCTGGAGCTGAAAGACTGCCTTACTCGCCCCAGCACTGGGAATCAATGCGGAGTATGTACAGGGGGCTCGAGCTTCCCCGTCGAGACTCTTTGGGCAAGGATCTCTTCATGAGAACCGACCCGCTTCATCGTGCCATGATGGCCCACCCAGCTTACCCGCGGGAGCCCTTCCTGCACTCCATGGCACTGGAGGAGCGGCAGCGTCTGGCTCTCCTGAGGGAGGAGACGGAGAGGGGCCGAATGCTGGCCATGCCGCACACCATACTGGACCCTCACTTACCTCCACCAGGACTTCTTTCCGCCGCGTACCCTGGTGCGGGACTCCCACATTACAGGAGCTTTCCCGCCACTTACATGCACAGCCAAGCCCACCCTCTGTTCCCCATGCTAGCCGCACAGCCCGCCTCTCCACGGCGGAACATGCCCCTTCCCCACCTTCACAGAGACTCTGAAGCTCGGTGAGCTGGACTCAACAGACTCAAACCAAGCACTTCACGTGAAACAAGTGTAGTAATGATATGTCATTCAATGATTTCTTTTTTGGTTTTGTCAAAAAATATTAAACTGGATTCTTCTGAGGCCTAAAAGCTTTACTTTCTGACAGTTTTGAAGGTTGCCAAACATTTGCATAAAACAAGAATATTTGCATAAAAAACCATGTAAAATACCACGCAACGGTAACAAAGCCGCATCTCGCAACTTTGCATTAAAAATTCATTTCATTTTCATCGAATTTCATCTGATAAAATGAGCACAAATACATGTTCAAAATCATGGGTATTGTAAAATCACTGTGAAACAATCCAATCGTTTTTAAAGATGCAGAACACCCGCCCAATAATTCCTCAGCACGAGAATCCTGAGCGAATAGAGTTCTAGAGTTAAAAGAGGCAGTGCTGTGCGTGATGCTCTCGATCAGTTGAGGGAATCATGAGTAGAGTCGTTCCAGTTCTAGAAGAATCTTCACACCACGTCCATCCCGAGACCCCGAGCCACAGCTGCCAGAGCTCTGACGGCCCCCGACGGCTCCCCGGGAGAAGAAGCTTCCGGCTCCATGTTCACCGTGTTCAACACGCAATACACGGAGGATTCCCGGGCGTCACCTGCCTCCAGGAGCTCGGAGGTGGATGAGGACGAGGATGGAGAAGAGGGCGATGAAGAGTTCTGGGGGGTGCTGGCGCCGCTGTCAGCTTGCCGCGCGGGTTCTTTGAAGTGATGCGAGCCTTTGCGACTGCTGCGCTTTTCCGCCATGTTCTTGATCAGCTCCTCCGTGACCTCCACGGTCTCGAAGCGAACCATGTTGAGACGCAGGAAACCGTCCTCGTCCTTCTTGTACCTGCGGGCGAGCTGAATGAGCGAGAGGTTCCAGCGCTAAGTGGACGCTTCTCCTACCTGAACCTGGAGTGTCCGGACGGCCACTTGAGCTGGTGCTGCTTGCGGAGGTGAAGAGTGAGCGTGTAGCACCAGGAGAAGGTCTTGTCGCACAGGTGACACTTGTACCGCGGGACCATGTTGTCCTGCTGCAGAAATGATCCAGTCTGTGTTTACTTGTGATTTGACATTTAAACCCATTTAAAACTCTTCTGAGTTCAAAAAGCTGAACTGTGATGTTTCCTCAGTTACACTAGTACCATAATAATACATAAGCAGAAATACTATCATCATCTAATGATTTTTGTAATTCTTTCACCAAACTATTTCAGATATTCTGGAATTTCTGGAACACAGATGGTCAGCGGCAATTGTGGTAAACAAATACATTTTACGAATAATAAGTTAAAAGAAAATTGAAAAAAAAAGTTACCGGTACCAATAATATTTTTCTTTCTATAGTGAGAAATATTTTCATTGAAAAAAGATGAATTCCTTGAATAGCTTGCTTTAATTGCTTGTGCTATTTCCGATGCTAAATTCAGTCGGTAAAGTCAACTATACGTTGATGATTTACGAATCACTAATTGATCGCATTTAATTATATTCACTTAATTTACTGTCCATCCATTTTCTAACCACATTATATAAAACAAACCTATATATTCTGATGTAAAAACCGAGTGTCAAAGCTCCTGTGAAATTCCCGTCAATGATTATATGTTTTAATTTAGAGAATACATTTGATCGATTTATTGTTTGTGCAATAATCATGACAGTGTGATAACCGTCATAGTGTAAAGTGTCAATGTGACAGAGCAAATAATTAAAATGTATTCTGTATGTTTAATTTCTTATTGGAGTGTGAACAGACGGAGTAGCAGCGAATCAACTTTTAATTGTCTTGCACAAATTTAAAATAACTCTGACTTCAATGTAACCGCACTTATTAACTATATATACATAGCAGTGATACTATTTCAGAATTAATCCTTTTAAATTTTGTTTAAATATAAATATAAATGTATAAAAATGTAATGCAATTGCAGGGTTTGGGCCTTGTCACTTTGAAGAGGATTTGTTATTATTATAGGGCTCTAAATGTTATGTCTGTCAGTGTATGATGGCGCCCCCTGCTGGCTGACCTCATGCACACGCTTATAGTGCTGGCTCATGGTGTGGGCCATGCGCGAGGAGTATCCGCAGCCCTCCACGGTGCAGTGGTACGCCGCTCCCTCGTTGTGTGTCTCCATGTGCCTCCTCAGGTCGTGCTGGTTCTTAAAGCTGCGGAGAAAAGCAAGGCGACATGAGGCACGTCTCCTTCCTCTCCGTCTACTACAGGTGCACGGAGACGCTGGAGGTCACCTGCTCTCGCAGAAGTCACACTGGAAGGGTCTCTCGTCACAGTGGCGGAACTTGATGTGGATCTTCAGGGTGGAAAGAGACGTGCAGGTCATGTCACAGAGAGGACACTTGATATGATTCACTGCGAAAGAATATTTAGAATATTTTAGCTTCAGAAAAATCTTTTGACGGGACAGCAATTAAATAAGTGAGAATTATATCTAATGCATGAATTTTATATTTAAATCAGTTTTTTTTAAACGTATTTCCACAAACAATGCCAACAAGGCATTGCTCTACCATTAAGCGTAATGACTCACAGTGACCTCAAGGTGGTGCTAAAGCGAAGTTTTTTGGTAATACTGCACCTGCTAAACCAGTTATTGTACATCTTTTATTTTACTTATTAAATGAAGGATTTTTTTTTACCATACATCTACACATATACATTTGTGTTGAGTTTAGTATTGATTTGTTGTCACCAGCACTCAAGTAAGTGTTACAGTGAAAAATGCAGAAATTGATCCGACTGGTATGTGAGAAACAAAACATTATTTTTGTTTATACATCTGGTGTGTATAAGTCGACAGACTGAAAATGTCACCGAGTTCCAGATGTGGTCTCACCATGCTGACGCACGTGGTCCCTCAGCAGCCTTTCGTTTGCAAAAGCCTTGTCGCAATGTCCACATGTGAGAGAATCTGGAAAAGAATCGGTTTTTCAAACTATATAATACATAATAAAATACATATAAATACAGCTGAAAGCAGCAATTGTGGGGTCCAAACCGTCCTCTTAGTCATCAAACAGATCAAATAATTATTACTACATAATTATCTGTATTTTGTATAATACATCCCAGTATTTTCAGAATCTGAATCTTTATTGGCAAACGACAATAAGAAATTGAGTTTGGTCTGACTCCGCCTTTTCCCCTCTTTTTGAAAGTATTACCATAAATATTAAAAAAATATAATAATAATAATAATAAATAAATGATAATAATAGTAAAACAATAAAATAAAGTCGGTATGCAGAAAAAAAAGGGGAAAAAAATCTTCTTTAAAGAAGAAAAATGTCCATTGCTCATCTGTGTTTAAAAATTAGGAAACAGTTAAAAAATTTAAATTATATATTGTATGATACAAGTATATACAAATATAAAGAACACTTTGTATATATGTTGGGCTTATGACATCATGGAACATTCCCACTAAGAACTGGACGTACTACGACAAATACAGCCACAAGCAGCGATTGCGGGGTTCAAGCCTCATCTCCAAACTTGATAATCTCCATTAAATCAAGTAAAAGCAGTAATATACCTAATTCAGGGTTAGTGAGACCTTATGACATCATGGAACGTTAGTGAGACCTTATGACATCATGGAACTCAATGCAGAGAAAAAATTTCCCCATGAGGGACTAATAAAGGTTCAATTATTATTATTATTATTATTATTATTATTATTATTATTCAATCTGATTGGTTGATGGCCAAATAATGAAGTTCATTTTTCAATGTCACTTAACAGAATTGAGTATTACTTGTTTTTTACATCAAGAACATCATTATGGGAGACGAGGCTTGAACCCTGCAATCACTGCTTACTCCCTGGATATTTCTGTTTTGGGTTTATTTAGATCACTGCTCACAGTCTGTCAATGTCAGTCGTTACATAAAAAAAATGAAACTGTAAACCTTCAAACAGATATTCAAAATATGCTATGTTTGTAAAGTTCACAAACCCTCTGGTTCTGCTTGTCGCTGGATATGATCGAAGAACTTGGTGTTGCTGGAGAACATACAGCCGCAGGTGGGACAGGCCACCAGACGCTCCTGCGTGTGACTGCGCAGATGTTCGCGCAGACGATACTTGATCTTGAAGAAAGCCTCGCAGCCTGTGAAAACACACAGAGTAGGGGTGGGCGGTACAAGTGAACATTCGGTATTTTCTAGTGTCCAGAGTCCAGACGGTATTATATGACGCTATTGGGGGGGCGGCATTTTAGTAGACATTGATTACATAACTTGTACTAATTTAGAAACAGGGGGTAACCAAGATAAGCACCGGCTAGGGTGTTTATTTGAGAGAGAGACAGACAAAGAGAGGGAGAGACACACACACACACACACAAAGAACGAGAGACAAGAGAGAGAGACACATACAAAGAGAGAGAGACAGTCAGTCAGACAGACAGAGACAAGCTGATTTTTGTGTCTGCTTTTAGCTTGTAAACGTTCGCGATGGAGCAAGAGGGTGTGTGACCTAACGTCGCGTGAAACCAACATTTACAAACAACTTTGATTAAAAAAAAAAATAATAACGGGATCCATGGCATTGCAAAATCCATATAGTGGCTTAACTCAATGCTGATTTTCACATTCTTACCAGTTTACCGCCCACCCCAACACAGAGTAATGAATGAACGTCTTATACAACAGAAGAGTCAGGAGCGGAGAATCCTGCTCACCGGACCAGCTGCAGAACAAGGCCTGCTGTTGATCAGGAAGCGGCTGAAGATCAGTGCAGTGCGCGTGCATCTCCACGTGCCGGTAGAACCACTCCGGGTTGTTGAAGGAACTCTAACGAGGCAAAAGAATAGGATTAGTACCTGTTACAAAATTATTCTGACTTTCAGTGCACTTAAAATACATTTCAGAACATTTCTGTGGAACATGGAACTCTGTCAGAAAGTTCCAGTGACTTTGTTCATCCCTGAACCTGCGGCCCTTGATGATTGTGGATTGTTACAGCGACTGGTGGAGTAATACGTAACACGTATACGAGAAGAAGAGTGAACTATGGCAGGCCACACTAACATTTAAACCTCAGCAACTAATCTAAATGAGTTTAACTTCTCAGTATTACTAGTGTGAAACACGTTAATGACAATGTGACAATCACAGAGAAAGTCACTAGAAAATGTTTCATGAAGAGTTGCTGCAGAGGATTAAACTTTAATTTGACTTGCCATAGTTTTTTCCCCTACTATTAATCTATACAGGCTTAGACATTTGCTCTATTAAGTAGTTTTAGTAATGGCAATATAAGACTGACGTGTTTGTTTGAATGACCACAAGAAATGCCGTTTTCAGCTTAAAACCGGGTATTTCTCAAAAAAAGACTGACACATTGATTTGGGCATTCGTTTGGAATAAAAATCGGATAAAAACGGTCAAACTCCGACACCGAAACTGCAGAATTGAGTAAATTTGTAGAAGGTGAAAGAACTGAAACGTGCAGGTGTTACAATGGAACAATGTGCTATTACAAAATTAGTTAATAAATAAACTTCAGTAACTATTCACGTGTCTTTGAAATCCGTCACTAAATTCCGTGTCGTAAAAATAAAAACGCCTTTTATGCAGTGCAACATTTCTCTTGCATAGAAGACGTTCTTATTTTCACGGTACATGTGTATAATCTACATTGTGTATGTGCACAGTGGCACTAAAGGTATTCTATTCTATTCAGTCAGAGCTGGACACGGACCTCGCAGTGCTGCCACTGGCAGGTGAAGCCTTCAGAGACGTCAGGAACGAGGCTGTTGCTGTGGAGGTCCAGGGTGCACGTGGGCATCTCAGGGTGGGATTCCAGCAGCCGGGCACCGATGTGCTTCAGCTTGCTGTGGAAGATGTGGAAGTGAGCGTGGGCCACCAGCTCACTCTGACTGCCCATCGCCAGGAACTCACAGCCCCTCCACAGACATGAGTAATCTTCTGCAACACAGCAAAAACAAGCACATCAATCAAATCAAATTCAAATAAATACATTCTAATTTTACACATTAAACATGGTACAACATGTAGTGAAATCTATTTTCCGATCCAGCATTTAAACATGGGGGTTTAGGGGTGGGGGGCTACTAGCGACCAAAGAAATACAATAAAAAGAAGATTAAGAGATAAAAATACTATGAAAATACAGTAAAATAAACAAAATACAAAAAAATATAAATGATAAGCCTACGCTATCAATCAATCATTCCTTCTTAAACAATGCATTAATAACAACAACAATTTAATTAATCACTGAGCTCAGACATTAGATCGCACCCATTTCTTCCATGGCGTCTCCGTCTCCCAAATGTTCCTTCAGATGTTGGGACATGTGATTGTTCAGCTCCTCCATGTTTTGACTTTTGAACGCACAAGACGCCCATTCGCACGCCACCTCGATTTTAGAGGCATTTCTTCTGTTTGCCATTGCCACCTATACGTAATAAAAACGTTGCATTTGTGAGGTTACACAACTGTTTATTACAAATATTCAGTATTAGGCAATATATATACATTAACACATATGAGGATGCGTCACTGTTTATTAGAAACATATACATTTACATTATATTATATGTATATTAGACACTGACAGACAGACACACACACACACACACACACACACACCTCGAGAGATCAGCTCCTGAACAATAAACAATGACGTAACCTCAAGCCAAAACACTATATGACTGATTTGACTGTAGGTAAACAAACGACATCAAACTATTTTAACCAAAATTTTTGCATGAAATTAGCATCTTCTTCAGGCAAAGGCGACAGTTCATTAGCTGGACTCACTCGGGTTTAGCTGGAGATCACTCGCTGAGCTGGAGATCACTCGCTCGGTCAGTCGCTTTGACACATCGGGACAATTGAAAGAGTCGCTTGGGAATGTTCTCACGAAGCTCCGCTGTATTTTAAGCGACTGACGATGTTTCCAAAATGTAGTTGATCCTCGATTCCGCGGCAGAACTGGAATAAAGTCACTCTCGCAGAGGAGACAGCGGAGGTAGAAACGCGGGTAATGTATTTGTTTGAGAGGATGAAGACGTGTTTCCGTGACAATTGCAAAATAAAAGACCCGCTCCAAAAATAAAACATTTCGCAAACAGAATTTGTATACTAGTTCTATAATGTTTCTTACACAGTATAACAAAAAGCCCACACGTCATTTTGACGATTTTGGAAAAGCTAGATTTATGTTCATAAATATTTTGATAAATGTTGTTTTGTCGGTTGTATTTTTCTATACGTGTTTGTTAAAGTTTTGTAATTTGTGTAGATAATATAAATCAGCAAATAATGAAATATTAAATAAGCCGTGCCTGCAACTTTTAAATGTAAAAGTTGTGAAAATGGCGAGATCGTTACCGTCCCAATTTATGTCTACTGACTACGAAAAAAGTCAGAAAACAGGACGGTGTTTTTCTTAATTAATATTTGTATCATTAACATACTTTTTCATGTACAATTGTGATACACACGTCCGTGTTTGAACGGTTGAAGGACTGAATGGAAGCTCGTCTGAACTATATGTTGGTCCGAATGAGATGATGTGCTCATTTCTTCATTTGTTTTTTAGTTAATTTTTGAATTTAAAAATTCATAAAAAAATGTATTAATTTAATTTTAATTAATAAAAAAGACAGTACACCAGTACAGCCTTTTTCAAAGCAACAGAACAATTAAACACTACCTTTTCAATTAATTTAATTTTTCTATACGTAATTGCGAAATGATTGTGCTAGTATCATAAACTGTTTAGTAAGTTTCCACTAAATCCTTATTACCAACAATAATCTATACTTACCTCAAACCTCGCAAACGCAAGAAAATAAGATTAATAATTACAATATTTAACTTTTAATTAAGTATTTCCACAAAATAACTCTCTCTTCAGGAAGCTTTAATACATTCACATTTACATTTTTGTTTTTCATTCCTCCATTCAACATTATTTCTGATTTTTTTTTTTTATTTAGTAGTCATGGGCCTGATGGCAGGATTTATACTCTGAATTGGCCGAACAATAACAGAGCGGGACACATCATTCGGTCTATAGATTCGTTTCATAACCTAATTGCTTTCACTTACCTACTGGTCTGTCTGTTATTAATCAAGCTAAAAGTACTGTCATTAAAATACACCTTTCTTAAGCTTGTTGCAAGCATATTTTTTTTGTACAGAATAACAGTAAGAAAATTTTATACACTTCTGTTAAATTCAAGAAGTCCCACGAAGGTTCAGCTATTTTTGACTTCAGTAAAAATGTAAATTCAGCAAATGAAGCGTCCTTAGACAAACTGTACACACATCTACGTCGTCTATAACTGACAAATGACAAAAAAATCTGCACGCAACACACCAGCTATTTCAAATAGTTCTCCACATTTATTTCTTCACGTGTGTCTCAGACTCTTTAAAGGTTGTAAATGAAAGATGTAAAAAGCATCACCAAACACTCCCACAGATGAAGAGAAAGAAATAAAAGAGTGGCCGTGCTGCTCTGGGATTCACAACATCAAAACACACCACACGTTTTTTTTGTTGTTTTCACGTACTAGTTCGGTGCGGGTGTGTGCGCGTGCGTGTGATCACGTTTACATTCTGCTACATACATGTGTTGTAATAAGGCAATGTGGCACTTACGGAATCTGTTTCGCTAAAAACTCCACCAGCTCAAACTGAGAAAACTAGAAAAGCACGTGTGGAGCTGAACATGTCCACGGATGGACGGTCAGCATTTCCTGGACGATTAAAAGAAGATAAAACATACATTCCTACACACAACACCACGTGGAATTCAGTTTCTGCCGACGGGAAGCAAACGCCACTCTACCCGCTTCAGTACCCGCTTCCCTGAGAATGCTAAAGAATAAAACCATGGCAGCACATTAGATATGAAGAATATTCCAGATAAAATCATCAAGACATGGAAAACTGTCTACCATGAAAATCGTACAAACCAGTGTTGCGCCCAACGAGAAACGTCTGATCTCGCCCTTATATACCGTATATATCCAGTTCTAGTTTCCATTCCAGTTTAGATTAAAAACAAAAACAAAACTGGATCCAAAGTTCACATTAAAAGGCAGAGGGAAACAATCCTATTGCTTAGCGAGGAAACTCGCGACCGATGGTGTGTAAACAAGGAATGGTGGAGTAATGCAGGACGTACAGTGACACGACAACCCTGTGCCATTCATCTGCGTACCATCTTCCCTTTACATCGGCGGTCCGTGCTCCACTTCCTCTGGTGTGACAGACGTGAGGCTCGTGTTTCAGAGTGACTCTTCACTGATGGACCTATAGCAAGGTGCTTGTTTTGGCTTTAAGCAAAAAAAAAAACAAAACAAAAAAAAAAAAGGTAGTGTTTGTAGGATAAGGGTCTTTTTCCCGGTCAGGCTGATAAACTTCTTCACAGTTGCTTCAGTTAATGCCTACAATAACCACAATAGACTATATATAAAAAAATAAGTTATTGCGCATCCCAAAAAAGTGCATCTTATTTTCAAAAATATCTCTTTCGCTCCATGCTGCCGCCTCGAGGGTCTGGGGACCACAGCAGTTTCTGGGTGAGGAGGTCGGGATTCACGATGGAGAGGTTTCCAGCTACGCAATCACCATGGGAACATCATCTGAAAAGCCACTTATCATCGGAGCGTCTTCATCGTCGTCACCTTCAGAGAGAAAGAAAAATGCAGCATCACCTTTGTGTTCCTGTGGGCGGAGGACGGAGACACGACAGAAAATGGATTCAAGTGGATTACAGAAGAGAAGCTAAAAGAGCATAGCGGGTCTTTTTTTTTTTTAAATCTAAATAAGAGACAAGAGAACAGAGATAAACTTAATTAAAGCTTAATTATCTTAAATTACATACCCAAAATTTACATCAAAGTTAAAACTATAATATAGCTGCAAGCAGGAATTGCAGGGCTCCAGTTTTTAACTTTTCGGATATTTATTGATTACTGGATATATTGAATTGTGTTTTATAAATGCTCAAAAAGTTCATTTTATAATTGTTATAAAAGATCTAAAAGTTTAACTATTGCTAAATTAATGATGATTCCGTGTTACCCCAGTGGATTCATATGAAACTGCACTGGGAAATCTGTTGTTTATATGAAACTTGAATTTGTATTCAATGTGATTCCTCAATTAAAATACAATTATATTACAAACAACAATAAAGTAAAAAGAAAAGCATTACCAAATTTTTAAGTATTAGAACTTAATGTCACTGCCTTTTTTTGTTACTAGGTTGTAGTTCATAATGTAAGTGGCAAGTATCTTTATGATTAGATAATTTCAGGAGAAGCAACAGATTTGCATCTTCTGACAGATACAGACGAGACATCAACTACCCATCTTAACACTTCTACAATTAGAGCCAGTGGATAATAAATTAATTGGGTTATTTTATAATTTTTGATTTATTTTTTTGGTAGCTCCAACAGCTCTAAAAGCGTAGCTAATCGCTGATTCACATTTTTTCACTAATTAATTTTAAAGGAGTAAAACAACCCTAAATAAAGCCTGACAACCCTGAAAACTAACAACAACATCCACACAAGTTGAGTCAATCGTGACGACCTTTCCTGAGAAATAAAGACGACCTTCTATGTTGTAGTCTGAACACCGATGAACAATGGCCATTTTTCTTCTATAAAGACAATTTTTTCCCTAAGCGACTTTGCGTTGGTCTTGAACTAAGAAAGGCACCATATATTGTAAATAAACTTGATCTTGAAATTTTATTTCTCTTGGAGCTGGACGAAATGAAGTGACTCAACAATAGACCTGCAAGTCAACAAAAACTCAAGATAGCTGCAGCAGAAAAAAAAAGGGTCTGGGTATACGTGAACAAACTGGTCTGGTTTTGTTGGACTGATTGCTTTGACTTTGATGTGATAGATTTGACTGGTGTGAAGCACAACCTTAGAATTCTACAATTTATAACTTTTAGTTACAGCCAGCGGAGCAAACAATGTGATTTACACTTCCACGTGTCTAAAAATGTAAATAAATTCAGAGATTTTCCAATAATTTCTCGGACACGAAGAAATCTCCATTTATTCACATGAAACTGAGTTTAGATAAGACAAAATAATCACTGACTGGTTTGCAATTGCGGCAAATGTGAATTGCAAACATTAGCGAGAAACGCCGCTGCCGTTGATGAAAACAGATGCGTGTTTTGTGTGTTCTGAACTCTTGAATGAACTACACCCGGTTTCAGAGTAACAGTGGTAAACACAATCTTCTTTTTATCAAAACCTAGTTCTGGCCAGTTTTCTAGTTTTCGTTTTCTAGGCCTCAGGGTCCAAACTCAAACTCATCTGAAATTATCAAAGTAACAAGATCTAAAGTGAAGTGAAGCGAATCTCGAATTCTGGTATGAACCGAGCTTTAGCAAACTACAAATTCAACTGAGTTCTAGTAAAGTAAGAGTAAACAGACAAACGCTCAGGTGCAGAGCAGAAGGTCTTACCCAGCTCATCTCCTGAGGAGAAAATGGCCGAGCCCAGGCGGGAGTTGTAGTGGCTGTTGGCAAAGTCAGTGAAGCTGTGCTGCAAGCGACGGTGTCGGATGTACAGCACCACCAGACCTCCACACACACCCACCAGCAGCAGGAACAGCACCGGGACCACCACCGCTGCCATGTCTCCTGACTTCCCAGAGTTTGCTGCAGCATCGTTTGGTTCTAAACCACAAAAGGTGATTTTAAAAGTGATTTGGCCTGATCTGTGTGTGTGTGTGTGTGTGTGTGTGACAACTCGTGCCTTCTCCTCTCCCCAGGTCGTCGTAGAGCAGAAGCGCAGACTCGCCACACAGCTGGCTGTTGAGCAGACACCGCGCCCGCACGGAGAAGGTGTAGTTGTGGCCCACCAGAAGGCTGTTGATCCTGAAGAACGTCTCGGTGGTGTTGCCCAGACAGGTGGTGGCGTTGGTCACACTGTCGTGCACGTGCACTTCATAACCCTGAGGAAACGAGATGAAGACTCATCAGGGCTGTGGAGAACCATTTCAACCAATAATCTCGAGCTTATGCTCCGTTCTTCAGTCTGACCCGGCTCTCGTTGAAGGACCGGTCCTTTACGGCCAGACTCTTCCAGAAGAGAAACACATGGTCTTGCTCTTCAATGATCTTGAGGGCATCAGGAGCAGGTAGGGGAACTGTTTGGAGTGAAATAAGATTACGGTAGCTAAAACAAGAATAAATCTTCTAAGATTTTCATCTTAGTTTTGCACAATTTTGTGCAAATTGTGATTATTAAGGGTTATTATCATTTTTGTACACACACACACTCTCTCTCTCTCTCACACACATATAATTGTATGTCTCTGCCCATTTAAGAAACGTTTCAGATGCAATCCGAAACTAAACAACGCCGAGACTTTCTCAGATCTTCAAAGAGGTTTTTTTGTGGTCGACCTTGACTAAATTGGATCAGCCCCCTGAATATTTCTTCCTTTAGTTTACACCACTAGAAGAAACTCACAAACAAGAGAGGGAGAAAAAGCAATGCAGAGGAGTGTGAAAGTGAGGAGCGCTGTACCTGTGCTGAGTGTGTAACTGGCTTCTTTACTCATATTGAGCAGCCGGATGCTGATGCTGTAGCGGCCCGCAGGCTCCAGGTTCTTTAGGGTCCACTCCACCGTGTTGTTCTGAGTGATGACTTTGTAGTCCCGCTCTGTTTTGCGGACGGTGTCTCTCACGTGCACCGCATATGTCTGAAACACGCACAGAAATACGTACTAATTTATAAAAGACTTTGATGATGAGTTGTGATCGTCTCCAGCTGCCCCGTGAAAAAGGATGGATGGTGATACCAGAGGGCTGCTGGGAGAATCATAGGGCGGCTGCCACTTCAGAGTGGCTTGGGTCTTGTCCACTTGAACTTTGTGAAGGTTTCTCGGTGGCAGTCGCTCGTTGGGAATCATCTTGACGACGGCGGAGTCTGACGGCGGTCCTAGGTACGGAGAGACCACCCTCACCTGACAAACAGACACACGGTCAATGGCGTTCTACAGCTGTGTTCTGATCTTTTGCTGGACTGACCAGGAAGAGGTACTGCTCGTCACTGTCCACCATCACGGTCAGACTGCTGGAGGTGCTGTACTGCCGGTGCGGTCTGCGGTAGAGGTCCAGGAAGGAAGTGGCGTAGAACACTCCATACTTCTATAAAAAACATGAGAAGTGAAAAGATGATGGCTCATAACCAGGATCCGATTTACTATTTGAATGATTGTGGAATAGTTGCTAAGAAGTAATGTACATCTGTAAGTAACGTATTTTTGCGCATATGACTCTGATTAATATATGTGTGCGTGTGTGTGTTATTGCCGGTGTAAAATGAATTTTTAGACAATGTGTGAAACTCCAGATTGTTCCATTCTTTGCTTGTTCCATGTTATATGTCTAGATCAAATAATCTTTGATGAGAAACGTCTAAAAAAAACAAACACTGATCTGGGAAAAAATCTGAAGCGTCGTTACTTCTTTCTCGAGGCGTCATCAAAATCTGGTTTTCTTCTTCTTCCATTTTTTACCGATAGTTGCACTCGAGTTTTTTTCCACACAACTGCAGGCGTCATTGACAGTCAAAATGAACTTTCTTTCACATTCTTCTGGTTCGCGTTTCAGGCAATTGAAACTACTTCGCGTTTCAAAACAGCCGTCCACATTTTAAGTGCATAAATACTGTACAGAAGTATATGATTCAGTACAATTCCAAAACCAAATTTATTATGTCGAACTGAGCAGTGTTTACAATGCGATCCACAGAACCGATTCGCTAGATAAAACCATTCCACTGGCAAATGCGTCCACTACACAACTATTGTAAAGATCACAAAAATCGTTTAGGAATAGTCTGTCTGTAAGTGACCACTGCACCTAATCTCACCTCTGCTTGGGGTCCGGTCCAGCTGCAGTCCACAGCGGTCTGGTTCAGGGCCCGGGCCTTCAGTGAAGGTGGAGCCGGTCTGGTACCTTTAGTCTCCTGGCGATACAGAGCAGCACGACTGTCTCCATCATCCGTGTGAGCCCACACCGCCAGCTCATACTGGGTGCCTGAGGTCAGATTACTGGCTGGAGAAGAACAGACGGAAACACAGAGAATGGATCCCGCTGGAGACACTCTAAGTCCTGACTAGATCGCTTTTACCTTTCAGTGTTGCTGAAACCGTGAAATTCCAGCTCTCCTTCACGTGCTCATCGAACACCCATGAAATGATGACCACGTAGTGCTTCACCTGTCAGGGAAGAGAGGACGACGTTTACGTCTGATTCTGGACTTGAATTACGCATTAAAACAAAGTAAAGCACGTCAAACCTCGTAGTCAGATGTGATGGATACACTCATGGAGTCTTCAGTGACACTACTGATGGAGATCGTGGGGGGTGCCAGAGCTGAAAGACATAGAAATAACTTCAGTTGTTTTTGTAAAACCGATGTTTTATGTGTGAACTGTGGTTGTTACTGAGATTTAGTTTGGAACACGGAGCTGGACCGTCAATTGCGTTTGCAAGATCATGTAAAAAAAAAAAAAAGATCAGCGTTTATCTATTCTTAAAAGTCTCGTGTCCTGTTTAAAGCAGATAATCCCTTAACTAATGTGGAAAATGATGTAACAATGCTATGAATGTTAACAATGAATTTAGATTAATCTAGATTAGTCTAAACCAGGGGTCACCAACCTTTTTGAAAGGTGCTGATAAAGGCAAAGATCTACGAGTTAGATACATACTTTTGAAATAGCCAATTTGCTTAAATTATGTCATTTTTTTTTATTAAATAATGGTATTTAGCTAGGTGAAGACACTGATCGGGTTAATGATTTCTCATCAAAAATATCAACTGTGTAAAAAGATAGGAAATACATTTTATTAATATTTAAATATTATTACACAACACTTTATTTCTATATTTTCAAGTTCCAGTGTTTTTCAAATTTAACATTTTCACTTGTATGAATGATCACTTTTACAACCGTCCAAGGAAATCACAATGTGATTTATGCCCCTGCATAAATAATTCTATAGAATTTAATACCGCATTCTGCCAAAAGGGGGCGCAAGAAAAAACTGACGTGATTTGCAATGGTTATACTGCGGCTAATCAAAGGAGAAGTAACTTTGAGCACTGATATTTTTATTTAATTTAAAAAATATATTTCACATAATAATATATTATCATTTCCAGTTCTCAAGTAAGTGTGATTTAAGCAAGAAAAGCAAAAAACTAAAATGAAATAAATAGATGCAGCTCACTGCATAAGTGTGTTATTTGAGCTAATTTTAGAACAGGCGTACGGGCGACTCACATGGTCCTTACAGCGACTCTGGTCTCAACTAATATTGTAATCTGTTCCTAAACTCTACTAGAAACATGCTAGACTCAATACTTTGACAAGAAATGTCCAGCAGATGGAGTCAGAGTTCTTTTGCAAACATCAGTGGATGCACTACCTTTCTGAGGAAGGATCGCTTTAACTTCTGTCCAGTTTCCCACTCCTCTGCTGGTGACGGCAGCCACCTGAGAATCAGACAGCATTTCAATCACCAATCCGTTCCCTGCTGTCATGAGAGTGTTTGCTCTTACTCTGAATCTGTACAGAGAGCTGGGCTGCAGATCCTTCACTTCAGCATTGGTGCCAGTGCTGCGCTGGGAGAACCACTCTACGCTGTCTCTCTCGCTGTACTCCACCTGAGTGAAACAAGGCTCCGTCAGACGCTCACACTGACACCGCCAGTCTGAGGTCCAAACGCACTATGTATTCCCTAATGAGTCCATGTGTTTTATCTGGCGGGCTCCAGGAGCAGAGCACAGTTCCATCCTCGGCTTTGTCAGATGTCAGCTGGAGGTTCTGTGGAGGATCCGGCACTGCCGCACAAACACACGTGTTGTCAGAAGTGTTGTTAACTCTACTAACCATCGCTGCGCTGAGTAGATAAGAGGTACTTACGGCCTTCAGGCGTGCGCAGTCGGAGAACTTCATTGGTCCTGTGCTGCTTGCTCAGACACTGCGTCTGGACCTTCACCTGGTAGGTGGTGTCGGGTAAGAGCACGGTCAGGATGGCGCTGCTTTTGTTGCTGTTGGTCTCCATGGAGGTCCACGTCTGAACTCCCACCTGCCTGCAGAGCACACAAGAATACAGGCTAGAACTCAACAGTGTATGTGAAGAATCGTTGACTAAATAAAAAAAAAAAAAACCATAGCCTACCCTAACATCAGTTTTGTTTTTTTGGTTTAGTCCATATCAAGTACTTTATACAGTATAGTTACAGTACGTACACACACACACACACACACACACACACACACACACACACACACACACACACACATATATACACGTATACATAATTATAATATATTTTATATTAGATTAATGTATTTATAATATACATATAAGTATATATAAAAAATAAAAATATATTATAATTCTAATTTAATATTTGATGTGTGTATGTATGTATGTGTATATATATTTTTTTAAATTTATTTAAAAATGCTTTCTTTGGTAACTCATTGCAGACATTGCATTGTTGTTACACTAATGTTCAGTTATGAAAGCACTTTTATCTCATCAATTCAGGCCGATTTACACTTCCAATATTGTACTTTCGTGTACGGTAATTTAAATGAAAGTGCACTTTTTAAATGTTATGTTACTCATTTATGACAAATTGAAAGTGGCGTTGTATTGATGCTTCCAAAAAAATTGGTGGTATGTGCAGATGCAACGCAAGCCTCAGAAAAATATGAGACTCTTCTGTTTCTGTTTCAATTTGTATTTGTTTATACCTTTATTTTGATGTTACTGTTAAACACTGTCATAATTTCTATTATTGGGAGCCACAGCAAATCTAAGCCTGGAGGCAGGACACACCCTGAACTGGTATTCTACCAATCACAAAGCTGGACACAGACACAAACACATTCACACTCGCTCACACCTATGGTCCAGTCTAGTCACTACTGATACCTGAAGTAGATGACAAAGGAACAGGAAGCAGGCATATTTTTGGGCCTGGTCCAGGTGAGCGTCACAGCTCCAGAGAAGTTGGCACTCCACTGCAGATTTTGAATCTTGTACACCAGCAAATCCTCTGAGATGGAGAAAATAACGATTAACTCATGGCACTGAGGCAACCGAGTTCTAAACCGTTGTAACATCAGTGTTTTACCAGTGCAGTTGCTCTCGTCGCTTTGGTCCGAACAGTCGATGAAGCCGTCACATCTCTCGCTGTTGAGAACACAGGCCTCACCGTCAGCGCACAGAGTTCCGTTTGTACAGAGTAAAGGTCCATGTGTGGCTAAACAATAAAAAAAATCCAGAATTAAACACAGGAATCAAGTAAAATAAAGAGTTCCACGAGTTTAACCACTAGTGTCTTATCTAAACTGGTCTGCATCCAGTTAAGTTACACAAAAACAGTGAAGTGACCCACACTGAAGTGTGAAGTGGACATCCAGTTGTAGAACCAGACAGAGAAGAATTTAAGACATGCAACCTTTTGTCCAAGTCCAATTCCCACTGGGCCACAACAACAACAAAACAACAAAAACAAACGTACGACAGTTGGTCTCGTCGGATCCGTCCTGGCAGTGAGGGTGTCCGTCACAGCGCATCCAGTCGGCGATGCAGGTCGGAGGCTTCAGGCACAGAAACTGATCTTTGGTGCAGCGGCCCACAGGAGCAAGAGTAGTTACGGGATGATCAGGACGCTTGGCTGATGGAGAGACAGTGAGGAAAACTCAGCATCAGACTTTGTACAGTAAGTAAAAATGCTGAAATGTAACAGTATGTACAGTTGGTTACTTTTTATTGGCTTTTACTTGTATATGACACATGTAATGCTGTTTGAAGACAAGACGTCTGATGGTTTATCAGACGCCACAGTAAAAGTGTGATGTCATTGCGCCGCCTGCGCTTCTGCTTAAAGGGGCAGAGTTTCACAATCACCAAGTGAAGCTGACCTGATTAAACTGTTTGGGGGGGAAATATGAACAATAATTTCAAGATTTAACAGAATTTTATGTGGTTGCCCATGCGTCCGATAATGAAGACGAGAAGAGAAACACATCTACACTAGAGAGGCGTGACGATTTTTGTGCTTTTATTGGAGTGTGTAAAAGAAAGTGTGTGTGTGTGTGTGTGTGTGTGTGTGTGTGTGTGTGAGAGAGATCGAAAAAAGGCGACATATAAAGTGAAGCTGAACTTATTAAACTATTTTGGGGGAAAATATGAACAATAATTTCACGTAACTTATTATTTATTATTAAACAAAACTCCTATGCAATCGGGAGCCAAACATGCAATTTCTATGTCACTAAATATAGTTATTCGTGGCTGTTTTGGACTCTAGAACAACTACAATCACAATCCGAGTTCTGACAAGCTATATTTATGTATGTAAGCCATATTAGGATGTACTACCAATCAAAAAAACGCAAATAGACAAATTATTAAATGGTAAAAGGAACATAAGTGGGTAGGGTATAAAAGAACAGCTATATATAAAAATGTCTATACCAAATGATATGAAAGGTTTAAATCATCAGGCGCTGAAAGAGAGTCTGACCTGTGGGGCAGCCCACTTCATCACTCCCATCAGGACAGTCTGCGTAACCGTCGCACACCCACGTGTTGACAATACAAGCTCCAGACCCACAACGGAAACGGTTGGGGGCGCACGTCGTGGTTCCCGGGGCAGGAGTTTGAAGAGCTCCACCACCTGAACAGAAAAGCCTGTCGTTAATCCACAAAGAAAAACCATAGTGCTTTATTAAGGTTGGTTGGAATTACTTGAGCACTGAGCTTCATCAGACCAGTCGCCACAGTCGTTTTCTCCATCACACTTCCACCAGGCAGGGACACAGCGGCCATTCTTACACTCGTACTGGAAGTAACGAGAACATCCGGGTTCCTCGGTTGGAGATGCTGAAAAGGAAATAAAACACAAATTAAAAAAAAAAAAAAAACATCAGAGCTCTAATGTCCACACATAGTGGGTTGAAGCATAAGGTTAGTATGTGGAACTGCAGCTCACCACAGTTGGCCTCATCCGAGTAGTCACCACAATCGTCCATGCCGTCGCACTTCCACTCCAGACTCACGCACATTCCGTTGGCACACTGGAAGTTGTAGCTATCACAGGTTTTCTCAAACTCGGGATTAGATGCTGTGAATGCAATAGCTTTTGATTAATCTTCAACCTACAAATCTCAAATGAGATATTATTGAGACTCACAGCAGCCAGCGTACGCCGCGTCCTCATCCGACCCATCAGCGCAGTGCCGGGTTCCGTCGCACACCAGGGACTGGAATAAACACTGTGCTCGGTTCTTACACACAAACTCCATGTAGCGTGTGCAGAGGGGATCTGAAACACACGGATTAAAAGACATGACTAACAAGTACAAGTTTACACGAGTAATAACTCGTGGTTCGTACCGCAGTGTTGCTCATCAGCGCCCCCTGGACAGTCCTGGTGACCGTTGCAGTGGGCACTCGCAGGTAGACAGGTGCCATTAGAACACAGGAAACCATTGCACTGTTCACCGCCTGGATGACAGAAAAGAAGAATGTGCTTCACTTTCACATAAATATCACGAATTGTCATTTTAGTTTTGAGGGATTTTAATCAAAGTTGAGAAAGAGTTGAGAAAAGAGAGTTGAGAAATAGGGGCTCTAAAAATTCTCATAGTGTTTTATGAAAAAAATATAATCTGCAAGATTATGTAGGAATTTTGGTTGTGTTACTGAGATTTTCTTCAGAACGTGGAGCTCAATAATCTATCAGAATGTTCCAGTACGATTGTTCAGCTCTGAAGATGCGGAGCTTGATGATTGTGGAGCGTTACGGCGACTGGCGGAGTAACACATGAAAATGAAATGAGAAATGAAGAGTGAGCTGTGGTAAGCCATACTAACATTTAAACCTCCATGACTATATTTAATGAGCTTAACTAATCACTAGTCATCAATTTTATAGTGAAACACACGTCTGTTGTCTAAAAATGTGACAAACACAGAAAAGGTCACTGGAAAATGCATAAAGAGTCACCGCAGAAGATTTAACGTTAATATAACTTGCAACAGACTCCCACACTGTGACAACTCACCAATAATATCAAACACTGAAAATCTGACGCAAGTTTATTAAAGTTTAGTTTTGCTTCAAGCATCTTATAGTTTGCTGCCTTAATGTGCAAAAAGGATGAGCAAATATACGTTTACTGATGATGTTTATAATCTCGTCCACTTTATAATCCAAAAAATACTGTATTATTTATTTTGTTATTAGCAGTTTAAACTCCAAAACACCTTGTCAATTTTTGGGCAAAGGGAGGGCTAGAGGCAAATCCTCCAATCTGAAACAGCTTAAAGCCGGCAGCCAATCACAGCTGTAATCCCAATTTCACATTCATAGGTTTTTGAAATACTTGAGGAAATTCAAACAAACTTGAAAACATGAGTTCACAGAGATCACGTGAGGGGACGGCTACTGACCGCAGTGTGTGGGGTCTTCATCCGAGCCGTCCTGGCAGTCGTCATCTCCGTCACACACCCAGCGCTGAGGGATACAGTGTCCTGTATGACACTGGAAACTGCTGCTCTCACATGTGTGATGACCCACTGACGGAGACATTCAGAGCCTTTATCACGTGTCTCTCTCTCTCAGGAGAACTGTCTCTCTCGCTCACCTGTGCAGTTAGCCTCGTCAGACCAGTCCCTGCAGTCGTTGTCTCCATCGCAGCGCCACGCGTCCCGTATACACACACCTCTCGCACAGGTGAACTCTCCTGATCCACACTGATGGGCTTCTGAAAATCACAATCACTCGGATTAGATTAGGAGTTCATTTTGAAACAAAGCTGTTATTCTAAACACACCGCAATGCTCCTCATCGCTGTTGTCTCCGCAGTCGTCCTCACGGTCGCACTTGAAGGCCAGAGGGATGCAGGAACCAGAGGCCACGCAGCGGAACTGCACAGCAGGGTCACAGGAAGTAGTAGCTGGAGACAGAGAGACAGATGAAGATTCCGTCAGACGTTTTGAAGCAAGTGGGAAATAAATGCAACAAACGTGGGAAATAAATGTAACAATCGCTGACGCCAAACAAAAAGATTCATATTCATCCAATCAGAGGCTAGAGTAAGTGTGACATCATCGCTCCGCCTGTGCCGCTCCTTAAAAAGAGGTGGAGTCTCGAGATCAATTCCAGAAGCACAGAGTGAAACTGAACTAATCTAACTGTTTGGCGGATCACAGTGAAACTAAAGTCAATGAAACCTTCCAGAAAAAGACAATAATTGTACGTATGTGACATAATTGGTTGATAATAAAATAAAACGCTTCAACACCAGAGAAGTGACAAGTCTAAAATCCCCAAGTCACAATGTGTGTTTGTGCGTGTGTGTATTTAATGAGTGTGAGTGTCCACGTATGTATGACTGTATGTGCATGTGAGCGTGAGTAAACAACTGTGTCATGTGTGTCTCTGTGTTTGAGTGCGTGATAAAGTGTGCTTTGAGCTTGTGTGTGTGATTGTACCAGTGTGTGTGCTTGATTTTCTTTGTATTGAATGTGTGTGAGCATGTTATAATTGTGTGTGTGTGTGTGTGTGTGTATGTGTGTGTGTGTGTGTGTGTGTGTGTGTGAGAGAGAGAGAGAGAGAGAGAGAGAGACAGTGACAGTGTGCGTGTGGGAGACAAAACAAGTGTCTGTTGTCTCAAACTAGTGTGTGATAAAATGTTATATTATTAACTATATAATTTGCTCATAATTAATTCTTGAAGTGTGATGAAGTGTTTGTATCTGTTTGTGTTGAAGCACGGACAGGTTTTAGCGCTGGTGCAGTGGAACTTACGGCAGCCCTGCTCGTCACTCATGTCTCCGCAGTCGTTGTCGCTGTCGCACTTCCAAATGCTGCTGATGCAGCGTCCGTTGGAACAGCGGTGCTGGTTTGGCAGGCAGGTGCTTTCTGAAAGTAGAAGAACACCACCGGTCATAAACGCGTCTCCTAGAGAAGCAGTTCCTGGGGTCGATCTGACCTGTCTTGACACACGTGCTGTTGTGGAGCTGGTATCCTGTGGGACACTGGCACTGCCGCTCGCCGCTGGAGGAGGTTATGGAGGAGACGCCGTCAGGGCAAACGCAGTGGTGCTTGTTTCCCGGCTGGGGGAGACACAGGAGACTGCACGGCTGATCCACGCAGGCGTTCTGACCTGCGAGAAGAGAGAAAACCCTTAATAAACAGACTAAACGTGTTTGTGCTTGATCACGACCCCGAGAATGGATAATGAAGCTGTGGGGGTTACAGGGTTACTTTTAGCCTCGGTTCATGAATTTTACAGTATTTTAGACTTGTTTAATCTCCGCTGCAATACTATATGTGAGTCTCAATATATAAACAATATATCTAGCTATATTTACAACTGAAACAAGTATAATAAATAATGTCATTTGTCTAAAATATCCATTATTCTGGTAGATTGTGATGCTAGTGGTATATTCCCTTGACGTTCATTTTTTGGGTATTCATTTATTGTGTTACTGTGTATAAAACAGTATAGTATTATAGTATAATTATTAGTAACAGTACTTTTAAAATATTGGTAAAATATAATTGTCTAATTTATGTCTATATTTTTGTGTCTGTGTCTGTGTGTGCGTGTGTGTGTATTACTGTACTGAAGCTGAACTCTACTGTACTGTTCTGGAATTCTGTGTAACCAAGCAATATACAAATTTAATTCAAGTACCTGCACACGACATATAATAATTTGTCTTGACATGTAATCATGAACATCCAATTCATAAGACAATACATTTTACTCATGAAATGCTGTCTTTCAAACTGCACATTTAATTAAAGCTGTTCAGAGTAACACAAATGCTACAAAGAACAAATCATCATCAACCTGTTGGTTGAGACTAAAAAGTTACCAAAAGATAAAAATTCATGGTTTTTTAGTTATTCCCATTGTTGTCGCTTTGAAGCTAAATCACCGCCCACAGTGCAGTAGCCCCTCCCCTAGATGCTGATTAGCAGGCTCTGTGGCTCTGAGGGCCGAATAAAATACTAAACTAATTTTCAACCACAAATAGAAAAAAGTATGTGTGTTTCAATAATGCAATTGTCTCGTTCCACTGGTGTCAACTTTTTATTTCCTATCTGAAATAGAAGAACACGTTACAAACTCACCAGTGTTTTTTCCTTTGTAGAAGATCTTGAGATCCATCACTCCCGTCAGTCTGCCCACTAGCATCTCACTGTCCTCTGAGCCAGATTTAGGTGCTTTAAAGATTCCCATTTTGGACCAATCGTCCCAGTACAAGTCATTCTACACAAAATGAAAAAAATTTCAAGTTCAACAGCAAAACACATTTAAAATACTTCCATTAAAAAGACCAGAACCAGCTTACTTTAAAGACAGCGATGGCGTAAGGATGAGGAAGGGCATCCATGATCACGGTCCGATGGCCTCCACCAAAGTCTGCTCTCTCAATCCGGTCACCATACGCTTCTGTCCAGTACAACCACGACTCATCAGCTGTTATGCCATTGGGCCAGCGGACCCCCTCAAACACAATGAGGGAAACATTGGACCCGTCCATCCAGCTGCGATAGATGCCAGCCGCACGGTCACCCCAGTCTGTCCAGAACATTAAGCTGTGGAAGATACATTTGGATTAACTCGCAAACTTACCAGATTTAATTATCAATTACTGCTTTAGGTTTGCTCTATTTCAAAAACAGAACTCAAAAATGAATCTACAATGATGAATGAATAAAATTATTTTACACATTTTTTAAATAATTATTAAAATCAAAAAACCAACTAGTGTTCAAGTTCAAGTTTAGTTTATTTATGAAGCGCTTTTTTTGTCTTTGTCTTTGTCTTGTCATAACCGCAGCCATTTACTTAACAGCAACAATCCAGACGATCAAATGAATAAAAAGCAACACTTCCCTTACATATTTACACGTGCGCTTTGAGACAGGTAAAACTGTGAAAAGCGCCCTACAAGTACGCATATTATTATTATTACATTGTTATTTGCTACATAGTAAATTGATTACATCTGGATCAGCTAAGTGTCGACACCAGGTGATCTGCTGAAGCACCTCCTTTACAGCTCATCTGATTGGCCAGATGACGTGACATACAGCTGTATCTAAATTTGAGAGTTACATGCATCATGTCATCTGAATGCATTTTTTTAATGTAGTGCTGCGGAACATTTACTACAAGTCTAATGGTCGAGTACACAGCGTTTGTATATTTGCGAAGCTTCGTGAACATTGTGCATGTTATTCTATTTCACCGTCTACGGTCTGGCTCCCAAGATGGTGACTATTTTAGTTTTTTTCTTTGACCTGTATTTTGCTCCTGACAAACAGAGCCTGATCCGGCTTTGGTGTAGATTGGCAGTCAAGATTAACTTCCAGCTTGGTCCGTAACAAAACCTCCTCTTTCGATTGGAGCTTGCACACACAACTATGACTATACTTCTACATGTTCTGCAGCCCTACTTAACACTCTGTCTGAACACCATGACCGTTGGACTGATAATGGGAGCAGACCTTTCTCCAGGGAGAAGCGTCAGGGCTCGAGGCTGTTCCACCACTGAAGAGTTCACCAAAGTTCGTCTCAGTTCCCCATCAGAGTTGGAAACCTGTAAGATAGTTAGTGTTTTTTTGATTGAACCAAAAAAAAGTCCTTCACCTAGTTTCAATTACCTCAATTTTTTGAGCGCCAGCATCCACCCAGTACAGCAGCCGACTGATGGGGTCAAATGACAGAGCCTCCACGTTTTGTAGGTTTTTTCGGACAATCACTTCTTGTCCAGAGCTTCCATTTAAACACAGTCTCTATGACAACAGAGGAAAGAAATTTGTGAGATATTCAAGACACGACTGTTTGTGCAAAGGTTAATATTAGGTTTTAAATACATATGGGCTGAACCCACTAATTTTCATATAAATTACATAATTGTGCAGTACAGTACAATCTCCATTATAAGCGACTTATAAAAACTAGAAAATATAGATTGGTCATGTTGCTAATGTAATCAGGTCAACAAAATTATTGTATAAGTCACAAAATTACACTTATTTTCCTGTCTTCATTTTTTTGCTTCTTTATATGCTGATACATTTTATAAGAAAGCTAATACAAAATCAAAGCTTTTTCCACTTGTCTATAAAGATCAGCTCACCTCGACTAATATACTCAATATTCTTATCTAACAGCATTTATTTAGAATGGTACTACACTGTGATGATAATAAAATTGACCAACAAAACAAGGGAACGTCATTTCATATCCACTGTATTGTTTACAACATTACAGATTTACAACTTCTGTCTCAGCTCTGATTAGATAGCACACACGTATACACACACTTTGGATCACACTAGTAGGTTTCCTATTCACCTGTATGGTATCCAGTGAGATATCAGCCCAGTAAAGACAGTTCTTTTCATAGTCAAAGTCCAGCGCCACAGCCTCGTGGAGACCTGAGAGTGGCAGCGGCTGGTCTGTTCCTGTGGCTAGGTCGTAGCGGTGAATGGAGTTCCTCAGTGCGTACAGGATAAACTCATTGCTCTCTGCAGGATACACACATCAACAAAGAACAAACTGCTTTACTTCTTTTGCTTTGAAGGCCGATGTGGCCTTCAAACTGAGGTCCACTGGGAAAGCTTTTCAATTTCCCTTGACTACAAACAGTTAAAACAGAATGAATGGCACAGCCAGGAGTCACATTACTTCCTTCACCCACTGGGCTAGGTCTGAGAATTCTGAAAAGGGCTTCACATCTTCACTTGCGGTTCTTGGTTCTGAGAGACAAGCCAATCATGGGGGCCACTGAAGCGTGGACAAGTGGCTCAGATCCACAGTGGCAAAAAGACGAGAGAGTCTAGACACGCCATTGCTCTTAAGGGCAGCACGGAGGACCCGAGGCTTTGTTTCTGCTACTGGACTTACTGACTGACTCCGAGCAATAAAAATCAATATTTGGTTTACTTTGAAATCATGGTATGGTTTCACAATTACTTAATGCTTACTGAAGTGTTTAGAGGTTCGAGCTCGAAGGTTGATGAGTTCTTCTTCAGAGTAAAAATGAAAAGGCTAAAGCCCCACAATTGCTGTATGCAGCTATAAACGGCAAATCTTATTTCTAACTGACTTTGTAAATTTGTTCAATGAGTTAAACTGCTCATGAGGGTATCTGTGTAGCGTCATTTAAAAAAAATGTTAACAAAAAAGTGTTACATTTCAGATTGAAAACTACAGATCAATACAAATCTAAACACTCCCAATGGCAAACAAATCCATGTCTTTGGTTTCATGTCCGTGTTTACAATGTGGACAGCAGATTGTATCAAAACAACTACAGTGGGAAAAATAATTTGACATTAATGCTTTACCGTGCATGATGCTTTAATGCTTTACCACCTTTTTAATTCTGGTTGTCCTTTAAATCAATCAGAAGTTGTTTGTGCGCTTTGAGACAGTTAAAACTGTGAAAAGTGCCTTACAAATGCTCAGAACTAGAAGTCTTTCCAGGATTTGTTTTGGTTTGGTTTGGTTCAGAAACATAGACGTGTTTTTACCTCCGACAGGACACGGCAGCATTTCTCCGTCCAGCCGTGCTTCCACATCTCCCCCGGCGCAGCTGTCTCCAGAAACCTTCCTGTAGCTGTGGATCACACCACAAACACCTTCAGAGTGGTCAGCACTGAGAAACAGACTTGTTCCAGACCCTTGTTTAAGGGTCTGTCGGGACCCTGCTGCGGTCTACACATAAGCCTGTTCTCCTCTTGTGTGTGTTTTTCCTGGTGCTCCGGTTCCAGTTCGCATTACAAAAACACAATTCAGGAAATGTGGGGTCTTTTGGGTCATACTTTAGATTTACAGGTGCTTTAGAGTAAGTCTGTATGAGAGTATGTACTTTAAAAACTTGATTACATTCATTAATTTAATAAATTAATTACATTAATTTCATGAAATTTATAACGAGCAAAAAGTGTTTTTATAAAATGTAGTTATGGGCCTCAAATGAATGCATCATGAATGTGTTGTATATACAACATATGTCCAGAGCAAGATTTGATTCAAACCGTTTCCATACTTACTAAATTGTTAAACATACAATTTTATTTACAATATCTTGTACTTCAGTTTGCCCATTTTTTTACAAGTGTCTAAATGATTTCTCACCCCGGAGAAAAAGATTTCTAAAAGAAATACCAGTCCATTCCTTTAGTTTCAACACTAAACTCAGTCCATGTTCTAAATAAATCCTCTATTCTCGAGTGAGAGAGAAGCGTGGTGACTCAGCAGTGGCAGATCTACAGTAATAATTCCCTCTGGAAGACGATAATGATAATGACGATGATGATGATGCTGACTAACAATCTGCATCCAAGACAACAGAGCCAGTAAAACATTCACAGCCTTGGACTTTGTCTTGTGATTTGATTAGTTCCATTCATTGCCTTGGTTAACTTTCTGTTAACCTTTATTGTGTTTAAAGTGAGTGAAAAATGGAGTAAAGTGATTGAGTCTGCCAAAATGGCCACTAGGGGCAGTATATAAACTGTGCACTCTGCATTTAACCATTCAGTGAAGCGACAAACACAAACCCGGAGCAGTGGGCAGCCTTAAGTCTAGGTATCGAGGGGCATGTGGTGGTCAGGGTTTTGCTCAAGGACACACAGTTGTAATTGGGATTCAAACCTGCAACCCTTGGGTGACAGCCACAACTGAACATAATCTAAATGTGTGAAAGAATCCAACTTGTTTATAAACCTGAAAACACCTAAAACTAATTTAACCTTTTTTTTTAATTTGTATTATATTTTATTTGTAAAATATTATATTTTTTACTATTTGTTGTTAACACACAATTCAACCTCCAGTTTGAGCACTGCAATATTTTTACATAGAAAAAGATGATTTTTGAAGTGATGCAATAATCAGAATGTATGATACAAAAAAGTGGGTGGAAAATACAGTAGAGGTTATTTGCTCATAGTGTCACTTTAACACATTACACTGGACTACATTCTGAATTTAGAATAGTAGATCTTAATAAAAATGTAGAATCTTGTGATGGAACGGCATAAAAGGTTTAACTCAAACGAAACAGTGAATTACAGTAAACAAACTTGTCATACCCTCGACTTCTCCGATAGGTTGTGCCCACCGGACAGGGCACTGGAGGGGCATAGACATTTCCAGAAAACTCTGGGTCAGGAACACACACCTCCAGTGACAGATCTTCACTCAGCTTAAAGCCATAATCACTGGGAAGCAGAGAGATCATGTGACTGCAGGTATTACTCATGAAAAACACAGGCGACCTGAATGTTATTTCTACCATTCATAGTCCTGACGAGTGCAAGAGCAGTTGGACAGCGTGAAGGGCCGGTCAAAGTCCTCGCCGTTGAAGCACGTGGCATGAGGAGAACGGCGCTTGTACACCATCTCTCGACCCAGAAGACATTCATTTCCCCTCTCATCAGACGGAGACCACAGCTTATAGTCGCCCTCGGAACATGGCACTCCTAGGCACAACCATGCTCAGCATTCAAAATACTAAATCTCTGAATACTAAACCTGAACATGAACATAGACGCTCCAGCTCAAAACCCTTTAAACCCTCAAATTACTAAACATCTTCAGACTTTTAAAATATCCAAGCTTTGGGTCTAGACTGATGTCCATGCGCGGTTGAACGCTCAACACAGATTATCTAGTAGTGAGAGAGCCAAGAAACGTTTGCTCACTCCGAGAAAGATTCTGGGAGAATACTGATCAGGTCCAGAAAAAAAAATCTAAAATATAAATCAGCATCAGTGAGCTGTGAAAAGATGGATTTAACATTTAACGAAGATTTTACTATTTACAATTTTATCAAGGATTTTACTTAATATTACTATACAAATTATTTGATTTCATCAAACAATACAAAGAACAAGACATTAGTTTCCAAACTCATTTTTAACAAACTTTTATACTAACTTATATATATACTGTATATATAGTATAGTTTGAATATTAAATCAAATATGGCGATAGAGAAGTCTCAAATTTCAACAACTACTATCTTGTTTTATTAATATTTCTTTTAACTTTAAAATTATTATACATTCTATAAAACCAAATCTAACTGAGATGAATCCTATTATCTTGCTTTATTAATATTTTCATTTATTTTAAAATTATTATACATTTTATCCTTACATCCTGATCCTTTTTTCTGGTCTAATCCGGCGAGCAGAGGTTGGCGATGATATTAATTTTGCGTAAGCAGTCATTGACGCAATGTTAAAAATCTAGAAGATTCTCTCACCGAGCACGTCACTGGCGTTGACCTGCAGAATCAGCCAGCTGTGCTTCTGGTCGGCGTATGACCCGAAGATGGTGAAGATGGTGCTTTTCTCGCCAGGTTCTGTCAGGATCTGGTAGATGTACACCTCCTCGTCTGAGAACTGGAAATCTTTCCAGGTTTCTCCCTCGTTGGTGCTGAATCTGAGTTTGGGGAAAGACCAGCCATCAGTGGTGAGCGAAATAAAACAGAGATTCAGCTGAGAGACGCACTTGAGGGTCTTGGTGGAGCCACCCTGCGCGATGGCCATCAGTATCCCCCCATGATCCCCCCACGAGTAGAAATGGGGGCCAGCCAGAGCCTGGACACAAACATTAAACATATACATAAAAACGCTACTCATATTTTAATAGTCTGAATTCAAACTTGAGCAGAAACGATGAGAGGACTTCCGAAATGTCTTTGTGCTGGTCCTCACCTCTCGCCACCGCACGCCTGCGCTGCTGGACACGTACACATTAGGCTTGTTGGCCAGATTTTTGCCCACAGATCCTTTACAGGAAAAGAAAAACCGAATTAAAAAGAAAAAAACTACTGAATGACAAATTTCACCAACAGAAAAAAATATTGTCTTGCTTTATTAATATTTTTATGATGTCATCTTTTGTTCATGTTTTCTTAAACGTCACCAGTAAGCTGCTGCTTCTCTCGAGGATTATTTGTCTCAGAGTTTTGTTTCCTAGTTGCTGTCGTCTTTCTGATGCTCACTGATCACAGTCAAAGTCAGTGATCAATTATAATGTTCTTCTATTTATTGTGTTCAGCTAGATTGTAAATTGTAATTAAAACTGAAAACTGGTAATTTATTGGCTATTGTAATTAAACAATAACCCATAAATGGCACCTAGTGAAGACCGGACGAGTTAAACATGATAACAACAACAACAAAAACAAAAACAATAATAATATAATTTTTAAACAATGCAGCGTTTTAGTGAAAACGTACAGAGATTTTCCTCCAAACTGTCAAAATATGATCAATAAAAAGCACTGGCGTCTCATCAAACATTCATGATTTAGTACTAAGGGAAAATAAGACTTCATCTTAATTGTGGTTTAGTCAAAACTTTGTGTAAAGATTGTACATTTCTGAATCACGAGATGCACATTCAGTTAGGGGATGTGAGGAGAATCAGAGAAACGTCTCGATTGCTCACTGGAGACACATTTAAGTGAAATAAACACGAGCTGTAAGGTGAGATCCGTCCCCGCTGACCATTTCCATCACATCACATTAGGCTGAAACAGACCGGTATCACTGGTGTCTAAAACCCAAAAGGTGAAACACGCACTAACAGCTGTCCACTTTGCTGTGGTGCTGACCACATCTTTATTTTACAAACCAACCGCGTGTGAACTGAGGTCAGACATTAGACAGAAAATCTCAAGCTAAATTATTATTGATTATCAATCAATCTAAGGAATGTTATTTTGTATTTTATTATTGTATTAAATTATTTTGGTGAAACTATTTCAACAAAACCTCTGCAGACTGCGGATTCGCTTGCTCTCTGAATGTCAAAATACATACTGAAAGGCTTAAACCCCGCAATTGCTGCTACTAGTTTTATACAGGAGTTGAAACAGTTTATTTTAAAGGAGGAGCGTCCTTATTCGTTTCTATCAAAAACTTTCTTTCTCTGTTTTTTGCTGCTGCTGAACACAAAAATGTCCCCTAGTGGGATAAATCTTATCTTCAAAACTCAAAAAGAGCAAAACTGTATTAAAAGTTGAAATGTAGATACTTGCGCTAATCTATGGTCTAAAGTAGGTGACTACTTGCAGGTTAAACAGCGAACGAAAGCGTTGATGTTCCTCACCAGTCGCCATTATAAGACCAGGAGCAGACTCTTTAGACAGAATAGGGATCCGACGCAGCTGAGTATTCAGCAGCTGACTCCATCGCTGGGCCAAGTGCAGAGAGCAGCCGTTATCCAGCTGAGGGACAAACACCAGAAGATCTCAGGAGACAGAGATAAGACAGCGCAAAATGCTTCCAAACACTGAAGAACTTCCATCTGAATCTTTGAACAGTTTGATAAAGATCATAGTAATCGGATATACAATCTCTAGCTTATTTACATCTATTCTTTGTCAATTCTGGGTTCAACTTGGAAGTTAAAAATGTCATAAATCACGCTAGGTTACGTTTCTTGCACCGAGGGAGTCGACTGGACGAAGTAGATCTTGATTCGCATCACAGCTTTGACTAACAATGTGCTGTGGCCTTACTACTGAGAGCAATGTGTTTAAAACTTCATGACGGTTGTGCGGTTATTCCGTGAGAGGCTTGAAGTGGGCGTGGCCAAATAAGTTCACTCGCAGGTTTGTGCATTGAAATGTACTCAGAAAAGACAACAGTAAAGAATCACAAGTTATTACGGTAGCGTTTAGCTGTTAAAGAGTGATGTAAGAGACCTGCGGGGGTGATGCTGTAAAAAAAAGAAGCTTTGAACACCATGCGATCAGTAGGTGTTTGTGAAACTGAAAAAAAAAATCCTGAATTTATCAAAAACAATTCTCGCAGAGTATGTCACCCCACTGAAAAATATTAACCGGTTTGTGTGGATCTTCTTACGCTCTTGGTTTAATGGGACTGGGGCAGCTTGAATACCTTGCAGTCAATGGTTCCTCCAAGACTGTCCTCAGAAGGAGGCTGCAAAAGTTCCCACGTTCCTCCTTTGTCGAAGGTGATGACCGAGCGCATGTTGTCTTCAGTGGCCGATCCATTAATCAGAGTGGCCACAAACACACCCCTGAGACCCTCCACCCGGTGCAGATCCGCAAACGGCTCGTTGGCAAAGTACCTTTGAAACACAAAGATGATAATTTTCTGCCATTCAAGATGTTCTCAGAAAGTGCCAATGACACCGGGGCAGAACACATCACATCTGCATTCCGCACTGCAGTAATTGCGTCCATGCGACATTGCTGAGCTCGGCGATTCTATGGAGTGTGAGATCCCAAACTGCAACAGTAAAACAATGTCCCGTCCTTGGGAAATCATTGAGGAATGATGGATTGCTTTCTACTGAGGGACCCTTAGGTGCAGACGCACCCCTTCCATAACCCGCTTAGAAGTTGAAACACAACTAAAACAGATTCACAGAACCAAAGAGTAACTGGCACTAAACCAAGAGGATCAGGAATCAATGTGATGAGGCGGAGCGGCACGACGTTTGATGGATTAACACCATTGTTGGACCTTTTGGAAGATTTCTCCAAACAAACCCACTTCTCTGCAAATGAAGCTTATGTCCAAATAAAAAGCGCAATTGAGATGCTTTGTCTGATCCTCACTAATAACTTGTATGTGTTTATGCATAATATTGGATGTTAGAAGTGTTTTATCTGGCTGTCTCTGCCACTCTCTCTCTCTTTGAGTCTATATCTGTCTGCCTATATCTATTAATCTGTTTGTCTGTCTATTATATATATTATCAATCATTGTTGTAATTTTACATTGTACTCTTTGGATCTACCTTTGTTCAACTTCCTTTGAACATTCTGCTTTTGGTACTTCTTTGTATGTTTTGTCAAATTGTATTTTGTAAGCATGTATTTTGAATTACATTCAGATATAATGTATTTTTTCTTTTGTATTATATGTTGATACGCAGTTGCACCCCGACTTACGAATGAATTATGAAATGCATCTCTGAGAAAAATGTATCCACATTACGAAATGTGACATTTGCGAGACACAAAGGATAAAATCCGGCTCAGCTAACAACATCTTCTTCTAACGAAACGGCTCTCGGCACAGATTGATTTCGTAAGTCGGGGTATTTATTTTTACAGTAAAGAGTTCACTCATTTAAAAATGTATATAATATTTTCCACTGGCTGCAAACATCAGTAAGATCTCCAGTGATTATCTGTACCTGATGAGAGTGTTGCTCCCAGACCCGTCAGGGCTGTAATACAGCACGTTCTCCAGCGACAGGGAGAAGGACAGTCCCTGCGTGTCGGAGATGTAGAGGTGTGTGACGTTATTGTTGTGGTTCACACACACAAACACCTGGTCCTCCGAAGCATCTGCTACGTAGTATTCCTGCAGCGAGAGCTCAGTTAAAAAAAAAATACATATTGACATGGGCATCTCATACCGTGATTGGGTGACGGGTGTTAAATTGAGCTGCTCTCATTGGCTGGCGGTTGTATGAAACCCACAACTGGACAGACTGTGACTCGTGGCTGCCAAACAATGTCTGTGAAAACATTTATAAAGCAATGTTGTCAAAAAATAGGATCACTAAATTTGTACGTTTGTCTATCACTTCTTTCTATATGTCGGTGTTTGTCCATTCGTCCATTTCTGTCTGTAAATATATATACATGTGTAGCTTCATAGCTGCATCCATGTTAGTACGTCACGTTTGATTTGTAAATTTTACAGTAGACAATGTACATTTTTGATGTATGGAGCATCAATGTACGTACATATGTAGCTGTGACAATAATAGTACAATGCATAATGTGGAGCAATGTGAATATTTTATTTTATTGTTAATAATAACAACAACAATAACAATAATCATCATCATCATCATCACAAATCATAATTTATTGTGCTTTAGCTTATATGTTTTACCAATATTATGTGCTTGCTCGTTTCTCGTTTGTAGTTGAATAATGTTTCGTTTGGATTCTGTTCTTGTGCTTCCTTGTTAATTGTTATTTTAGGCACGTATTTAAAGTGCCGTTCCTTGTCTTAAGTCGGTAGTTCTTTGTCTGTATGTTAGTGTTAAATATTAGTAATGTTTGGGAACTCTCATCAATTGAAAGTTTATACTTTTGAAATATTAAATGTGAAGTGACACATAAAAAAAAGCATAATTTATATTCTATACTAAGAAAACATTCTCATAATCCACAAAACACTGAATCTCACAAAATGAATGAATGAAACTGTAAAAAATCTCTTTCACTTTAAATTAAATAATAAAAGTCTTGACTTTTAAAATCTGTGGTTTAACAAAATTACTTTTTGTCCCCATAACTTAAAGGGTTCCAAAAAGAAAAGAAAAACACATGAAACATCACTTCATGTTCTCCTTCTTCAAGGATTCATGAAACTCAAGTTCCATGTTCAAGACGCGTTTTATAAGATGCAGTTTTATAAAATCCCAAATCAGCAGCTGAATGAGAACGAAAGGATATTATACTGATTTACACTCATATAAGAAAATATACTCAATAATTCACAGACCCTTTCCGTAAATCACACTTTATAGAATGACTCTTCTCAACTGAGTTACAATGAAAAAAAAAACCTCATGCCTTAAAGCAAAGTCACCAATAAATGCTGGAATAAAAACATTGGCTCAGACTCTGTCAATGACAGAAAACACCTAAACTGTTCTGACAAGAAAAGCCTTCTGAAAAAACAGATGAAAACAGGCTGTTCCCACAGAAACAAAGAGAATCTTGATATTAAAGCATGTATTGCCTCCTCCTTTAATCGCCATTCTAGCCTCAGAAGGCTCGCAAGATGGAAGAGGCAATAAAACACACACAAACACGGCCAGGAAAATGGGATTTTATTAGATCAGAGACAACAGGAAGGAAAATTCCTGTCACATTAGAGCCTTTATTGACACCATCATCAAACTAACCAGTTTAAGCACATCTTTGTTTAAATCCACAAAGGAGCAGTGTTCTCCTGCTCGGCTCCCCACACCGCCTGCTTTTCACTCACACAATTTGAGGTATTGATTTATTTGGCTGTTAACGGCCGTCTCCAGGAACAGACTGGAAGCAGCCGAAACACAGACTGGATTTAGAAGGCAGATAGAATGCATTTCTGTGATACCCACAAGCTCTAGTCATGCAAACTAGATACTCTTCCACAACACCGTAGCGTTCAGAACACAAGGGATTATAATCCTAATCTGATTTTCCCACACATATTCTGGCATATGTTTTTATCCAAACACATTACAAAATGAACAATTCACACAGCTGCTTTGAGACGATTCCATCTGTGAATATATAGATATGCTAATTATAGTTATAGATATACTTGAATTTAAGTTGAATTGCAAGACAGATTAAGCTAATTGAAGATTATTAAACTGAGTCACAATAACTCAAGTTCAAGTTTATTTATAAAGCCCTTTTCTTAGTCCGAGACCAATACAAAGTCACTATGCGAATTAGGGAAAACATTCTCAACATTGTTCTATTGTGACACATACAAACACTCACAACACACACGCATGCTTCAGTTTATTATTCTTTCATAAATATAGTAGATTATTCACCTTTAATGTCTGAGATAAACAAATTTTCGATTAGGGTGACAATTCACTTCAAAATAATTAAACCTTTGCAGCGAAACTTCATGAAACATGTTTAAGTGACTTTCTTTGTGTTTGTCACTAAGCGTTTGTCACATTATCAGTAGCAAAAGCACTAAGAGACGCATGTTTCTCGAGTAATAGTGACTAGCTAAACTCTTTTCCTTTAGTCGCTGATGGCACTGTGTTCACACTTCTCCTCTGTGCTACGTATTACGTTCACACATATAAGACACCAGAATATAAAATAGAGATGCACTTAAAATCATTTATTATTTTTAATTTAATTGACTGAGTCCAATAAATACAGTAATTGAGTTTGAATTTAGCGAATCGCATTTCCATGATCTCGGCAGTAAACACAGACATAGTTCCTGTGTGGAATACACTTCCACTGGTTCCATTGGCATTACAAGCGCAACCAACTCTCCAATTGCAGTCCTGCGGCATCATCAGGGTTTTACAGGCCCACAAACGACCCTTCTGTGCAAAGTGTCCATGTTCATTCTGCTGCTGCGCCATCTGAACGTCCCTGACAACAAATCTGACTGTAGAAACCCCTGAAAGAAGAGCATTCTAGTCTAACATCAAGACCAAATAGAAGTCTTTTAGTCAAACATCCAACACCAATGAAGCGTTTCTGGAACACTCAGCACAACAAACTGTTGGCTCTCGCTTTGCAGCCTTTGTCGAGGCGCCATTAATCACTGGAACAACAACCAAACCGTGGTGCAGTCTTTCTGATTTCTCAGTCTGAAACAGAATCGCACTTTAAGGGGCGAGTGAGAATGTGAAGATAAAGGGCGAAGAAAGAACACCGAGTACGAAGAACAGCATTGTTGGGTCAAGTGTGTTTGCAAATGGCGGCTGTGCCAAAAACACATACAAAAACAAGCTCACATTATTTTACTTCTCTTAACATTACTGTTTGCAGTTTGTACAGGTGCTTGCTAAACTCATCCTATAAAACGCATATTTTGCTGACAAAGCAGAAGTGAGCAGATATGTAGATTAGCAAAGATCTCAAAAAGTAGAGGAAGAAAAAAGATTCCAAAATACCTGTGTAACACTTCTAATATTTGTTTTTGATAATGAACATTGCTTTCTTGACATATGTTCATAAAAAAAGAGCGAAAAAGAAAAACTGGAAGATTAGGAAAATAGCCAGAGATATTTCCTTTGACATTAATTAACTTTACAGACTGAAACGTCAGGCAGCGTTTGGTCTTCCTCTAGTCCCGTACAGATCTAGCTTTGTCAAAGCTAATTTTGCTCCACAAAAGCAGGTTATCAGTATATCGGCTTGAGGGGCTTCAGGGAGGCACGTAAGTGAGAAAAGAAATGGCTTAATTATTAACAAGGATTTCTATGACATTATAGATAAATCCCGCGGACGAGCACACCGCGGCGTCCCCAGCTTTAATTAGTCTTTGAAGCTTCTCAACGCCAAAGGCTCTTGTGATATTCATTATGGTAATCCTATTAGTCAAGCTGTGGATCGAAAGACTCGGCACGATGAGAGTGAAAGATGAGGAGACACAGTAACTGAGGGAAATCAGGATGAATGGCGGGAACAAAACAGACATCGGTATAAAGATCAGAAAAGAGAAGATCCTCAACACAGAAAACACACATTCACACTAACTACGCCACCTACGTCTGTTGATGCAATGTTTTATAATATCAATATGTCTTTAAAAGAACAAAAATTTTTTTTTAGAATTTATAGAATTAACTTGGCCGATTTTCTCACAGAAATGTCATTCTGGGATTTTGGCTAGTTATTGGGCCATTAGTAAATTAAACCAATTTAAACTTACAGGAGAACTATACTTAAAGCCCACAACTAATATGCCTTTTTATGAGATGACCAGGGCAAGAACAGAGCGTTTGTTGATGTGTCAGTGCAGGAGGGAGGGGTTCGACACAGTTGGGGTCTGAGAAGGTCACAGTGGGGTCACACACAGTCATGTTTCCCAGAAAGTCACTTTTGTTCTCGTTCAGCTTTCTATAACTAGCCTTCAGTAACATCCCAAAGAGACGTTTGTCCAGACCGATTTTATTACGGGATCTGTCTGCGATGTCAAAGACCTCCCGTGATCATTTAGCTCAATTTGCTATGCAGACAAGTCGGCTAACCATAATCGCCGCTATGATTATCCTGCTGTAAATCCTGAAAAATGACCAAAGCCGCTAATACAATCGAGTAGAACAGTGGCTCACCACAGCATGGAGAGCAAATATATTACAGCTGGCTGTCAGAAATCATTTGAATAGAAACATATTCACTTCCAAATCACTGTGCCGGAAGAGCGAAGAGTGATTATGCTACTAAAAATTATGTAATTTTTATACTAACATGTTACAAACAATACAATGTAACTCGGATTTTATTCACTGTTTGCTATTCTTCTAACTATTCTTCTGTATACAATTACGTCAACGCTTCATGTTCCTGATTGAAAGGAAGCGCAAGAGTTTCAAACCTTCCAGTTTGCAATGCGTCATACAGCAATGCAAATATAGTCAAGAACGTTTTCCTTGGACAATAGACATTCACAAAAAAACACTGGGCAAAAAAGAATAAATTGGGGAATTAAATGTAAATATTGAGGTGGGCAGTAATTCAACCATATTACGAAGCGCTTTTCTAATCCTGTGACACAAGAGCCAATCACAGCAACTGGATTGGTGGCTTAGCAATCAATCGCGGAGTGGAACGGACACATAAACACACACACACACAGAACATACAAACTCGGAACAGAACAAGTCTGTAACGGATCCTTCCGCTCTGTGAGGCAACAGCGCTACACATTGTGCCACCATGTCGCCATCACACTTAATTTATTACATTTTAACATGTAATACACAGTGTGAACACAACAAGGTAAAAAATGAAAATAATGTGATGTTTGTTCTGGGACACAAATTATTTGTTAATTTAAATCTAAACTACCAACTGTCAATTTGCCTAGATTTGATTTTAAATAAAGGATTTTAAAATATATTATTTATTTAAAAACATTTACTGTTAATTTAATAAAAAAAAATACAAATTTTGAATAAAGTTTTTTATCAGTTTATTATCATTTGAAAGCATGTGTGAACACACACAGTATAAAATAAAGTAGTACGAAAGTTCTGATATTAACACAATTCCCATTTCTTCCGTGTGAATTTTAGATCAACAGAAGGTCCTCAACACACTACTGACCTTCCTAGACTACACTATTAGGAAATAGTTTTAATGCTGGCTGACACTAAAGCATGAGCGGTGCATGAGTGGTCAGAAGAACCACAGAAACAAGCCACAGCCTCATCAACAAATCCTAAAGGCTTCTCCACTTTCCCACACAGCATGTGCTTTTCAGAAGACATCGGAAAATTCCGCATTTCTCACCACTTCAATGGCTGCAATGAAACTGCTCAGGCTTTTATGCAACCTGGCAGTACCATGCGAGACCTGACAGATGCTTTATCTGCTTCTGGGCAGCGGAGAGCTTTCCTGTGAGACGCGCTTGGTGAGATGCCAAAACATGTGGGTTGGAAATGATTAAGTGCTAAACATACTCCAGGGTGAAAACCAACACCGACTGTGGTGGCCACAGACATGCAGGCAGGACACACGTCTGAATAATGTTATAACAAAGAATATACACCATTGATGATAGACATTGTGAATTCTGTTCACAAGAAAAATAAAGAATTACAGCTTTCACTTATGTTATTTAAATCCTGCTAAATCTGTCTGCTTGATGACAAAATGTGTTTAGATATGATTTTTGTGGATTTCCGGAAGATCGAAGAGCTATGTGTGTATGTGTGTTACGATGGAATAACGTTGAGTTACTGTGAATCAGTTTTAAAGTTTAGTCTTGCTTCATCCAACTTGGATCAAGAAATAGAAATGTTATATAATCCAGTTCGCCCTATGGTTTGACAAATACAGTAAATGATTTATATTGCATTTTTTGCTCGCATTGATTTTATATTTTGCCACTGTGTTTCACTGATTGTATCACAAGTCATTGTATTTCAGTTTAACCAAATATATTAATCTTGTGTAAGAGTGTAAAAAAATTATTGAATACAGTCAACTCTGGTTAAATCCTAAAGTTGAAAAATGATATCTCATAATACAAATATGTGCCACAATTGTGCCGTTTTACTGTGGCAAAAAGCCCGCTTTAATGGGAGAAAATGAGAAAGAATGAGAAAGATGAAAAAGCACGATTTTACACTGGGAGAATGATTTGCAAGAACAAAAGGTTCAATGCAAGTGACGACAAAAAATCAAAAGTGTGAAGGTCAAGAGAGAAACGACTATTAATGAATAACTTGCCAATTAGACAGTATGTGTGTGTGTGTGTGTGTGTGTGTGTGTGTTTGTGTGTGGCCCAAAGATGATGGAAACATAACAACAATGCAGGGAAATTCTAGTAACTGTTGAAACATTGCGTGGCTTTTTTTTTATGTGTTTTTTATGTGTTTGAGGACTTTATTCAGAATCAGTCTGTCATGAGGCAGATTGAACAGGTTCTTTCAACTCTGTAATGTTTTTTATTCAGTTTTTATTTGCACTTTCATTAGAAATAGTAAATCTGTTCAGTAGTGCTGTATGTTTGTGTTTGAATAAATTAAGCGTTTAATATTCTTTTAATGTTACGTCTAATCAAATTTTGGGTAACAATGGAAGCATGCCTTTCCGGAAAGCATGCCCGACTTCGCTTTATTGGGAAAGTTGCTGTATTGGGGCAAAATGATTGCACCGTGATGTGTGTTTATTTTTTATGAATTGACAACACCCCAGCATTTGGTGCCAGGAAATGATTAGCAAAAACAATAAATTCGGCAAAAAAAAAAAGAAAAAGAATTAGAAAAAAAAGAGAATTTTTTTTTTATTTAAGTAAAAAATATTACATTTTTATAGGATAAAAACAAATACCATTAATAAATAAACATTGTCAGCTACTTTTAAACCGGATCTTATTTTGCTTGTTCATAAAATATTCTGGCACTGAAACAAGTTTTTTTAGTTGTCTGTGTATTCAACACTAAAGCTTTATTTTTTCCAAAAATCTGTGTTGATCCCGGCAGTTCCAGACCATTGACAGACCAGATCGGAATCATAAAATCTATTCTTTGAAGACCGCTGCAATCACTAGCAAAGTAGATTTTAATGGATAGGCATAACTGAGCCAAAGCAGCATGCTTACGTAATTTGGCAACAGCTAAACAAGCCGTTCCCGCAGGAAGCCATCTTCAAAAAGCAGATTGAAGCTTAAACGCTTAATTGTATTTCTAGTTAAATCAGTTCACAGAAAGCGAGTGACCAACAGGCCAATGCGTGCAAACAACGAGGGAATTCCTTCCATTATTTGAGATTGAGGCGTCTGGAGCAACCTACGGTTAATTACAGTTTAAGAACATAATGGTGACATCCAATACATCGAGTTGAAACACCAATGGCTTCCAATCCAGTACCCTGACTGTCTAAGCCGCTAGAAACCCCATTAACAGATCCGTCAACGCCGGTTCTGCTCCTCAGTCGCTGAAGGAAACAAGTTCATCCGGGTCAGTGTTTTAAATTATCATCCTGTCACAGACAGCAGAAGTTGAGTGTTGGCTAAACACGCCACAAATCCGTCTTAGCCGACGCGCTGGCTTTAAATAAGCTTGTTATCACTGCCTGTTCATCTTGAGCCGGCCGTTCCTTCAGCAGCTTTGAGGACTATTTACTCGCACTCACAGAGGAAGCATTCATGAAGCTGGCACCGGAGTGACTCGACATTTCTCACTCTAGCTCAGAGCGCTTTCTATGCACACCATTCCTGTAAAGAAGCTGATGTTAGAAATTAAACCGCTCAGTTGAGGGCGGAATAGACATTGCAGAGGGTTTCTGCCTCTGTTTTAATTGCATTCTTTTGTCTTTCAGGCTGGAGTCTCAAAGTCATCGTGGCCTAAAACGGCGAGATCTAAGTTTCTAAAATGTTTTAATTATTTAAAATTGCTCAATTAAGGTTTTTGTGGTTGCTGTTGCGTTTGCCTACCAAGGACTAGTAGCTTGGCATTCTCTATGATTCATTTTGCCTATTGTGCTACACATGTATAGGTGTTAGCAGCAATTCCGGGGTTCTAGTTGTTTCACTTATTGATAGGTAATGTGTGTTATTACTTTAAAACTAAACAACATAATTATAGCTAACTGTATGTTATTTCCGTGTTTTGGAGCCAACAGCAGATCCATATTAAACAGGTTTAGTTTTGTACTAGAAGGTCATATGTTTTTAAATTGATAGTACAAGTAAACTTGTGTTGCTAACAATTATAAAGCATACAGTAGGACACTAACAAGTCTAAAAACTTTTAAGTTTTAAGTTTATGAGATTCCCATTTTCAAGATCACCATGGAAATATTATAACAGGATTTCAAGCCAAGTGGGATGGAAACCTCAAAAAAGACAAGATGTAGTCATGTGACTCAATCAGAAATAAATACAAATTCAAGTTGGCTGCGTTCATTAAATAGGTGTATTGGGATGGAATGTTTGGTTGATGATTACATGAATGAATGAATATAGGATTGTTTTTGATTTCTCATCAAATATTAAAAAAGAGACTCCGTAAATTCATTTGGAACTTGATTAGGTTTTGATTGGAGGAGAAAAAAATCAGACTTGGTAACGTTTGGTTTCATCGCAATTAATGGACGTTAGCGCTTTGCTCTCATTGCACTGATCACCAAATTGTTGATTTACTTTAAACCAAGACACATTGAATCTCGAGCCTCAGATGTAGTGAATCTTGAGCTAGAAGTATGATTTCAAGACAGTTTCCAGCCCCTAAGCTTGAAAACCCTGAAAAGTGGCTGATGGTTTTGTATGCAGGCATGAAGGGTCCAGTGTTTTCGCTCACAAGCGCTTACCCTCGTGGTTGTGGCAAACATGTACTTGTCCCGTAGCTGAAAGCTGTCCACCTTCTCCAAGATGACCCGCCGGTTTTGTTCAGTCTGGAAGAAGTCGGTGCTGGTCAGGATACTGGAGTCTCCTTGGGGCTCGTGGCGCTGGACAAACACAGTGGTAGGGCTGTCGTGTGGCTCTACACCCCTGAGTACACAAAGATGATGAGGTCTTTCAGGATGCCCCTCATTCCATTCTTTGATAGGCATTATTGAACAAAAAAAGTTCCTCTTTTGAATAAACTGTTTCTCTGTGTTGTTCTCACAATCTCGTGTTTCACAACAGTTTATCATTGCAAAACAAGGAAGCTGAGAGGGAAAACAGAACAAGAAAACGTCTGTTCAGCACTTCCTCCTCATTGACCGAGGCATCACCTTACCAAAAATATTTCACTAGTCAACTTTTCCACTTCTGGGTCACAGGGAACTGGAGGAAATGAGATGCCTGGCTCAACACAAAAGATGCTGCAACTCTCCTCTGTAAACTAATGGCATGAGAGCCGAGACTGGTTCTTAAATCCCCGCACTGAAGGATAAAGAGATTATCCTCTAGGGAAAAACACACACAAACCTCTGAAAGCTGAGAGTTTAGCACGTCCACCAGCACAGCGAAAGACAGATGAACACAAGGCTTAAAGCTTCTTCACCTAGTCCTACAGCAAAGACTTACTACCTAATTTGTGCAGATTAATTGTATCAACAGGATCATTATATTCAAATTAACAGGATTGTGTCCCAATTTGAGTCAGGGCCTTCACTATAGTAGACAAACACAGCTCTCTGAAAAAAGACTTGTTCACACATAGGACAATACAACACATGGCAAACATACAAAGTTCTTCAAATTGAACACACATACGGAGAGCTTTTCTGTTCTTTTCCGCGTTTTCTTGACAGACTGAACATGAACCGACTTCCTAGTAAACTAATCTGAAAATTGACATTTTGTGTTACACTGTTACAGGACTGTTGTTCTGATGAAACAGTTTATATGAAGCATATTAAGATGAAGCATTTTATATTGAGTATGCAGAGAAAAAATTTCCCCACTGAGGGACTAATAAAGGTTGAATTATTATTATTATTATTATTAGAAAAAGACACTTCTGAGTTATGAAGTCAGAATTCCGAATTTATAACTCTTAAAAAAAAAGTTGCAAAAGTTTGAACATATAACTAAAAATCACTGTAGGTTAACATAATCATTGAAAAATACAAAAACAAAATAAGTCTTCTTTGTCATCTACACAATAGTCAGCGTGAGAAAATGTTAAAAAATAAAAACTCCTTTATTAACAGTCAATGTATGAAGAACTTGTCCAGTTTAACCGCGTCCGGGTCCAGTGGACAGAGTAGACTTCAGTAAAACCAGCAGACATCTTCTAAGTATTAAAAGAAACGTACATGATATGGCAAAATTTATCTGATGAATAAAACAATGGTCTGCGGTCTCTTCACTGCTGAAGAGGATTGAAAAAAGTTCTCTTCTATGTGGCACTAGGTTGGGAACAAAAAAGAACTGAGATCACTTTCTGCTGGTTCACTTTCTGCTTCAGTTTAGTTCACTTAAAAAGAATGTGAAAACAACCAAAGTACCTTCTTGCTGTAATGAGACAGCGCTACCCACTGCACCTATATACAAAAACATACTTAACATAGATAAAATATTGAATAAACTTGTATCCATAAATAGATCATTTTAGGGATGGTAGGGATGGTAGAGCTGGAAGATAAATCGTTAAAAGATCACGATTTCGATTCTACCCCTTCACAATCTTAATTCAGCATTTACACAATTCTGCCAAATTCTCTGATCTACAAACAGCAATTTCTGTTCGTCGCACGCATCGAGCAAAACTCGCGATCATTTAAACACCGTACTATAAAAGGAAAGATGATCTTGCATTACTTCTGTAGTACTTTGGGGCGCCTCTCGTTGGCATGATGACGCCGGACACACGTGACAGACACCTGCGGTTTTGCGCAGCAACAGTCACGTGTGCTAATTACCTGCACTATAGACAGTGGATGTGAGTCGAGCAGCAGTGGAGTTAAAAAAAAAAAAGAATCCGGAAAATAAACATGGAGAATAAGTGAGGAAACACAACGGTAAAATAAGTCTGCTATCAACTCTGACATTTTAGCACATGAAAAAGGAGTTTATTCTGAAGTGTGTGTGTTTACTGCGTTTTCAAACCAGAAGATGACACTCAGCAAACCATATACAGCAAACAATTGAGGACAAAATTATTAGCCCCCCTACAAAATCATCTATGTTTGAAAAGTATTTCAAAAGTGCTTTTAAACTGAGCTAATCATTTTGTCCTCAACTGTACATAACCATACCTTAGAATGTTTATTTTTAAGTAGTGATGCACCGAAATGAAAATTCTTGGCTGAAACCGAAAACCGAAAAAGAGAAAAGCCTGGCCGAAAACCGAAACACCGAAAGAATTGCATTTATTGCTATGATGATGTAATAATGAAGTTTCAAAGTATAAATGTAACAAAATGTTTTACAAACATGAAAATATTTATTAAGCATATTGCAACACTCAAGAGTATAAAATATAATTCAAACTAAAATGTTTAACTTGACCTACTGGTCCCGTAATGTTGTGAAATTAAATGTTCTTCAATTAAAAATTGCCTTTAAAGTATGAAGTGCATTCAGAACAAGTACAAAGGATACAACATTTTCTCTGCAGGTCTTAATAATAGTATAAATAGGGTTGAGCTTGTCATCTGTCTGACATTTTAGAAAGATTTGAGACTGTAAATAAGGCCAGTGGATAACAAATATACATCCTGCAGAAATATACAATCTGTCACATATAAAGTAGCCTAAAACAAAATAGCCTACGTATTAGTATTATCAGAGGTAATTTCTTGCAGGATTTCACTGAACATATCAGACAAGAGGGGGCAAAGCCCTCAACTGGTGGAGAGAAACGCGCTCTGCTCCGTCTGCTCTGCTCTGCCTGCGCCGGTTCTGTGCGTCCTTCGCTGTCTGACAGACTCTAAGCGCGGACTTTTCATAGTTTTTACCGTAGTATGTATCAACCACTTTGGGCGCTTTAGAGCTGCAATAAAAGGAATAACGTCCACTACAGATAGTTTGCTGCTCAAACGGACTAAGAAGAGAGAGAATGTTCTCCATTAAGATCCAATGTTAAGCCAATGTTCGCGTGCGTCTCTGCTTACGTCATCAACTTTCGGCCGTGTTGTTTCGGTGAAAAAAGTGTTTCTGGTTGTTAGTGTAAATGGTTTTGGCCATTTTCGGTGGCCGAATATGTTTATTTATAAGTTTAATTTTTTTTTTCTTTACAACATTACTTTTATATTACATTGTTTCTCATTTACATTCTCATTTTATCCAGAATCGTGCAGCTCTAAGATTGTGGAAACTGCATCAAATTCTACGTATTCTTTTCTACAGTTTCGCAGCAGTGTAACTGTAACAGTACTGCAACAGTAGCTATAAATGGTTATCAGGACATTACATTTACACAGCTGCAGGACTGAAAGCTTCTCGCTAGTCATGAGAAAGTTTTTGTTTGGGCTGTTGTTTCCTCCACAGACAAAGTGGAACCCCGGCAGAAACACCAGCCAGACACAATCAATAATTAATAAGAGCTAGTCTCATCAGGAACATTAACAACCCAAACAGCTCTGCTGGATCGCAGCCCAAATGCTTGAAAACACCGACCATTTCATGCTGGCCTTCTAGGAATCAGCCAAACCAAGCTAAATGCTTCTACTGTTCTTCTAATAATGTTGTAAACAACTTCCTGGCGGGTTCTGGCACACAGGCATTATTCCCAGTGAGCTTGAAAAAGAAAAACGTCTTGTTGTGGATGAGATTAAGCCTTAAAGTCACTGTGCTGATCTGCATTGACTTTCCAGGTTGATAATATTCTTGATACGTTTAAAAGCAAGCTTGACATGCATGGAATCAGATATGAAATGATATCAAAATTTAGCACAATTTTGCAAAAATAACACTTTAGTTTATTGTATACGTATATAAAAAAAAATTCCATGTGAAACTACTGCCAAAAGACCACAGGCAAAAATCTGAAACGCACAAAAAAATTAGAACAGAAAAAAATATTGCAAGCAAAAAAATAGTTTCTCTCATCCGCACCTGATTTCTCTCACACACTTTTGATCTCTCTCCAATGATCCATCAATTTTTCCTGCTTTTTATCTCTCTAGGTCATTTGTGTCACATATCTCCATAAATTTCATGTGAATTTAAAAAATTGTGTATGGTGGGGATGGCTGGATGTGAGTGAACTGGATGTGACAATCTACTGTACAGGAATATTGAGGGTCTCAAAAAGGCTCCATTAAAAAGCAGGTAAAATGTAGTTAAACTAGACGAGCGAGTTAGTTCACAGCAACAAGGCCAACACAGATCTATCTGACACGACAACACCCAAAACAAAGATAAATCAAAAGCGGATCAAGGACAGACACGTTCACAGAGCAAGAAGCTTCATCCTTCTCAAAGCATTGAATAAGTCATCTGTCTTACCAGAAGTAGGACTTCACATGCTCCTGAATTAACACCCACGTCTCACCAAAGTCATCAGACTTCCACAACTGAGAGAGAAGGGAAACCAAGGCTGTAGTATCAGTTTATCATCTTGATGCAACAACTTTATTTCATGCAGGATTTGAAAGGAGCGTCTGATCAAACCTGTTTATTGGGGTGAGAGCTGTCATAACCCAGGACCAGGTTTGGTATTTTACTGTGCAGCAGCAAATCTGTGGGCTTGAAAGGGACGGAGAATCCCTGGACACTTTTGCAGAAGTCAAATGTGTTCCACAGGAATCCGTTTGTGGTGTCGATAAACAGGTACTGGATGAGAAAGAGAGAGAAGAAGATTGACATTTCTGTTTTTATTTAAGATGTATAAATTCAGATGACTCCCCGAAAGCCAAATCTTTGCAATTAAAGTGCAAAAGGTTTTTTTTGGCAGAATGACGCAGAATATGCATCTCTTTGACCCTTTATTTTCAAACTTTGTAATTTAAAAGGAAAACTGTGACTGATCCAAAACAATTAAAGTTAAAATTTAAAGATGAGCAGAAAAATATGACATCAAAATGTATTTTAAACAGGAATCTTCATCAGACCATACGTCACTTTTACATCAAACTAACGTCATGGTGTAAAAAAAAATTGTTTTATGTTATGATATTATGATAAATACTTTTGTCAATTATCAATTTTGATAAATACATTTATGACAAATAAATGACATCATTTTAACCTTTCTAGTCCATTAAATTGATTTAAATTGATAACAGTGATTTTAAATTGAAACTAATTACACATTAATTTACTTGCTTGTGTATAAAAAAATGTAAAACATGAAAAAAATTACAGTTTGACTTCATTTCATTGCTGCTTTTAGTCAAATAACAGTAAAGAAAACAAATGCAGCAAATGAAAAATTGACTATATAAGCAAGAAATTTTAAATAACAGAATAATGCACTCCAATACTTTCATTCATGATTCCTGTGCATGTTTAAAATGATTCCTGTAAATGTTTAAAATGTAAAGTTATTGTAAACTATCAAACTACAACAGGAGAAAAATATTATGATTTCATTTAGATAAATAATTATGTAAGTATTAAAATATTATTACATATGTGCCATTATTGAAAGGGTTAACAATAATTGTTAAAATTATTAATTGAATGATCTCATTTATTTATTAAAATTAAAATTTACAAAGTCTTAAGTATTACCAAAATCAGTAAATCGACTCTATCAATCGCATCACATCCAGCGATTAACGAAGTCTTGCTGTTCATGTTTGGTATAAGCTTTCAATCTGATGCAGTAAAGCCCTGTTATAACAGATTTCAAACTAACTGGCAAAATGCCAATTTATAACATATTTATGGCTTACATAATCTAATTATAAAGCACTTTACAGTTGAAGAGCGTCTCAAAGTCGCCATACAAAACAAATGTACAATTTACAAACTAACTTATTTTTAATAAAATATTATTTTAACCCTGACACTGAGCAAGACCATAGCGACAAGAGCCAGGAAAACCATTCTAACATCACAAAGCCACTTGGCAAATGGAGTTGTGTATATTCAATGTGGACCTCTTAGTTCCTTATAAACTAGTCAATTCAAGATTTTCCTGGATATTTAAAACTATGAATCCCGAGATACTTAAAATTCCCATCCCGAGAGCAAACGTAAATGGCAATCAATTACTATAAATGTAATTAAATGAAGGTGAGTTCGGATCAATCCCCCAGCTGCAGTGGCGTGTCAGTCACTGACACTAGAAAAAAGCTTGGTCCTTTGAGACTCCCATGAGCCTTTGCTCCCCGCGGAGCATCAGCGCAGCCAAGGGCAGCCACTAGTGTTTCCCCCACAACACCATCTGCAAGTGTGGAGGCCAGTGAAACGCTGGAAGGTCACAGCTGTGGTTGTGTGTGTCGCAGAGGTCGTGTTTAACTTCGCTTTAATCGGCCAATCCGTTTTCTGGCACACTCACCCGTTTGTTGTCGGCGGGGCTGTGATAAAACTGTGAGATGACCTGTTTCGTCCCCTCTTTGTCTCCTGAGAACTGAAACTTCTCGGATATGTGAGAGAAGGTGGTTCCGTAGTCATAGAAAAGATATATCTGTAAGAACAAACAGAAAATTCTAAATCAGGGCTACACAGAGTGTTCAGCAGTGAGAAAAATAGGCCAATAAAAGACCAAGGAAGTGAAAGGGGCAAAAAAACGCGATAAATCACTTAGTGAAGCTGAAGGTTTAAAGAGACTGATTGATCGTAAATTGCTTAAGCAAGTCAGAACAGGAATTATAAATGTTACAGACGTTGTGTAAATTGAGGCCATTGTATAAAATGCCTATAAAATTTTGTGAATTGTCGTCGTTGTTTTGTACATTGCGTGAAATATGCCTGTAATTGTATACAATGCCTAGGCAAAGTGTAAAATCTTTGGAATGAAAGTGCGAGACAAACTCATCAGGAAAATGAAGGAATCAGAAGTGACGTGACATTTTGAGGCATGTAAAACATTCTATTTCTACTATTTATCATTTAGGTAATTTTCTTTCAAAAACATTACAATATTCTACACAAATATAAGACCTTGATGACTAATTTGGAAGATTTTTGACAGTTTGCAGTTCTATAAGAGGTTAATGTGCAGATACCTAGCATTTACATGAGGTTAATAAAGATAAACCTTGAAAAAAAAATCTAATTTGCTGAAGAGCCAAAAAAAAAGAAAGTGATATTCTGCCCTTTTTGATTTATCTGCATGCAGAGCCTGGATGAGATGCTGCTGCAAAAATAGTCAAATGTTGAAGAAAAGCAGAATTCATCTGCTCGTCTCTTGTATGGGCAGTTGTGGTCCAGCAATGGGAGCAGGATCTGTCACCCAAGTGAGCTAGGTTTGAATCCCGGTCCAGTGGATTATGAACTCCGTGTTCTTGATCAAGACACCGACCCCCACATGCCCCCGACACCACAACCTATGGCTGCCCACTGCTCCAGGTTTGTGTGTCACTTTTCTGCAACTAAATACACTTGACTGTTTCTCATATAATGTTGTATTAGTTCTTATTTTCAGAATGTTCTAAACACGTTCAAGACTTGATATAGTGATCATAGGTCTTGTCTTCAGCACTGAGATACAGAGCAGAGAGTCTGAAACGCCATGGATTCTCTCCTCAGCAATTCCATCCATCACTCACAGAATCACGTCTGAGAGAGCCTCCAATTCACTCCTGCTGGATTCACTACTGTGCTGGAGATCAGTTTAGCTGGCAGCTAGAAACTGAATTATAAGGCTGTTTGTGGCTGAAGAAACCACTGTTTTTGATGATTAGGTCTTATTTTCAGTATAATTGTATTTTCAAGGTAACAAAGCACTTTTATATGTTCTACTCAGACATACAGAGACATACAGAACTTTGAAGTGAATGGCTCAAACATAGGCCTGCGGGCTTAAACAGGGCCTGACTTCAGGTAGCCGACCCGTTGAGAGAGAAGAAAGCCAGTAGAATAATGTAATCAAGATCACAGTTAAAAGCTGTAAACCATCACCAGGTCTGAAACGTAAAATTCACGTTAGGGCTGCACGTTTTTGAGAAAAAACCCATTTGCAATTTTTCTGAAAAGTATTGCGATTGCGATTTTCGACTTTAGAAATTGATACTTTTAAGAGCAGAAAATTAAAATTATGAATAAAATGTTGCTTGATGTTTTATGATTATTTAATACTTGACCCTAAATACTAAAGAATAAGAATGGAAATTACCTTAACCACTTGGTCATTTGTTTTTAAATTTTACTTAATCCTAAACACTGAAAAATTAATTCAGTATAATTTTTACACTCGCTCACATGTAACAATGTTGTAGAGACATAGAACATAGAATGAGACATACTGGGAATTACCTTGACAAATGGTAAATATACTTTGAGAAAAGATGAACCATTCTAAATTAAACTTAAAAATTTTAAAAATGAAAAAATAATCTAATAAAAAAAATAAAAAAATATAATATAATATATAAAAAATTTATTATTAATATAAGTATTTATAGTATATAAGGAAAATTATATATTAGAATGTTTTGCTTCTATTCAAAAGTTTTAACCTATAAACAACTCGGAACAATACAAATCGGAATGTATACACATCAGACTCGCTGGTTTAATCTCCCAGTCGGTAATATGAATAGAAAAGAATCTGTCCATTCCGGATGAAAAAAAACATTTTCTCTGTCCTCTTTTCCCTTTTTGGACAGTGACATTTTTTATTCATCTCTTGGTTTTTTAGTCTTACTTGTCTATCGTCTCTCAATCTGTCTCTCTCCATTCATCCTCTGTCGTCAGTGTCTCTCTCTGTTTTAGTCTTTCTCTTTTTCTCAGTTTTAATAACTGTAATTGTTATTAATTCCTTTGCAACCTCAATCTTTCCTTCATCCTCCGATGTTCACTGGCAAAATGTACCGCCTGAGATCCACAGAATCAATGCGCTTCCCTGTTATGGTTGCGCAATCGTCATTTTGATTTAAGATGGAGCGATAGATTTCAAAACGGCGGGATTCGACCATTTTGATTGGCTAGTAATGTCACTGAGGAAAAAACCTCAGCTTCCTTAGGTTCGATTATCGTGGGAGTTAAAACCTCAATAACGATGCGACTAAGGTTAACCGTGCAGCCCTAATTCACGTCATATGAAGCAAAAAAACATAAGTGGTAAACCTGATGATACTCACAGAGCTAGATTTGGGGTCCGAGGCGCCGACGCTGTCTCTCGCTAACGCTACAATGATGTTGCTCTTCTCTCCGGCCCAGTGCACAACCATCTGGTTATGGGAATCATTCAAGTTGGCCTGTTTGGGAAGATTTTCACACGATCAGTTCTGCGTTATCCTTTTTCCTGCACCTTCCCCTACGAACAAATGACAAGTGTGGTCTCCCGATACAAGCGAATGACAAGTGAGTTTCCTAGATACATCTTGCTTTGTTACACTAGTAAAAACTTGAGGTAAGAGCTGAAACGTGAGAAGTGACATCACAGAAAACTTCTGAGTTTTGTGCAAACTATTTTGTTTAAACTGCCTCTCCCAAAAAAGGATTGGTTAGTGGCAAATCACAAAAGAAAACGTTCAATTAAAAAAAACCAAGGTGAACAAGGTGTATATTACCGCCACCGCTGTATATAAGCTCCACCTCTATCACATCACTGACCTGCAGTTTAAATGAAACCCTGTTAAATCCTCACATGGCCTTTCTATCAACTTTTTATACAATGTGTTATTTAGAAGTGTGCTTTTTTTTAATAGCATATTATGAGGTTTGGAACAAATTAAAGACACACCACATAAACAGCTTCTATGCTCTTTTTTGGTCTTCAATCTTATAATAGCTCAACCTTGAGCATGTCACTCATTAAATGCTCTTTTTATCAATTTTTGATATTTAGAAATCGGCTTTTTTAGGAGCATGAAACTAGATTAGAATAGTAGCATGAAAAACAGAAGAATGATAGGTTTGAGACAAATTAGGGACTTGTTTGAAACACAAATTCATTTACAGAAACTAACTAAACTCGTGGGTCAAGATTCCACTGTGGATGCATCAGCAGAGCTCCAGAAGGTTCACAACCAAAAACGCTGATTTGAACCCAAAGAAAATATTTTTAAAAGTTGTTCAGCAATGTAGGTCAATAAAGAATCTGCAGGGAAGAAGTGCGTAAATGTGCACATTTTCAAAATCTCCCTGTGCTTTTCAAGCCTAAATCATAGCTAACAAAAATATATCATGTATAAATAGAGATCATGGTGTCATAGTGTTGGTTCGAGGTTTAGCGTCCAGCTTGTAGACGCTTGCAAAACTCTGCTGGTATGTGGATTGCTCAACAGTCAGATGTTCACTTCCTTCTACAGTAAAACATGTTATTATCTCTCATAAAATATCATTTTAAAACTTGAAACCATCCTCAGCAGTTACACAAGAAATTGATGAGAAGAATTAAACGGCACTAACGCACTCCTGCGATCCAAATACAGAGAGCGAGGACTAGTGAAGATACACATGTGATAAACACATCAGCATACGAGGAAGTGTGTGCTTTTGCTCCGTCTCGTTTCTCTTTCCGCTCTGAACAGCCCGTCTAATCTTTAATTTAGAATTCTCGAGTGAGGATTCCACCAACATCATGACGTTCTCCTCATTTGCCTTCCAACAAGCATGAAAGAACCACAGGAAGACACAAACAGTGTAGATGGCATTCCATAGATTGACTTTACGATCAACATTAATGTGTAGAGGTTCTTGAGTTCTGTGGCTGCCGTGAGTCCTCAAATGAACAATCAATATTAACGTGTAAAGAATCAGCAGCAATAAAAAGTCAGGGCATATTATTCAACACATGTGGGTTTAAAGGACGAAGCGGTAGAAGATGAATGATTAAATGAATGTGGGTTTAAAATATTTCAGGTGCGCAAAAGTCACAGATCAATGACCAGAAAAACAGCCATTTTTCATTTACATGTTGCGATAATTGCCTTATTATAGTGATTGATAAAAATCGGAATGGTTTATGTGAGTGAACCAGTCACATACTGTACCTGTACTGAAGAGATCATTGATGAACTGATTCAGGTCATTCACTTGTTCACAGATTCTATTCTATTTATCCATATTAAAGTCTGCCAGTGCAAAGATGTTTCTAGCTTTTTTATTTGAGAACATTTAATTATTATTGATTTAACGCAACAGTCAAATAAGTGTGCATTAGACCGTCACTAACTAGACTTTTGCCGTGGGGGAACAATAAACCATGGACGTCTTGACACCTTGGAAACAAACAAAGAAAAACTATTCTTTGAAAAGTTCTTTTAAGGAAAGGAAAATTCATCTGAACGCATTACCACAACAACTCTGTTACGTCACACCAACTCTGCCGTCTCCACTGGCGACCTGTTATTTATTGTATCCATAACAAAATGTCGGCACGATGGAGCAGTGGGTGGCGCTGTTGAAGAAGATTCTGTTCGCAACTTAAGGTGTGAGTTTTAGGCCTGGGATCGGGGTCTTTCTGTGTGGAGTTTGCATGTTTTCTATTCAGGCAAATGGTGTGTTTGGGCTGTCTTCTTCTGTAAGGTAACCTTGAGGATCTCCAAATAAACAAAATTTGCCCTTTCTCTGTGTAACTACGGGGACCGAGCATATGTCCAGACATACACAATATCACCTCGCTCTCACAATTCAAATCACAACTCACAACTCACATCACACCGATTAAAACTTGCCTTACGCATAGGGTTAACATTCAATGGGTTTGTTGTTAATTCTACTTTTCCGGGTCCTGGTTTTTCACAGTATTCGATTGTACATTTCTTTGTTTTAATGTACCGAGGACCTTGAGAGGACCGAAAAGCTCCTTAAAAATTTTTATTACCATTATTATTATTATTATTATTATTATTATTATTATTATGAGACACAATAAGTGTTTGAGAATGAGAATCACAATTTGAGAATGAGAAGAGTATTCTGTGACACACTTAAATAATTCCATTATTTATTGTATTGTATTTGTAATGTTTTTCTATATACTGCATTTTATTGTCTCTATATTAATTTTGATTCACAAAATTGTTCCCATGGTGGGAGAAATCCATTTTTCTGCATCCTAAAAGAGAGGTTGGTGCATTTAGAATTAAGCATTCAGTTGTTTTAAACCTTGTAAGTTGAAATAATAAATAGTTAAAACAATGAATTTTTGAATGCATTTTTTTTATAAAAGAATGTAAATCAAAAGCAGTTAAACCTCTTAAGACAGTGACTGTACGCTGATTTGAGATTATTTGGGGGTTTTCCGCTACAGTAAAGCAGATTTCCTCCAGATTATTGATGTCTCCGTGTCTACAGTGTCAGACAAAACCACCAGAGTGTTTGTTTTCTTTTCCTATGGTGAAACTGAGCCGGACTGGTTTGCCACCTCAGATATCAACAGATATTATTCTCTTGTTGGGACTTGCTGCTGTCTGAAAACAAAAGACGAGCAGTTCCCACACCATCAGCTCCATGTCGGCGTAAAAACTAAAGAAATGTCAGTGAAATACCCTGCAGAATAATGATATTAACCTATGAAACTAAAAGCGTGCAACAAAACAGTTTAATATGAAAACAGCGCGACTGAAAGAACCTTGTCTACTGTACCGCTCACAATCACAATAAATTCTCGGTGCCGTTATAAAATCTGATCCCCTTGTTCCAGAAATCACCTCAAAACGTTCGACCTTCGGTTTCACCCCATTTGCATAAAAAATACTTTAAATATACAAAGAACGAAAGAAAAGAAAAACATCCAATTACAGTATTTAACTGTTCCTAAATGTTTACAGTAATTCCCTTAAAACAAATGAAACTCCACAGTGCATTCACATGAACAGTATTTACCCGGTAGTTGCACTGTGATTTTAGCTTTTTTTTAAACAGTCAGTATTTTACAGTAATTCGCAGTTAAAACAAAAGACATTCGATAATGCAGACTTGCATTCACATTACCAGTATTGTGCTGTTATTTACAATGTGATTTTAATGTTTTAATGTCATAAAGACGTTATTTCATTTGCTGCTCTTTCACGGTTAAAATTAGACCCATTAACAACTCCTATTACATTTCAGTGTGCTTAAGTTAATGCGTTAATTTCTTAATGTTCATTAAAAAAAAAAACTGAAATATGGAATCTAATAAATACGTTCAACAACACAAGAACGACAAGCGAAACTCAGTGATGCGTCAGACATCTACGTCCCCCTCGTCAGGACGTGATTCCCACCGCCACCTTCCCGACACACTGAACAAATGGCTGAAACCTGATCCACAAGACCGTGATGAACTGTTGTTCCTGGAAGAGACTTGAAAGACGGTCTGTCTCTTCTCCGTCTCAGTAACAAAGCGCTCGATTCTAACAGAATCCCGAAGGAACCTGTAATAATGACTCCACTGCCCTCTCCGCCCGGCTGGTCCTAAAAAACACAAGGAACTAAAGGAAGCACACAGGTGAGACCACCATTATATTTTGGCTGGAACGTCGAAATTCATGAGGGGAGGAGGAAGAGTGAGAGCTTGAACACACACACGCAGAAAACAATGACATCATCTCTGCAGCGCCGACGCCGCGGCCAACAGTTCAACCACCACGTCTTCCCTGCACAGCACTGTGCATAATTCAGCTTGAGAGAAATATGGGTCAACCACACTCTTAACATTCCAGTGGTCGGAACCAAACAAAATCCGAGGTACCACTTCCTTTTCGTTGTGGCCTAATGGTTAAAGAATCGCTTGTGATCAGAAGGTTCAAATCCAACAACTGTCCTTAAGCAAAACACCAAACCCAAACTGCTTCCTTCGTGTGTGTGTGTGTGTGTGTGTGTGTGTGTGTGTGTGTGTGTGTGTGTGTGTGTGTGTGTGTGCACATTACAGGTTGGATGAGTCAAAGCCAAGCACAAATTCCCAGTATGTTTCCGACCATACCTGGCTGCTTTACTTCCTTCTTTCTTTCTTAAAGGTCCGTTTCATTTGCATGGTGTGTGGCCATTTCAAGGTCTAGTTATGTTTCCATGTGCAACAAAAAAATACACTGTAAGATTTGAAATATATTAAATTAGGGGAAAAAACATTTGAATTACATTTGCATTTTCTGTTAGATTATTTTAACCAAATGTACTTGGACCACGCCCATGGCCTTGGGAACTGCGCACAAGAAATTGTTTTACAATTTTTTCACTTTGAATTTGTAACTAAAGCAAATGTGAATCTAAATCTGAATCTAAAAATCTAAATCATCCATACATTGGATTATTCTGGTTTAATAATTGAGAACAAATAATGTTCATACACTTCATAATATGTAGTAACATGGGAAGTGATTACATGATTTAGTGTGAATACTACTAGGCAAATAGCAGTCCAAACTAAAAGTGAACTCCCTCACTCACTCAGGTAACCACCAGTACAGACCAATGCTTAACTTATACATACAGATAACTACCAGTCCAGATCAAATTTGTATTTACTCATTCAGGAAACTACTAGTCCAGACCTTAAATTACTGAAAGCAAAATTGGTGTTCAACAACAAAAAATGAAATTACTAAACGATTAGAATGCATAACAATAAAAAAAGGAGGGTAAAGATATCATGACGGGGTAAAAAGAGCTACACTATATTATTATTATTTTTTTTTTTTAATTATATGACTATTATTATTAACATGTTATTTTTTAAAAATAAATTAAAAACACAAGTTACTGGACAATCTGAAATTGATTTATTTTATTATCTTATTTTATAATTTTATTATTTTATTAATTATATTTAATTATTATTATTATTATTACTATTAAGAAATGTATTAACGTAAAACAGAAATCACCACATTACATTACAAATCTACAGTGTGGGTAAAAAATAACAACTAAATTGAATTGAAGATTGCATATTGATTTCACAATTCGCATGACTCACATTCATCTAAGAAAATATTAGACAAGATTAAAACGAGAACTGCATTTACATTCCCACATTACTGGAATAATTTACACCCAACAATTATCAAATAAAATCACTTCTTGTTTAACAGTCAACCAAATAAAAAAAAACTAACAAAAAAAAAAACAAAAGAGGAAAAAGAACATGTCCAAACACTTCCTCCTGTCGCAGAACCGTGTGTTTATGTTAACGACGGTGTAATCGTAAGTTGAGTAACCGTATGTTACCACGAGTTTCATAACACAGACCCAAATACACTCAGGGTTGTGTGATCGCGTCCCATAAAATCACATGTGCCAGAAACAACACACGGACCAGAAGGCCTGCAAACCTCAGGAAAGCACTTCACAGAGGACAGGGAAAAGCCAACAATCCTTAATCATCACAGAAGATTCTTGTAGGACGGAGCACTAGGGAAAAGATTGGCCTTGTGGCCCAGTAAAATGAAACCGTTTCACGCAGAGAATCATTTATCACCTTCTTCCGTATTCAATAAAATGTTGCTTTATGGCGGCATCTATCTATCTATGAACATACATACTGTATAGATTCAGATGACCAATCACTTCTCAGTCAGTGAATAGATTGAAATCATGATTGATTGGTCAATCGATCGATTCATTCATTCTTTGCTTGCTTGATTGATTTATTTAATGATTTATTAAATGTATAGAAAATATAAGAAAATATAATTTCCAGGAAAACATATTTGTACTTAAAAATATTTAAATAGGTTTGATAATATGTATTTTTGATAAAAACGATGAACTCGAAAAACTCTAAAATCTTAGATGGAAAAAAAAACATGGAAATATCTCTTGAGTTAAAAAAACGTTGTCTCCACTTTACACTTTACAATTCTGGAATTTTGGAGCTTCTTCTCCAACAAGCAAATGTCCTTGAGTTAATCTGATGTGACTGATGCGACATCTTGAGTAAACGACTTCTTCATGTCTTAATTTAAAAAATAAGTCTGTCTTTTCCCCACCGCATTTCAAAGCCACGTTTTGAGCACAGTCATTTATTAAAGGTTTCACGCCTAATGGTGGGTGTTGAATATTTTTGATGATAAAAGCTGTTGTTTTTTTACGCAACATAGAATTGCCAAACACACAACCAAGAACTACTGTTCAATGATTATAAAAAAACATTCACAAATTCTTCCTCAGCGTTTCAAGCTCAAACTTCTCCAGATGACACGTTCTAAACAGTTTGACTAAAGTGTGTTCAGCTCGACTTCAGGTTCGATCACAGACACATTGTACTTCTGTTTCTTATTCTCTCTCACATTCCTTGAGCCTGTAAAGCACAATATTAGGCTTCCGTATCCAGATTTGTTTCGGTTCCTTAACAATCAGTCTGAATAAGCAACTGGTCCGATTAACCAGAGTCGACTGAATGACACGAGAAGCATCAGTTCCTCTTCGCTTAACCATGATAATCCAGACTAGGTCGTCACATTAGGTCTTATGATTGGATTTCAGCGCTGTAGAGACTCGTCACACCTTGTTTCTTCACTTATAACAGGTGAAAGGGAACGCTGGAGGTCAGCACACGTATATTGCAGAGACAACACCTGCTGTGTGGCAAACACATGTCGTAGAAGCCACTCGTTGCGAAAGGGAATTCAGTGGTTTGACCCCTTCAAGGTCTCGGAGAAAATGGTTGTGAGGTGGAAGCCGAACCAATCAGTGTTACACGCCTGACTTAACAAACATCTGGGAGCCAAACACTTGAGGGAAAAAAATGTTTTTCTGGGAAATCGTCCAACACGACCGACTCGCTAAGGGTCTCAGGCCTGTCAGGGTTTCCCGAACCGAGCTGTCAGTGAATTGGCAAACTCAGGTCGCTGAGGGAACCAGGAACACGACGAATGACAAACCAACACCAGCTTTAGATGTTTCAGAGGAAGAATTAGCCTTTATTAGAGCTAGAATTTAGCCCAACTCTTGCTACCACGAAGGTGTGTATGTGTCTGCTAAACTCAGGTGTGCTTTCTCTTTCAAACTGAAACGCAAACATTGCCTTCCGTGTTGACACTGAAACCACGCCAGAAGGTAGAAATACAACTATTCAATGTTCGGAGCGACGATTGTTTTGGAAACTGTGTTGAATAGAAACACTTCCATCAATTTCACGCTCCTGTCTCAACATATTAAGCATCGAAACAGAGCTGGAAACATGGATGTCTTGAATGGCATAAGAGAAACCTTTATTTATCATAAAGCTGGAGCACAAAAAAGTGCTCTGATGATTCATGCCTGTTTCAGAATGTGATTTTAGACTTTTGCCAGGGAAGATGGTGGTGAAGGGCTTTAGCGAAACCTGACAAACAGGTCACTGGCACTTCCAGCGTGAGAAACAGTCATGCACGGCTCCTTTTAGTTATTTATCTACAACACAATCGTGGATCTCGCTTACCAGTCCGTAGACCTTTGGCTCCGGGGATCCAGCGGCATTCCGCCGAACGCGATGGTGATGCGCGCTGACTTCTCTCTCCAGACGCACGACGCGGCTTTCCGCATCCTCCCGGCGAGCCTCCAGTATTGTGAAGCCCGTGTCCTGTGGAAGCATAAATCTCTGGTCACGGTGCAGTCGAAGCGTTGAGGAAAGCGAGCCAGGAGCGAGCAGTAATAACAGATGGATGGCACAGACACTGAGCGCGAGCATCTTGCGTGTCTGCCCTGACGCCATGTTTGTGTATGTTGTTGCGCGTGAAGTGTGAAGCAGCGCCTCTAGCGGTCAGCCGCAATCGCACGCATTCCACGTGACTTGATTTACCAGAACTTTGCGTTGAGGAGCTATTATAACATATTTTCAAATCATATCCGTATGTATATCATTTGTGACAAATGATTTGTGATCTAAACAAAACGCTACCAACATTATTGATATTGTTCGTTTGTTTGTTTGTTTGTTTAATTGTTTAATAAAATATTAATTGTTTATTTGTGTGTGCGTGAGGGCGTGCGTGTGTGAAATATCGTTCGTGTCGTAAATCGTTTGGGCATGTTTTTTACGCAGCAGCACCATCTACTGGTTTAAAGTAATTGTGTGCTTAAACACGAATGGCATTCTGTTTTACTTTTTAGTTCTGCTTACTTTTTTACGTTTACATTTGAATAAATGCGCCATGTTTATATTTTATTTATATATTTTTTATTCATTTCGGCGGCTTGTTCATATCACGTGATCGCGCTACTCGCTTTCACGGCGGCAACTTGCGAACGCTTCGAGATTTGAACGGTTGTCAAATTGTGCTTTCTTTCCTGTCATTGATGTAATTTTATAACTCTCGGTAAATATTTATTTATAAGAGCTTAGTTTACTAATATATTATTGTCATTTAACCTTGTAGTCTGTCACGTAAACGATGAGGAAAACGATGAGGCGGCTGTCGTGTTGACATAAAACGAATGGCGTGATGCTTTTTTTTCCAGATCACAGGAGAGCACGTTAAACGCTGAAGTGTTTCCATGGCGACGAGAGGAGACGAAAAAACGTCTCAAATAAACCTTTACGAGGTGAGGATTCCATGTTTATGCATCATCATTCCGTTCATCATGTTCTATAAACCGTGTTTTGATAATTCATGAACACATTTAGGCCGAATGTATGGGGACATCTCCACCTCCGAAGAAACGAGCACAGCATCCGAGATCTGGAGGAAGATATTATGGATTCGAGAACACCCTGACAGGTACATCCAGCTTCACCACGGTTTGTTTCAAACAGGCCATATCTGACTCATTCCTTTGAATCTTTCAGAAGTTATCCAAGATGTCAGTGATATCTGTACCAAGTTGTCAGAGACCCTACGGTAGGTATAGATGTACTGAATGCAATCTGTTTCTCATCTGTAAAGTTTACCGTATAATTTATCTCTTGTAAATAAGGGAAGGGGCTGCTGAGGAACCCAGAAAGATTGGAGGTATGGAAGACCTTCTCATGGAAGCTAGAAGCTTTGAATCTCAGCTGAAAGAGAAGAAGGAGCACCTGAGAAGTTCTTTGACCACTTTTTCCGATAAGCTTCAAGGGTAGAACTTGTTTCCTCTTAAGTCGTTCTACATCTTGATTGAAATACAACTCAGTTTAATGAGACTTTAAATAAATTGGATTTAAATATACTGCTGAAAAAGCGGAAGTAAAATAAAATGAAAGCATAAGCGAATTCATCGACATTGTTTATTTCAAAATGCAAATATGAAGTGAAAAATTGTCAAAGAAAAATTAAACAAGACGTCAAGAGAAATATGTTTTATTAATATTGTACATAAATGAGAAAGATAACAGGGTAATGTGTGCGTGTGTGCGTGTATTCCTGCATTCAGCACAAAGTTTTTACATTTTTAGCACAAAGTAGTGCTATGGTCATTTGTGGGGTATTTAGGGACCCACATCTTTAAAGATCTGTTTGAGACTCAAGATGGGATTTTAAGGCAGAGGTTACAACTTAGTTTTTGTCAAAGTTAGAGTAAATGGTTGGGGAAGGGGAATACGCATTTTGATGTTTTGAGTTACAGTGAGGAGAGAGGGAACGTATTTTTCAGAAATTCAGGTGTGTGTGATGGTTAAAACCCCCAGATCTTGGCTGAAACGTTTAGTGAAACTTCTTAACACATCATTATAATGCTGAAATGACGGCAAAAAAGTCTCTTTTACATGGTTTTGCTTTGGAAGGTTCCATGAAAACCATAAGGAATTTTGACAGGAACTTCTGCCCGGCCCAGTTCTCCAAAAGTTTGAGCATCCAACACCAAAAGAAACGTGTTCTGGTCCTGCAGGAAGAGTTCTACATTAGTCCTGTTGTATTTCTGCCAAACATTTAGTAACTAAGACCTTCATTACCTGACTGGGGCTGATCACTACAGACAAAATGACACCCTCGTCTTCTTCTTCAGCACCAGGCGATGGAACAAAGATGGGTTCTGAGGGATACATGCCAGCCTGTTGCCACACCTAGAGCCATGAAACAAAATGATAGCAGAAATAATAAAAAAGAAATAAAACATATAGGTTTAAGCCATTCCATCTTAACAATTTCAATAATTTCAAAATCATTCATTCTGGATGGCTTTTTGAGACTTTGACTTCTAATCCATAAAGTGGTTATAGCAAATTCAGGCAGAATTTGTTCCAAATCACCTTCATTTTGTTTCCTTCAAGATCCATTTTTATCAGCGAGTCTCCAACCAAATGCCTGAAGCCACATCCGTAGAAGTATCGATATGGGTGAGTGTTGCACTTCCCATAGTTGATTTGTGGGAATTCCAGTCCTCCGTATTCGTGTAGATCATCACCGTGGAGATCTTCATGTGTGCAGAACACCTACATAATATGGAGGATTCCAAACAATCATTATAATGGACAACACAGTAAAGTTGCGGTTGTAGAGTTCACTCAGACCACCTTGTTCTTTCCGGTCTTGATGGCGGTTGCGGTGCTGTCGGAACGTGTGTTGAGGTTTTTTCCGCAAGTAGTTTGGTGGTCCACGGTTAATGGGAGAACAAAGCGGCGAGGAAACGCTCGGCCAATGCTGTTGTAAACCTAGGAAATCAAGATGGATATACGATTTAATTTAGTGTCTTAATAAATAGTTTGTAAATAGTCAAAACTATTTCTTTAGTAAAAATTATGTAATAAAAAATCGTAAATAGTGTACATTTATATGTAAATAGTAGTAACATAGTAACAGAGTTAGAGAGAGATTAGGACAGAAAGAGAGAGATTAACCACAGACAATGAATAATAGACAGGCAGACAGAGATAAACAGACAGACACAGGTATTAATAGACAGACTAGAACACAGACATTTAATAGACAGACAGACAGAGATTAAAAGACAGATAGAAATTATTTGACAGACAGAGAGATTATTTGACAGAAAGATAGACAGACAGATAATAGTAGAGAGACAGACAGCAACAATAGAGTCTGACAGACAGACAGAAAGACAGAACAAGATTAATAGACAGACAAACATGTACAAAATAGAAACAAACAGAACAATGTGGAATAATAATCAGATTCTGGTAGAGATTGACCTCCTCCAAACCATCTCCAGACTTTTTTAAGTTCTGAATGGTGTAGTTGATGATCGCATGGCCGTCATCAGAGCAGCACATGTCCAACACCACAAAGCCGTTTTCTTCATAGCAGTTGATCTGATGGAAGGTCGACAGCGGCTTTGCGTAATATTTGACCGAGCTAGGCTGAAAACAGAACCAGACACTGTTGGATCAGGAGCGTTTCACAAGAGCATTGTGGTGACATTCACCTTTCCTGTGCGCTTATCCACCAAGTGAAAAACGGTGTTCCGGTTCGGATCCCAGTAAATGCCACCGACGATCCCTGTTCCACGCATTTTGCTCATCAGAATCTTTAGTATGTCCATTTTGATCGGCTGCTCGATGAACACCACATAGTTCTCAGACATTGCTGTATGATGCAAAATAGGAAACCAAAAATTACACATACAATTTTTAAATACACATACACATTTTTAAATAACTAAAGCTATTTCAATATAGAACTATGCCGATGACCTCTCAATGAGAAGAATCCATTCGAGCAGTTTCAAGTTTTTCAGGAGTTATGTCCAGAGTTTTCAGGTTCTTGTGTGGGTTTCCTCTGGGTCTCCCATTACCTCCCACAGTTCAGAAACATGCAGGAAATATGTCTGTAGGTATCAGTGTGAATGTGTGTGTGTGTCTGTGTGTGTGTGTGTGTGTGTGTGTGTGTGTGTGTGTGTGTGTGTGTGTGTGTGTGTGCGCGCGCGTGTGTGTCGAGCTCTCTGATTGGTTGGCTAGCAATAGAGGGTGTGATCCAGAAACAGAAAAGAACTGCAGTCTGTATTTTACTACTCTGGAACTTAAACCCACAGATTATAGGACAAGGTATTTACCAAAGCTGTGATAGTAGGAAGGCCTGGTCTTGTCTTCTGGGGGGATGGAGCACACGATCGAAGCTCTTTCCAAAGTCTCGGTGTCACTGACTTTTTTTGGTGGCACCTTAATGATGTTGTAAAAAGCTCCTGAGAAGCAATCTAAGAGGTTAGACTTCATGAATTATTAATTTCCAGTGCCTTTGGTGAACAAACCTTTAGGAGTGTAGGAGTTGCCCATGTTGTAGGTGGTTCCGTCAGGATCCACGTGAGGATGAGCCGTGGCTCCATTAACTGCTATGAATTTACTCCAGTCCACCTAAAACGTTCCAGATTAATTGCTTGTTTGGTGAAGATGAAATATTTAACACATTTTACACACAAACTGTTCTACCTTCTCTTTGGTTTCCAGGGTCAGTGGGTCAATTTTGTGCATGAAGCTGGTCTCAGTGCTGACGTAGTAGTCTCCTTTATATTGAACGATGTTCACGTTTGCGTTGTCGGTCGGCTCTGAAACAGAAGAGGCAACTGAGTGTTTTGCTTGTAGAGGCTTTTGGATGTTAAAGAGAAGACACACACTTGGCAGCTCAAAGAATGAGAGAAAGCGCTGGAAGAAGTTCTTGCAGGGGTCAGGCATCTCCAACGTGCCAAACTCCGTCATCATGATCCGGTTGTGCGCTTTGTTTTCCGCGTACGACTCGCTGTTGAGAAAGCGACTCATGTATGTCACTTGTCCGTCCTCGATCTGAAATTGGTGCATAAGTGCCATTCCATCGAACCAGTGGTTGAAGCTGCGGATGAACAAGGTTCATTAATAAATAAATCTAGACCAAAGCTTTTGAGTTCCTCATGATGACTTCAGAAAAACCCATGGTCTTTTTTTGTAAAGAAAAAAAAATAGTTTAAAAAAATGAGAATTTGAAATATTAAAAGGTATCACTATGTCATTTATACAAATACAAAATACAAAGTAAAACAAAATCAATGTAATTGAAATTGTTTTGTATTCCGAATTTGTTAAACTGTAGTAAATTACATAGAGTAATTGTTACAGCACAATATGATTGATTACATTTAAAATACAGTATATCTGTTTGAAAGTTAAAACCCATAACTAGATTTGAAAAGAATTTATAGAATAAAACGTTAGTACAGTAGCTACTGAAGTAGACCATAGAAATTCAATTTTTGTAAACTGAAAAAAAGTAAAATCCACAACAGCAAAAAAAGCATTACAATAAAAATATTAAATCATAAAATCAATAGAATTTGAGAAATGGAATGGTCATTATTGAAGCTGAGTTGAAGTTGAAGTTTGTTAAAATGTAGTTAATTACATGCAGTAACAGTTACTTGCTGATTATTTACATTTCAAATATTATGGTTTGATTGAGTAAAATCAGTTTTTTGAAGCATAAATAAATTATATTTTTTACCTAAACTGCTTGTACAATAATCATTTATAATTTAATAATTTAAAAATTATATTCAACATTGAATTTACACCATATTTGATATTGTTACTTCAGACTTTTGGCTCTTCAATGGAAATTGAAAAGGAACATAAATACATTAAGACAAACAACCAGTTCCAGTTTTAAGAAAGCAATAATTCACCTGCTTCTGCCGATCTCAAACTGTCCAGGTCCATTTCTCAGGAAGTTTCCTCTGATCCACGAGGGGATGCTTCCCGTGAGGCTGGTGGTGATAGGCTCTGGGGTTTCGTGCACAGTTCGTACCAGATTCTCAATGCATGGAAGACCATGTACATCTGTGTATTGCTGCCCGTCTTTAGTTCTCCTCCTGCTTTTTGACATGCCTTTGGGGTGGGAATTGTGACTTTTTATACTGAATACACTGAAGTCAAATTTAATGTCTGATTCTATTAGTGTGAGTAGTTTGAGGTAAAAACGTCTACTACTGTACATACAGTAAAAGTACATTGATGACTTACCTGGGCTGCTGCTGGTTGAACGGTTCATGGCTGCTGATGGATTATCTGAACAGACTGAGTTTAACACCATACGCTCACACCGTTTTATAAAAGATGCTTTTGGTCACATGATGTTTATGTAACGCTGGAGACCCCAGTGAGATCATGTTCTGTTCTACTTGTTGATCAAATCAGGCACACGTTTGAGGGACCGGCCATCAGACATATCACTTTCATGTTGAATATCACGGAACGTTTGTTAACAAGCTTTTTTTATTATTATGAACATTTTGTTGCTGATGACCAGATAATCAAAGCATGCGATGAAAACATCTCAATGCTTTCTTGTGGTCTGATTTGATCACCATCTGAATGCCTCATCACTTTCCCCACAGTGCGAGCAGTTTGAGACTATTAAAAAGATTCTCAACATGAATGGCTTTGATGACTTGATTGGACACCTTTTAAGAGTCTTTGTATAAAGTGTTTGGATGTTTGATAGAAAGGGGGGAGAGAGTAAGGGAGCCAGTGGGTGGCCTTGAGGGTTTAAGTATGATTACTCTGTATTGGCAATAAGTTGTCAATACCAGTTAATACATTGGTGAATCCTTCATTTTCATTCTGACTTTAAATTCTGAAATCATTGCATCTTGTGAGTTCTCTCTCTTGGGTTGATTTAATTCTAAGAGAGAGGCGTAGCCTCAATTTTTAATCTTTAGTTAATGTGATAATACCCTTGACCACTGATCATTAGCTCAAGTTGTATTGTAGATGTGAGTTGGAACTTTATGATTATAAATTAAGTTGATATCATATTTATGAGAAAGGACTGACCTAAACCTTTAAATATCTAACCATGCTAAGGTTCAGTTGCATCATAGATGTGAGTTGAAACTTCTGATCTTGAATTCAGAATATAAAATTAATTTGATATTATTTATTTGAGGTATCATAGATGTGAGTTGGAAGTGCCTCAACTTCTGATCTTAAATTCAGGATACAAAATGGAGTTGATACCAAAACTTAGAGAAAAGACTAACCTAAACCTCTGATCATTAGTGTTGAATATTTGTTGTATCATAGATGTGAGTTGGAACTGCCTCAGCTTATGATCTTGAATTCAGGACAAACAATGAAGTTGATATCATATTTAAGAGAGAGGACTAACCTAAACCTCTGATTATCAGCATATGCTTAGGTTAAATGCTTCATGTATATTACTCTCCACCCCAGGTCATTAATTCACATGATAAGACCGAGTTGTAACAGATTTGTAATAATCCTGAACCTCTGATATGAAAATAGAATGATGAGCACACAAGTGAAGAGAGCAAGCACAACATTTCAGAATAGTTACTAAATAGATACTAAAATCAACCAACAAATTCATATATTAAATAATTTTATCTTTTGAAGTCAGATAAAACGTGGCAAAGCATTTAATAAATGTAACTTAAATTATCTCCAAATCAACTCCTTGCAGGTATTGTGAAGAGAAAGAAGACAACACGCAGAAACCTTCAGACGTGTCATTGGATACCGTTGTTGGACATATGAACCAGTTAAAACTGTGAAAAGCGCCTTACAAATACTCATTATTATTATTATTATTATTATATGAACGGGACTTTTACACATGAAAAATGAAAAAAAAAGCGTCTTATTGAATTGTTGTTATTATAGACGTTAGATAAAATATAATGCGATATATAATATATATATATATATATATATATATATATATATATATTATATTAATATTATATATTATATATATATTATATTTATATAATATATGGCCGCTACATGTATATATAAGTCAACATTTACACTTGTGATATTTTAAAATGTGGAACTGCAAAAACAAAATGTGGGTTTGGAACATTTGATTTCACCATAAAATTCATCATCACACACATCTGACGCCATGAAATGAATTGACTTGGTTTGGGAAATTCCACTGGTCTAAACGTGTGTAACCTCACTTCTCCTGACAGTGCGAGGACACAGCAGTTATTATGCCAGGATTCTGATTTTGGGCGACAGCTAATCCAGTCTCACCACTGGATCAAACCACAACTAACACGGTTTCATTCAGTTTAACTCTTGCCTATTCAAATGTAAAAAAATGCAGATGCAGACATCTATCAGGACAGAGTTGCGGGGCTTATGATGAACTGGCACTGGAAAATTTACTTAAAAGATAAGAAAAAGTAAAATGTACTTTTTTAGGGATCTTTTAGATATGGATTATTTGACCAGAAACAGTAATAATGTAATGTAAGGTGTCATAGCTGTATGTATAATTGTGTATCATTATTTGAAAGCTGTGTGTTTAAAATGCAAATTTTTTGGGGTGGTAGGATGTTTTATGTAAAAAGTCATTGCAGTTTTTCCCGCCACAGGGTCTTTAGGATGTAAACGAAATTTAACACAGAATTAAAGCAATTATTACTTGGTTAAACTCATTAGACACAATATTTTTTAAGACATAATTTAATACAAAAGATTCATGAATGCGTCTTGTGTTGCTTCGAATTATATGAGACATTTAGTCGCATTTAATTTTACATTAGGAAACAAATATACATAAAACGGGGCATAAAGTTCAAAACTAAATCAAGATTTTATTCTTCATTTCATGGAGCATATTCTTAACTTGTAATATTGTAATTTTAATAATCAAACTAAAACAACTTTAGTTTTATTTTCTCTGTGCAAAATATAAAATAATTTCACAATTTTAAAAGTAATTTTTTTTTAATTATGGAGTTTTTGAGACATATGAGACACCACATCAATTAACGTTCCTTTTCTGTAATTTTATATAATCATAGCACAACTTTCGGTTTTTCATTTAAAATTTGTGAACTTGCACGGGAAGAAATCGGGAAGAATTCAGTGGATACACATCGTTTTTAACAAGGTTCTTTCCTAAATTTGGCCACTCGAACAAATCAAACTATTGAGATGCAGCCGTGTCTCAGGGAAAGTCCAGACACATTATCACTGGCGTCTATTCATGCAGTATTTAGTGCTGAATCACAGTAATACAGCAGTGTACATCACTGTATTTACCGTTATTGCGGCTGAGATCAAATCAGAACCACTGCGTCACTGAAAATCGAACTGGCACGTGATTGATTTCCTGATCAGAATTTCACTGCTGGTATAAAAAAAATTCTATGTTTTATTAAAAATTCTATTGTTCATCATCTATCTTTCCAGTTATGCTAATCAAAAAAAGCTATAAAACAAAAACGTCAATTTTAAACTAGTACAACTTATACATTCTATATTTACACAAATGTAATGTTTGCAATTTTGGTATATATTGAACATGGAAATGTTTACACACACAAATGTACATATATATATAATATTTATATATGGCCGCTACATGTATATATAAGTCAACATTTTAAACGTATGTAAATGTATGTGTGTGCAGGCATTAAGGTCAAAGTGGGGCCTCAGACACAAAGCTTTTATACTAAAGTGGGGTTCCATATGCAAGGCTATTACGCTAGAGTGGGGCCACGATTGCTAGGCTTTAATGCTAAAGTGGGCCACAAATTCTAGGTGTGCTCAAAGACACTTTCCAAAGCATATTTTTGACTTTACTATTGTAAATGTAACAATCAAATTGTTTTCTCTGTGCAAAATATAAAAGTATTTCACATTTTTAGAAGTGAAATTAGTTTTAAAAAATATACTTTTCTCCAATTACATCTGAGATGCCACATCGATTAACGTTCCTTTTCTGTCATTTCATATAAATTCAACTTTTGTTCAATGTCATTTTCAATCGCATTCTTTCATTAAGCCACAAAAAATCAGTTTTTACAGAAGGGCTTTTTTATCTAAATTTAGCCTCTATAAAAAAAAAAAAAAAAAAGACACAAAAATCATAGAAAGACCAGAGAATTGGAAGAAGGATTGCAGTCTGATCATTTTTATTCGTCTGAAATTTTGAAAAAACTTAAAAGCAAACCATTTACAGTATATATTGTGACAAGTTTATTCTTTGAAGTAGCAGTTCCAAAGAGGAAAAACATTGACTTTAGGCAGAAAGGTTTGTTTTGAATCTGCAATCCGGCAAGTTCTTCACATAAGAGTGTATAGGTGAATAATTTAAATGCTGCTATTACATAAAGTGTTACATTGAACTGCTATAGCTCAATCATTTATGGGTCAAAAAAAACACCAAGCAACAACGATACCTAGTGGCCACACATGACACATTTAGCCAATGAGCTGGAAACACTGACCACCAAAAGAGCGGAATCAACATGCAAGGACTCAAGTGCCAAGCAACACTGCACGCCATCAAAAATTATATATTTATAGAATTTACATACAATGGGACAATTATACAATGAGCTGGACCTCCACAACACATCACTTGCTCCACAACAGTGCCACGGCTCTGCAGATGCCCACGTCGTGATAGTTGAAGTAGCAGAGACCTGCGAAGGTGACAGTGGACAGCAGGAAGAGACCGGCCTTGGCTAGCTTGACTTTAGCGTCTCCGTGAACGTAGTCCGTCAGAACTTGACCAAGACCCCTAGAACAGAAACACACAGGGTCCATTCAGAAGGTCAGACACCCAACAGAGAGCAACAATGATATTTCACTCAATCTATCGATTGACTATTAAAAACTTACATTTGAACAAGTTAGATACAAATCAAGCAGTGTAAGAACAACCAGCCAAGAGCTGGGCCAAAGGAAGTGGCAGGAGCCACACAGATGCCAACATCAGCAGCGAAAATGTATTATTCACAAAAAAGATAAATAAATAAAACACAAAAACCTTTTACAAAAAAAAAAAAAAAAAAAAAAAAAACACAAATCTCCTCAATGCATGAGGAAAGGTTAACATACACATTAACAAGTCTTATAAGCTCATCCAACCTGAAAATTTAAATTAATTGGCTTTTATAGCCCACTTTCCCAAAATTCTTGCTTTGGAGGGGATCAAGAAAATAAAAGTAAACCTTAAATAATTGACATTACCATAAAATGACAAATAAACAAATATAAAGTTTAAGTTTGAATTGGGCAAAACCAATATACATCTTCAAGAAAAATTAGGAAAAGAAAACCACCCACTACCCAAAATGAAACCAGCCCAAACCTATAAATGGCTGTTCACACCTTCTCTTTTTACTAACAAAAGAAAGTGGTGAATATACTGGGTTTTAAACTAGTTTTAATAAAATGATTTAAATTGAGAGGTTTACCTTATCATCCTGTAACCAAATTAATAAAAGTGAACACATAACCTTAAATCGTTTCTTTGATGGCCCTCTTTATCACAAGCACACAATCATAAGGGAAGAAAAATATTTATGAACTGCACAAGATAAACAAATCCATAATGTATTAGCATTTTAACTCATAATTCACGTGTTGGATTCACTGAAAATGAGCAGGAAAAAAAGATTGACTTGAATTTTTCCTGCACTTCCCAGTTTACCGAATGTAGAAAGATCAGCTTCATAAAACCCATTTCAGATTTATAAAGGTCTGTAAAAATCTGTATAAAAAAACACTCACTTATTATACGTGTATAAAAAACATACACTTTATTTGCATGTTGGTTTTGTTTGCTGTGCTAAAATGAATCTGTCCGTCCACTCATCCATTTCCATCTGTCTATCTGTCTTATGGTCCATTCATGCTGGTTGGTCTGTATGTCTATAACATGTCTGATTGGGCGTCTGTCTGTCTGAGGGCCGGTCTGTCTCTCCGCCTATCGGTCTGTCTCTCAATAATTTACTGTCCGTCTGTTAAAAACAAGCATCAAATACAGTCTGCTGAAAAGGCAAAACAAGACCAAAGAAAAGTCATTTATTGATCAATTAATTCGCTCTTTATATTTAACTGTGTCATTCATTAGCGGTTCATTTACAACCTTGAGAATAAACTCATTACCACATACACCCGCTACGTAACTAATGACTTGGGTGAAACTGCCCCTGTCACATTAAGTCCCCGCGTATAGAGCGAGGATTATTCATTTAAACCGGGAATTACAGTCTCACATGACTCGGCTTTATAGAACAAAGCACAGCCATCGATTCAAGTCTTATCAGTGAAGATTACAAAGAACCGTGGAGTGCTGAAAGTTCTAGTCAGAGCGGTCCGTTCCCATAATTAATGTTTAGCTTGAAATAAAATGAGCATTTTCAGCACTGTGTGTTCTCTCATGTGAGAACAATCAGAGCATTAACCTTCTTAAGAGCTCTGCATTTAACCCATCCCAAATGTTAATGAACACACACGGTCCACAGGGGTCAGGGGGCATGAAGGGGTCCAGTGTCATGCTTGTGGCCACTGTCTGGACCGGGATTCAAACATTTGAACAGAAGTTCAACTCTCTTACCACTAGGCTGCAATCAATTTTTTTCTTAATTTGGAAAACGATTTAATGTAATTCTTTCCACATATTCATTTTTTTCCTCATTGCTTGTTTTGTCAGTCAGGTCAAAGTGTAGTGTGTGTCCTTAAAATGTAAAAATAAAATAAATCATTTCAATTAAATTAAACAAACACACAATCCAATTTCAATCTCCAGTCGAAGACTTTGGCATTAGCTCTTACCAGTGTCCATGTAGTGTGAGCGTGGCTGCTAAGGAGTAGTCGACCGCAGGCCCGGGGAAGAAGTACGCAGCCGGAATCAAGCCCAAAACCACCACGCTCACTATGCGCTCGCCTGTCCAGTGCAAGGTCGCGGCATTGGACACTGAGCTCGCTGTGAACGACAGAACAACTCCAATAACTGGTCTACCTTTCACTCACATACATAGTTAATTTATATGCATATATTCTGAACGATACAGTAGAGATGTTAACTTTAACACTAGCATTAAACACTAGTATTTTGTAAAAACATGGTTAAATACAGAGAACAATTTTGATACGGCCCCTAGTGGCCATACTGACAAACTCACTTACATACAGTACACACACAGTACAATTTTTCCCGTTTTTAAATCCTGTTGTTCCTTTATTCTAAAGACAGTCTAAATATAAAGCTAAGAGTATTATCTCACAAACACTAAATAACGTGTCTAATGCTAGTAAGTACATAAAAGTAAATAAACTAGTTTGCCATGAAGGTGAAACATTTTCGGGAATTGATCAGACCGCACTGTACTGAAACAGAACCATCACGTCTAACAGTCACCAACTGCAAAGTTCTGACCACAATTAGAAGAAGTGGTGTGGATCTTTGCTGATGTGAGGGAAGGCCAGTTGAGATCTTTCCTCTGGACGGCCAGAGGTCTGATAAGGGCCGAAGACCGGAAACACAGAGCTGGAGACAGAAGACAAGACAGAAAGACGTTATTATTAACGAAAATACACTTTATATTAAATTACGTAATAATTAAAGTATTTGTGTTTTCAACCTTCTGTCCATACCTGTCTGTCTATACCCATCATACTCATATCAGTCAGAAAATGTCTTCTATATTAACAATTAATTATTGTTAATGAGCTTAAAGAAGCAGCATCTCTCATGTCTGTGTCACAACCACAGTTATCTCAGAAAAGCAGCAGACTTTAGTTAGCATGTTAGCTTGCATCATCGCCACATTATTATTATGCACATTTAACAAAAAAAAACTAAGAAGGTCTTCAGTCAATATCTGGACTAAACAATTACTAGACGCGCGAATTAAGAAAATAAAAATGGTTTAAACAGACAACACTCACGCTTTAATCCTCTGTGGCAAGCAGAACTTATCCTGAAAACGGCAGCCATGACGATTCTCTCGACTAAGCCAAGGTCACGACAGTCCCCGGATGTGCTGAACTAACCGGAGCTGCGTACGAGGTAACGGCTAAAAATAGTGAGAACGGCGTCCCGAGAAAAGCTAAAATGTGAAAAACAGGAAAAAACAAACTAGTTTACTGTTGTTAAAAAGTATTTTATTAACGTGTTTTCATGTATTAGTTATTAGTTTATAGACGTATCCTTCAAATCGTTTTACAACTCATAATAAAAAAAATGTAACCCGTAATAAACATTTCTCATTTACCACGTCTGCAGTTTTCTGTCATGTAATGTTACGGGAATAATAATAAAAAAAAATAACAGGGTAGTTCCGTAAATTGTATACATGTTTATTAACCTTAGATTGTATACATGTATTAGTACGTATTAATTAGACACTTGTTATTAACACTATGAACAGTGTAGTGAAGTAATAACAAAGAAGACAAACACAGCAGGACGTAAATGCGATCAAATTACGTCAAAATTAAAGCAAGTTTGGATTTTTTTTTACTTCCGGTTCCAACGTCATAGTTCTTAGAAAATGATTTTGTTATAAAAATATATCAACTAAAGAAATGAAAACAGGTCATTATATTTGCACGTTTTGTTCAACAATTTCCTTCTGTATCGTAATTTATACAGTATTTCACTCTGTAAGATGGTCTTCTTGACCAGAACTCGCAAGACGCCTACAAAATGACGTCATCAGTGTCGCGGTCTAAGTTACTTTATTTTGCAAAGACGGGACATAATAAAGTGACAACACAAATCATAAAACGACTCAAAGTATATTTTAGAATTTGTAAATAAAACTGTAGAAGTGCTAAACAAAACACTACACTTTTGATCAATAGCCCAGCAGTACACTCAGAAATGTTAGTGCTTTTGTTTGTTACTTTACACTAGACTAGAGTGTATACTATTAGCGGCTCGGAGAGCAGACTTCATGGCCGTTTCTATCCACGCATGTGGTCTGGCTGTGTGCTCTCCAGCAAAGTAAACCCTGCCCTCATTCTTAACCAGAGACGTCTCATAGTCGCTCATCTGAAACGGGGTGTAAATGGCAAAAGCACCATGGCTGAATGAATCCAATCCCCACTTTTTCACCACACCCCCTGTGCAGAGCTGGCGAATGTGCTCTCCGTGGATCTTTGCCAGGTCGTTCAAAACCAGGGCCTTCAACTCATCATCCGACAGCGTCTGCAGGAGCGCAGCATCGTCCGAGCTGGTGTAGGACGCTAAAACGGCACCACCAGATATACCTGGGAAGTTATGGCTGGGGTAATGAATAAACCGTGATGGCATGTCTGTGATGGTTTTTCCACCCTTGATACCTTCATCCTCCCAAAACCTTTTACTGAAACTCAGAACCACTTTAGTTGAAGTGCAGTAGTGCAGTGATCGCAGCGCCTCCATCTTTTGACTTGAGAGCGGTGGGTTAAAATCAATTAGGAGCGAGGCTTTGGCAGTGGCCGTCACTAGAACATAGTCACCTGTAATGTTGGTCCAAGAGCCATGATTACGCCAGTCTTGGTATGAAACCATTACTCTGCTCTCTGTTTGGCTGATGGCCTGGACTCTTGATTTCAAAAGGATGGTTGAATTCAGAACAGAGTAAAATGCATTTGAGAAAGAGTCAAAGCCATCCTTGAATTCATAATACCTGAAAACATGAGATTTATGAGATATGTTATATGTAATTTACATAATGTGAGTGGCTGTGACACTGACGTGATGTTGTCACTGATGTCGGCCTGAATGTAGAGCATCTCAGTCAGGGCCGTGTAGAACAAGCTGTTCTCATTCAGAATGTCTCCGATCATGCGCAAGGCTCCTCCGCTCAGGTTCCCTACATTCACCAAATACTCCTGTTGCACAAATAAAGCAACATCCTAGAACTTCTGTCCTTGAGCTTTAAACATTGCTTATTTAAACAGCACATTACCTTAACTGAGTACGAATCATACGCCTTCAACATTTTGTCACAGCCCATTCTCTGCAGATCAACTTTTAACTGGTAAACATCAAATAAAATAAAAAGCGTGGTGGCGATTTCAAGACACTGATGTAAATGTCATTTTAATTGTCACAAAAATAACAATATGACATGAGACAAACATTTTTGTAGAACATCTCAGAAAAACATAAAATACAAATAAAATGAGCATATATAAAGTATAAAGTTAGTATGAAACAAAGCATAAAACGATCAGCCTAAAAAGTAAAGTGTAAAATTGGACTTTATCTTCATTACATACCTTTGTTAGGGCAATGTCAAACAGTTCATGGGCACTTTTCCCCTTCTCACATTGGTCCAGAGGATAGTTGAGAATGTCTGGGTTTTGTTTGACTGCGTATGTTTTGTGGCGCTTGCCATTTACAAAATAGTATGTGTTATTGTCTTCTTGAACGAACTTCCCCAGCTTCAAATTGAACTTGCGGACCAGGGTTAAAAGAATCCTTTAAGTAAAGGGAAAACAATTTCTACAAGAACATCTTCTGCTACTTGATTTATTAATAACTATATTTTATATGAATACAGTATATAATTGAGTAAATACTGCACTTTATTGTGCTTTTTATATAATTTACATTTACTATTACGAAACATCATGTTTTTTCCAGCAGGGGGAGCTCTTGCCAGAGTTTGTCTGCTGTCTCTGCTTCTGCTGTGACTTTCTGTTTGCCTACATGAGTAGCATTGCCTTGTTTCTTGTTCTTTTTGTTAATTGTTGCCTGTTTTTCAGGATATAATTTATGTAGAATCCCACCACCACTAAGAAACCTTCACTATTTCTTCATTACTAGAGACTAAAACCCAAAATAAGCCTTGGACCCCGCATTTCAGGTTGCTGCTATATTTCTGTTGTTATATTTTTCAACGAATCAATAAATGTTTATATCAAATGACATTTGAAATCTAACTCAGATAATCTAGTCTTACTTATGGAAACTGGGGATCCTCATGGCTCCTAGTTCTGCGTACCAGCCCTCTCGTGTCTCCCGGTGGGTTAGAATTCTTCCACCTATTCGTTTATTTGCCTCGATGATTGTCACCTAAAAGACCACAAGAGAAAAGAGTTTTCTTCAGATTTGTTTTAAATTAAGTTTTTAAAAACATTACAACCTTTTTCCCTCAACATCTGCTGGAAAAGTATTACAATGTTGTTGAAAAAATAAAAAATGCTAATATTAATATACAGACAGAGATTAACAGACAGAGATTAATTCTGAGTCATTCTGATATCAACAGAGACAGACAGAATAACAGACAGACAGAGATTAACATTCTGATATTAACAGGCAGATATTAATTGACATTCTGATATTATCAGAAAGACAGAGAGTAAATCAGACAGGCAGACGGACAGATTAATAGACAGAGGGCAATTAACAGACCGATATTAATTGACATTCTAATATTACCAGACATACAAATTGACAGTGATTAATAGACAGACAGACAGACAGAAAGGCAGAGATTAATAGACAGAGAGAGATTAATAAACGTAAATTAATGGACACACACACACACACACACACACACAGACAAACACAGATTAATAGACAAACAGAAATGAACAAACAGATATTTATTGACATTCTAATATTACAAATTTTAATTGTAGCTGTGCAAATTTTAATTTAATTGTACATTTTAAATGTAGACAGACAAATTGACAAACTGTGATTAATAGACAGACAGACAGACAAACAGAGAGATTAATAAACTGACAGAAATCAACTGACAGTGATTGACATTTTGATATTAACAGACTGAAGGACAGTCCGTAGAAAACAAAACTCTGAGATTAATAATCCTAGAGAGAGAGAGAGCAGATCGCTGGAGTCAGTCTCCTCTCACCTTATAAATTCCATAAATCTTATTTTAAAGAGTTAATATTTTGGAGCTCTTTTCTTGGACACTGGGAGAAATCACTGGGAGAAATTCTTTGAAACTTACTTAAAAAAAAAAAGAGTTAATATTAGCTTGACCTTGTGTCCTGCGTCCTCCAGAAGCTTGGCCGCAGTAAGTCCCGCAGCTCCGGCTCCAACAATGATCACGTGCTGGGGATTCTTCGCTGGAGGTAGACCCTGTTCCATGAGGTTCAGAAGATCTTCGTAGTCAAAGTCTTGTAAGCAGTTGAAAAGAGGATCGTCTGTATTTCCCATGACGTGGTGGGTGAAGAACAAGAGGAGCGCCACTGCCCAAACTGGAATAAACAATAATGACTTTCAAAGTGAGAAGAATGATGACTTAGACAATCTTTTCCCAAAAATAACAGATCCATCGATTCACTCAAATGCCTTATATTTATATATTTATAAAATATACAGTATTTATCATGTATTTATTTATTTATTCATGACAGTTGAGGTCCAGGTATTTGTACCTGCCAACCAGGTGTTGGAGGTTGGAATCCCAGTCCAGTCCTACTTTACTTTACTTTATAATCAATCTATTTCAAGTAATCAAGTTTTTATTAGTTTTTTAAGGCTCCAGTGTGTTTCATTAAAATACATTTTATATTATTCCTAATAATAGTACTTTTAAATGAAGATTAATTTGCTACTTAAAGAGTAATTATAAATGAAATGCAATTTATCCATGTAATTACAATACAAATTGGACGAAATTACAAATGTTCTCTTAATTAAAGACTTTAATGACTTTTAAAGTGTGTTTATAAGTTTATTTGAGGACTTCACCCAATCAGATTGGGATCGATGTTTTACTCACTGTATCTACAAACGGTAAAGTCTCTATACACTTCCATTCGATCGGTCCTTACGCCGCAGCGCCGTCTGCTGGTCGTTTTGTTTAGGAAAACTGAATCCTATAGTAAAGATGAAACACATGGAACTCGAGGAAAAAATGCAACTCAAGCCAATAAAATACAGATTAAAATGGAACGACCTTCCCACAAATAATGTGAGCTTGATAAGAAGCTTACCTTCATATTGAAAATGGATCTTCGTTGCTTAAATTACCACGAGTTTCATTCCGTTTTTAAAGTTAAAATGAATATGAACACAAGAGACGTCGAGACGCGAATCGAGCGTCTGCCAGGTTTATTCCAGCTATAAATACGTCTCAGAGAAAAGAATCATGTGTTAGCTGGAAATATTTTCCCACAAAGACTAAACGAATCAACCACACTGAACAAATTAGATTAGTGAGGTTTAGTTTTTATTCACATACCCAGTTTCCGCCCAAATCAATCACTTGTGTGATGGGTTTACGATTTACGATCGGCTTTAGCCATCAGTGTGCGAGCTGAATTAAATAAGCTGTGATTTCAGTGTTTCATTTACCGGTATATATTTGTAGTTAGATGATTTGTTTGAATATATCGCCTAAAAATAAACACGAATGTTATAATAATTAATACATTTTTGTATATAAAAAACACAAGTATTCGAGTCATTTCCATTAATTCTTAAAATTTCTTACCCAGGACGTCACTGTGACTGGACTTTTATTCTGAACTTTGAGTCTGGTTTTATATTCTCGAAATCGAAACAAGTCTGTTTGCACTTTGCAGATGATGCTGATAGTGAATGATGGCTGCAAAAGAGTCATTTTTATCATCACCAATCCAGAGGTACTTCTGCTTTTGTTTATAGGAAACGTGACACTCATAAATAAGCTCGGTGTCTTTACCAATATTACCTCATAATCGCGTGATTATACATTCTACATAACAGACTTTCCGAAAACCACAAACGCACCGGATCCACATTTCTTCGGTATTGTAAAATAAGAAACCACTAGTGTGAGTAACAAGTTAAACACATTAAAAAAATCTTTTTATTTGAATTCTCAAAAGCTGTGCACCTTGGACCTAAATCAGACGTTTTTGATTAGGTTTTTTTTAGTCACCAAACTCAAGTGAAAACTTTACTATTGATTATTTTACAAGTATATATAATTAGAAAAAAATATTACAAAAGTACCAGCAGCAGTCATTTCATAACCATGAGATTTCTCATTTTTCACAACAAGGTTGTGCGGAAAACCACAAACATCCTGGAATCACAGTTCAAATAAACGTTTTTATTTAAGACATACTTTAGAAATATTAAAAAAAAAAGTCTTAAATAAGACTTATAATGTTTTGAGGGCATATACAGCTTGGTCATAATTTTATTATTACCAGTATTGCAATTATTATATTTTAACATCTAGCAGGTTATCAACGAAATTTTCCACGTTCGGTTACAGTTCTTCATTTTTAAAAGTTCTTTATAACTGATATATGTCTTTAATCGAAGTGACACAAAATACAGTATATTTATTGTATTTGTTGAATTCTATTCAAACATCACAATAAATAATCACAATAATTATAGTTCTCAAAATTAATAATGTTAATCAGAAGCAATGTGAGCCGAGTTATCTACCTCATTTCAAAACCTGAGTCTTAGTTCTTAATTCCAGACCAACACACAGAGTGTGAATGTGAGTGTGTGTGTGTGTGTGTGGGGGGGGGCTGCTCTGTGATTGGTTGGCCACTGGAGGCCCTGGTTGGATCAAAAAATGATGGTCTGGGTGGATAAATTATTTCATTTTATCTGTTTTATATCTAATATCATTTATGTTTGAAATGTGATAAATATACACTAAGACATTCAGAAGAGAGGAAATGTGTTTTCCAAATCAAGTGAGCGATGTAGGAATGACAACAGTTCAGTTGCTGAAGGGAAAATGCCCTAAGAACAAGGAGGAACTTGCATTGGAGACCTGGCAGAGCATCACCAGGGATGAAACCCAGCTGGTGAAGTCTTTGAGTTCCAGACTTTAGGCTGCAATTTACTGAAAGTATTTGCAACCAAGTATTAAAAAGTGAAAGTTTGATTTATGATTATAATTATGTGCCATTCATTTTGTCCCTTAACAACACTTGTTATGCATAACACATCGGCAAACTGTTGCAGATTTGGATGTACATAGCCTCAACTTAAAGCTCGCAGTCTGCAGTCAAAGCACATTTTGTTACTCGGTTTAATTTATAATTCCTTGGTGTGGTGTATAGAGCCAAAAATGTTGGAATTGTCCCGACACTTATAGACCAGACTGTAGTTAGTTTGAAGTGAACCAGTAGGTAAGTGTCCTCAGTCCTGCTACAACCTAGTGGACTCTGTCAATCTTCTTCCGAATAGAAGAGACCCCAAACTTTTTTAATAACACAAGAATAAAATCACAAACTGATTTTCAAATGTGTCACGGTTGTAGCTATTGGTGTCAGATGATCTGTTGTGGTCCAGGGTGCTGGTCCAGACCTCAGCCATCCCAACAATGCACTCTTCTCTCTGTTGCGTTCAGGAAAACGCTTACATTCCCTGAGGGCAAACACGGAGAGAATGAGGAGGAGCTTCTTCCCGCAGGCCGTACGGAGTCTAAACCAGGGTGAAAATTCTGAGCATGCGCGTTAGAACATACGTCACTGCTCAGCTGTTCCTAGCTAGCACGTGCGCATGCGCGTTAGAACATACGTCACTGATCAGCTGTTCCTAACCATGCGCTGCGCGTGCGCGTTAAAACCACGTCACTGCTCAGCTGTTCTCTGCTCAGATTTTTCTCAGATTTTCTACTTTCCGTGCTACATGAGCGTTAAAAAAATTCGTTATATCTATCGTTTCTTCTCCTACTTGATTGTACAAACATTCTGTACTTTTGTTGTATGTACTTTTGATATTGTAGCGTTGGATCAATGAATAAACATAAACACACTAAAAGAACAAGGACACTTATAACAGTACACAAGATAATCGTAACATTTAACTATATTTTGTAGTTATTTATTTTAGTATTCTGTTTTGACGTGTTTTAACGCGCTTGCGCAGGGCGCTAGCTAGGAACAGCTGATCAGTGACGTTAGTGTAGGAACTTCTGAGCTGTAGGAACAATTTTCAGAACACCGGAACTGTCACACTTACTTACACTTTCGTCAACGTACTGTACTAAACGTACTAAACACGTACTAAACACTTTAAACTGTACTAAACACTTTAAACTGGTCACTTTAACTACTAACTAACTAGTATCTAGTGACTTTCTGGTTCACTGACTTTCTGGTTCACAGAGTCACTGTATTTGTATATCTGCTCAATTTTTTCTCTATTTTACTGTATTTTTATTTTTTTATTTTTATAGCATTTGTGTCATCATAGTTTGTTTTGTATTTCATTCATGTTTTAATCCTATTTTATGTTTTGTACAGTATTTTATTATATTATATTTTAATAACCTTTTTTTTTTAATTATATTTCTTGCTTTAGTATGCATCCCCCCCGAACTCCACCTTATGTTTAAATGCTGGACTTCATGTTGTACCATGTAGAATGTGAATATGACATATAAAAATTAGAATTTGAATTTATCAAATTGCAGAAACTGCACACAAGAATCAGACAATTCAGCGGACTCTCTTCTGGCTTTTCTGAAAGTCTGGCTTTTCTGACTTTGTTGCTCACGCAGGTAACGCAAAGCTGTTCCTCTGATGTGCTCGTTCCTTTTTCTGTCTAACCTCGTCACTCTTAAGGAGAACCTTAAGTTCCTCCTGTCTCTTTCTCACTGTCACTGTCTCTAAGCCATAGAGCAGAGCTGGTCTCACCGCTGTCTTGTACACCTTTCCTTTGAGTCTTTCTGACACTTTTCTGCCACACAACACTATCCTCCATCCGCTCCACCCTGCGTGCACTCACCTCTTCACCTCATTTCCACACTCCCCATCACATGTTGATCCCAAGTACTTAAACTCCTGCACCTTCTTCATCTCAGCCCCTGTCAATATGGTCCAAAACCTCTGAGGGACACAGTATTTGTTTCTGCCACTGAGAATTAAGGCAATTATTAATAATTTCTATATCATGGTATAATATTATTTATTTACTATTTAATTTGAATTGTTTTTGACGAACTTAAAGGTTCTCGACACTTTTACTTGATGAAGATGATTCAACCCTTAAATGTGTTTTTAGACGTTATCACATTGCTTAAACCTCAGTTAATCTCTAAAATCGCACATCTATTTTTAAGGTAACACAAGCCTTTTTAAGCCTTTATTTTTAAGATCGCAGCCTTAGCATTGAAATGTTTTTGACGAACGTAGAAGTTCTGGTTACTTTTATTTTGAAAAATTTTAACCCCTACAGGAAGTTTTTGTTTTAAGCGGATGTTGTCGAATTTTTCACTTTGTTGACAACGCGTAAAATCCATTGAATAATTTCGAGAGTCAGTTATCTCTAACATTTCTTTGTACGTGTTCCTGCAAAGAATGACGTAAGCGTACACCAGGACAGTTTTTCAAGTTATATCGTGTCCGCTCGTTATAGTCGGTGGGCTTGTCTGTTTAACACGACTCTGTGAAGTTGTGAAAATGCCTTTTATGAATTTGTCAATCGTACATTTATGAATTACGATTCAGTTGTGTTTGTTACGGTGCTGAAAGGTTGAATATCATGTCGAAGGTTCCCGCGGGTAAAGTTCTGTTGCGGAATGTCATCAGACACACGGATGCACACAACAAGGTACAGTCACCTCGTTTGGTTGTAATAGTCTTGGATTTATAAAGGAATTTATTTCATATTTTCTACTTTAACCCTCCAGATTCAAGAGGAATCCGAAATGTGGAAATTAAGGAACCTTGAACGCCAGTCCACGTCCACTCATTTCTTGAAGCACAGGTGAAATATTGATCGTGTTATTAATTACTCTGCGTTTATGTGAATTACTTTACCTTAATGTGAAGGATGCTTTTACCTAAAACAATGTACAAGCACGAGCACTCAATGACAGTTCAGTTGTGGTTTGTAACAGTCTGGGATTCGAACCAGCAACCTGCCTCGTTCTCTGCTTGATTTCTGTTCTTCTCTCACAGGGGCCGTATGCATTCTGACCAGTTCCTGGAGGATTCTGAGTGGTCAGTGCCGGACCGGCTTGACAGCAGATTGTCTGACAGAGACGAGCGCGAGGCAAAGTACTGGACGCGGAAGCTGTACGAATTTGAAGCTAACGACCCTGACCGGTGCGTGTTTGTTTGATTGTGATCTAAGTGCGTTTGAAACACTTGAGAAACTCTTCTTCCGTGTTGTGCGTCCGCAGGTGGGGTCACAGCGGATTTAAGGAGCTTTATCCAGAGGAATTTCTTTCTGACGGGTAAAGAATGTTCTAGTCTCTTTCTTTAAAGAATGTCTTGAGATAGGTCGAAGGTCAGTGTTTATTGAAGCAATTGTTAAGAGTCAAAAATTAATGTAATTTACTAATATATATTAGTACGTATTATACAGTATGTACTGAAAATGTCACGTTTTTAGAGTGAGTTCTGTGTTGTTGAGGAAGCCACATGCTTCTGGAGCGTTGTGTTGTATTGATAAGACTATATATTTATATCGTTGTGAAGCTCTTAATATAACTAGTCTGCTGTTAATTTAAGTCTTCAAAATAGTGGATAGAAAGAAAAACAAATGAATAGACAGACCAACCGACAGACCTTTTTAGTAGCTAGATGCTCATATTTAAAAACACAGAAAAGTTTAGTATGGATAGATATTGAATAAATAGAAGGATGGATGTATAAGGGATGGATGAATGAATGAATAGATATGTAAACAGCCAAGCAGACAGACAGATAGATGAGGGACTGATGGACAGACAGATAGATAAAAATTGATGGACAGATCGACACACACAATGATATTTAAGACATTGTCTAATTGTTTATCAGTAATGAAGAGTTTGGTCGGATTGTTTCAGAGAAAAAGACAGCAGTGAGCGGAAACGCAAAAGAAAAGACAAGCACAAACTAGACGATGACATCCACAAGGCAGCGAGGAAGTCGTCTAAGAAGAAGAAGAAAAAAGACAAGAAGAGGAAGAGGATGGCGGAGTCAGACTCTGAGACATGCAGCGAAGAAGAGGATGGTGCGAGGAGGAAGCAGAAGAAGAAGGAAGGGAAAAGCAAACACAGAAAAAAAGCCAAGCACAAGGAGCGTGCGGAGGACAGCGACACAGAGGACAGTCCATCAGAAACCAGCAGGAAGAGGAGCAGACGCCAAACCGACCAGCTGCTGGAGAGGAAGAGGAGGAAGAACTGGCAGGTGGAGAAAGAAGAGCGATCGGTCCAGAGCTCTGACGGCTGATGAGTGCTTCTCTCTCTTTCTCACCATTAGGACAGTCGCATATCACAGAGACTAAAATAGACTTGTAATAGACTTCAAACTGTCTTCTTGAAACTGATTTTGTACAACAAAAAAACTCAGGAAATATTCTGCTTTGTGCGAATTATGCCAGATTTGTTAATAAACACATTTTTTAATTGGTTCATTTTACACCTACTCTACAAGACAGTCTCTAGTCTTTCTCAGCAGTTATTGCAATTTATTTGCAGGTTTTTGTTTTATTTTTGCAGGAAATGGTGTTTTTTTTGCAGTTTGCGCTGTAATACAGTGATGCCCAACTTCCGGCCCGCGGGCCACATTTATTTCTATTCTTATTCCATTGGAAGAAGATAGAACATTTTTTTATTTACTCTGTTTATTTCTGTATTTGATGCTGAACTGTCACCAGTGATTTACAAATTTGCAAGAGGAAGGAAAATGACCCAGCCTTTACGACACACTTTTAAGAATCTAAAACTCTTAACACAAGGTTTAGGAATAATGGATTTTTTTTGTCATGTTTTTTTTTCTTTTTGCACAGGTGTGAGGACGATTTAATCCACCACAGACTCAACTATTTTGCTATTTATTATAGACACCTGCTATCTATTTATTACTTATTATACATTTGTTAAACACCCCTGTGAGTGGGACATGAAGTGTCTAAGTTTGAAACAACAACCCACAAACTTAAGTCACCAGAATTTAGTCAACATAGCAAGGTATTAGTACAAAACTGTAGTAAAAATCTAGTTACACATTTCTAACGAAAGGTGTTTTTGTTTGTACTGAGACAAATTTCATTTTTATTTCTATTGTATTGGTTTTTAGTTTTTACTACAAAGCAATAAAGTCACTTTTTAGACATTTATGTGGAAATCTTTAAAATTATTTTGGTGAAGCACCTTCACTTTGAACTGAATGTGCTGTACAGTACAAATCATTTATTTGACATTAAAGGGAAGGCAACACAGGGTATCATCTTGGAATTTTTGTTTCAACTGTATCTACAATCTGTTAACTTTCTTAGTTTTAGTTTAGTTTAGAGGTTCTTGAATTAAAGCTACTCAGGGGTTTTGTTTGTTTAATTTGCAATTTGTTGAATATGTTGTAATCATACTAAGCAGCACTAGCAAGTGTAACGTGTATCACGTCACCCAACACGTGATAATCGCACTGACCGGCAGATGGCGATGTTCGCTACTTCAAATACGGCCTTTGTTTTTGAACAAGATGTTTTCTGTTTTTTTTTTTTATTATAAGAACATTCGTGGTCGTATATTTAGTTTTATATTATACAAGTGGCAATAGCACGTTAATTTGCCATTTTGCTTCCTCGTCACAAAATCTTTCCTCGTCACAATTCTTACAGATTTATTGACAGTTTGATATGGTTTTTGTCTTGATCGTCCTTTTCACACAAAATAGGCAGCTACATAAACCAGCAGAAACAATATCTTATATAATTTAACTGGATACAAATAATTACTAATGATGTATGAATGTAAAACACGTTCAGAAAATGTAAAATTATCTGAATGTAGAAATGAGTTTTCAGGGACACACTGAACACTTTTCCTTATTATTGTATTTTTACAATCTATTTTTTCCCAAGGTGAAGGCAGGCGATGCAGTTGCAGGATGTTGCTCATTAGCGCGTTTTCCGAGACGCTCTCAAGGTTAATAGACACATCTGCCGGAGTCCCGCGCTGCACGCGCATTTCCCGGATCGCTCTCCAAATCTCGCGTGCATCTGGAATGACCCTCGCGCACACTTCGCTTCAATTAGCCGCCACGTGAATCACGGGTCAACCTCCTGTCGTTACCATGACAACCTGACGTCATTGCCTTGAATCGTCTTGATGTTACCGGAGGCTGTCCCGGCATCGCTGCACGTCGAGAAGATGCTTGCTGGAGAAGGTGTCGAGAAGATTCATTCTTGTTGTCTTCTTGGAAACGTGGTGATGCTGTTTTGTTTACATCCTTTATTTGAATCGTCAATGGGGTGTAAAAAAAACATCTTAAAATCTTAAATCTCTAGATTAGTGACTCAATCAAAACAAACTCGATAGTCGTCTTTTTTATGAAAGCTACACCAGAGGCTTTTGTTTCATAAGCAACCGCGTGATCATTCCAAATTGACCACACTTGCATGACAATTATTCCTTTTATGCAACCGTTTTAAACACAGATCGTTCAGACTCGGAAACACATACGTACTTGTTCAAGTATTTTAAAGAGAAATCCTATTTGGAATTGCACATTTGTTTGTGATGTGTTATTTTATTTATTATTGTTCTCACAATAAAAAAAAAGTCCCAAAAGCTGCTGGACTAATGTGCCCCAACAAAAAGTCGTTTTCCGTGGCCACTGCTCAACCAAAAGGCCTCCAGTCAAAACAATAATGCTTCTTGTATTGTGAAAATGTATGGAATGAGATTTGTGGGTTTTGATTGGGGGCAGATCATACAGTGCAGTTTTATTGGCTGATTGGTTTGTGAGAGCTCGAGATACAATTGGGTTTGTATGAAAAACTATGAATGCATTTTTGGTGCACGATTTTCTTGTTTGCACTTTTTTCTGGTTGGGTTTTTCAGATTTTTGAAGTATCGACACAAATCCCACATGGGTGGGCACAAACTCTGATTGGCGAGTTTGAATTGAATTGAATGAAAAAAGTGCAGCTTGACATGAAAATGCATGAAGAGTTAGTATAGAACTGCGTACCTTAGTATGAAAATCTTAGTGTGAAATTACAATTAAGTCACCAATTTCAAGAAAGTATGCCATTTTTAAAGAAATTCAGTATTTTACTCATACTGAATTTAGATTCAAAAACATAAACAAAATGTGAAAAACAGGAAACTCTATTATAATGAGGTTTTTATTTATTAATAATGAAATTAAAGTTAACACCTCACAATGGGAGAACAAAATATATAAAAACAACAAATCAGTCACAGTCAAACTCAAACATGCAATAAAGTGAAACCAATAATTCAAGTTCACAACATTTAACTCATAAATAGCATCCAGTACCTTCAGCCTCGTCCGCCCAAGAAATTTACCACGGTAGAAAACGTTGCTGACTTGTGTCCATTCAAATGTAGTGAGGTAAAGAGTACATATACTTATACAGTTAAAATACTCAAGTATAGTAACATTGTCCATTTCATCAAGCACTTTACACCACTGCAATAGACAAATTGGGAAGGATAAGGACTTAATTGACACACAGTCATTGTAGTGATGCAACTAATTTTGTTTTAGGTTATTTTGTAGTAGTAGTAGTGTAGTAGTATTTTGTAGTAGTAGTGTAGTTTGTACCAAGTAGCCATTTTGTCCCTTTGTCCCATGGTAAACAATCATTACCATGTCTTTTTATTAACATTTTTTCCATTGCATTCACATATTTGATACAAACCTGTATCATTCAACAGATGCAGAAGCGGTTTCATGGATCTCAGGAAAACCTTTCCAGGCTTTGGAGCTTTGATCTGAGCCGTCAGCCATCACTTGCACGTCCCCGCTATCACACCTCCGCCTGCACGGCCTTGTGGGACGCTGTTTGACGTCAAGCGGTGCTCGGCTCAGCCCATCGTCTGCCTCTAACGTTAAATGGCTGCAGTAATTGATTCAGAAAAGCGGAACGAACCTCCAGCTAATTGGCCTGTAGCGGCAGCTGTGAGGCTTCAGACCCCTCCATCAGAGAAACAGAACAGTGCACTTTTACAGTTGTGCATACATGAAGGTGGCCGTGCATCATTTGGCAGATGAGTGAAAAGTTAAACATACGTTACACTTGTGAAAAAAAAGAAAGGATGCAAGGTCTATGTATTAAACTCCAGCGTTTACACACAGTAAAGTGAACACACACAAACAGAGGAATTTCTCGGGGTGGCAGAGCTAAACAGCATCTCAGCAACTCTGGAACTGAGGTAGGACACGCTCTGGATTTGTGGCCAATCAGGGAGTGCAACACACACATTCACACACTCACAACTGTTTTCCAATGCCAATTGCCTAAAACGTTCTTGGGAGGACGTCGGAGGACTGGCATAAACAGACCTGATATTTTTTTTACCCAATTGTTCCATTTTTGGTCACAGGAAACTAGAGTCAATTAAACACACCCAAGATTGCTGGATGACCAATCACACACACACACACACGCAAACACACGCACACACACGCACACACACACACACACACACACACACACACACACACACAAACACATTTATATCACAGTGGGTCCACCATTGACTTACATTTAAAACAATACCAAATGTAAATACCTCTCTCCTCACAGTAACCAGAAGCATCAAAATATTTCCTTTCCCCACTCTCTTTACTCCAACTTTAACAAAACCCAGTTATAACCTCGGCCTTAAAATCATTGATTTTATTGACAAAATCAAAACTCAAAATCAAACCATCTTTACACTCAAACGGATCTTCAAAAAAAAGACCTCACAAATGCACCCTGATGAGGTCACAAACATGAGTCTCATTGCTGTGAAGCGATGATATATAATGTATTTATAATTTGAAAATATAAAATAGGCTGCACCACCAATTATCACATACATGATAATACTGTATTTCCAACTACATTAAGGACTAAATAAACAATGCCTTTGTGGTTCGACTGAACCATGTAATACTTAATAATTTATGTCACAGTAACTTCATGCTTCATATTGTAGCTATTCCAAGTTTACTCAATCCATAACTAGTCCACAAATCAACTCATCGAGCCACCAGAAAGTTGTGTCGCTATGTCACCGTGCTTCACGAAATGTGCAATTATGGTGTGTGTGAACGAGCAGTCGGACACCCGTCTGTCTGAGCTCTTCTGCGGTGGTGAGCCATTGTTCGCCTCCTTTGCTTTGTTTCCACTCACCCTTCTCCAGCTCTCGTTAGCTATTTCCGACGAATGACTCACCCACGTCAAGGTCATTGTGCAACAATCATGTAATAGCGACCCGCGCAGCCAAATGTGTGATTCAAACAGTTCCGTCTAAATTGGTACAAATCCCCAACAGACATTTTATTGCATGACTCACGTGGTCCGAGTTGGTGGAAGGTGACGGCTGAGCTGATCGTGTCTTACCTCTGCTCGATCAGCCATTGAATCATTACCAGGTTCATTTATCTTCAGCTAGCGCTTGGTGAAGCTCATTTCACCTGTTGTATTCCAGAGGTAATCCAGATATAAATCTTATTTTTACATCTTGGAAATTGCACGTCAATGTTCTCCTGTATATTAAACACTGGCTGGAACAAGACAGCGATTGCTTGTTCACTCGAAGGAACAAATGTTCTTTTCGGGGTAATTACAATTTTTGAGAAGAGTACATGCTAATCACACATAATCAAGTCTTTTATTCAAATTCAGCAAGCCGCACATCCTCAAACCCAAGGTGATGATAAAAGCCAGAGTCGTCTGTAAATCAGTGTCCTTAACTGATGATTATTATCCCCTTGATGGCAGTGTCATTGATTATTTAAACACCACAATCGCTGCCCACGGCTGCATTTTAATTGTGCTTTTTTAAGATTTTTTATTAGGAGACTCAAGATTAACAATATGTATATTTCCATTTTGATTTAATCATAATCTTTTCGCGCTAAATGTGTTGCGGTGTCCGTTTTTCTGTCTTTTTGAAACAAAAATAGATTCAGATGAGACTATGGAGTCTCATTATCAATATTTTGCTAAAACTAGTAAAAAAAAATTTTAAGTGGCAGTAATAGACAAATTCTAAACAAGTGACCAGATTTAATAATGTTTAATTGACTACTTATAACGTTTGACTGCTAAGTTGTGTAACTTTCACAGCAGATCAAAACTCCAGTAACATTTCAGTAGCTCTGTCACATAGACAATGGACCATCAGAACCAGTCCAATTCATTAATTTGTTCATCAGCCAATCAGAAAGGTGATGTCACAAGTATGATGTTGCAGTGTTTGTATGTTTTTTTTTGCGGTATGTGAATATTATTTTTGCCAATTAGCCTAGTGTAAATTGTTTATTACAATAGGGATTCTAACTCTTCCCACCTAAACCTTAATCATAATTTTGGATTAGTGAAGTTTAATATGTTAAAAACAAGTTAAAAACATTTGTTTATCTTAAATAAGAAGATAAAAAGCAAAGTCACAATAAAAATATTGCTTTTTATCTTCTCTATCTTTGTAATTTTTCTCTGCTTTATTATAGAAACGGAATAAAATACCCACACGCTCAAGGAACAGAAATAGAACATTTCAGTGGAAAGTATAAAAACAGTTTATTCCCAATTGTCAAAAAAAGACATCGTTGCTGCATGCAGCTATCTTTGTACTCCGAAAATCAGATGTTTTTTGAAAACCCAATTGCAAATAACATTAAAACAGAGCAGGAGTTGGACAAAATAATCCCAGGCCATTTGCGCTTTTGAGCGAAGCATGTGGTTGCGATGTGAGGAAGACGTGTTTTCACTGCAAAACACTTGCATGTACTTGAATTAAATGTTCTGGAGAACCAGAGGCATATGAGACATGATGAACCTGTTAAGGAGCCACCGGAGGGGGGATCATGTCACACATGAAAGAGCCTGGTGTTATTTCCAAGGTTAAAGGCCAGAGGTGTTGTGCACACACCTGGAAGGGTCTGGACCTTTAAGAAGGAATCATGTTCTAATCTTAACAAACCATGAGTGGGATGTAGGAGGGAGGCATCAGAGACGAGCGTTTACAGTGGATCCGACGCTGGGCTGGATCAGAGAGGCTTGATGTGAGAGAGGAATGTTTGACGTCAATGGCTGTGGCCTCCAGCTGCTTGATTATTAACAGCTGACAGCCACCCTCTGCTGCTCTTCAGGGTCACCAAGAGGACTGTCACTCACACACACACACACACACACACACACACACACACACACACACACACACATATGTAAGCGCCTATATGCACACATGTAAACATACGTCAATTATTATTTACACCTTTTCAATTTTCCTTTTGGGTATAAATCATTTATGAAAGATTTGCTCAGATTTTGCTCAATTCATTACACCTTGGGTTGAAACTAGCAAATAGTTTGAAACTGTATCACACTCTTCATACAGTTGAGGACAAAACTATGTGTAAAAATTTAACACACGTCTAGCATTTTTAGACATTGTAGTTAGATGTCAGTGTATTATTTGCTCTGTTCAAAAGCAGTTTTGTAATAGTACTTTTAAACAGGTGTAAAGAATACCTTAAATAAAGGTACTTGAGTAAAAGTACAGATATTTTACTGTGAAAGTTATACTGTGAAAAAAAAAACAAATAACATACTTTTATCAATTGTGACAATCACACTCACTTTTTTTTTACTGTCACATTGCCAACAGCGTGTGAGCTCTGGTGAGTGAAAAGTTTAGGTGCTAACTCCAGACATTGCAGACATACAGTACAAAATACTGACAAGACAAGAAATACTGGAAAGACAAGAAGTGCAATATGCTACAATAATATGAATAATAGGAAAAGTCACCAATTCCAAGAAGACTTGAGTAAAAGTTCTAAAGTATTCAAATTATTTTACTCTATACAGGTATTTTGTCAGGTTTTACAGTTCCTGAGTTGTATAGTCTTTTAGTTTGAAACTCTCAGTTCACTTCCCTGTTTATGTTTGTCATGTGTTCGGGTTTGGTTTCATTAGTTGACCTCATTAGGTAATTTCATTAGTGACCAGGAGTAGTGTTTTAATTTGAGTTCATTATTTAATTATCATGTCCACCTGTCTTTTTGGGTCTGATTTGTTCTAGTATTTAAGTCTGTGTTTTCCTTTGTTTGATGTGGGATCGTCTTGTTGGTGTGAGTCAGTTTGGGATGGTTTTTCTTGTCTCTGAACTGTGTTTTGTTTAAATAAAGTCCTGTCCTAGCAATTGGGTCTGAGCTCCTGTGTCCTGCATCCCAGATCGTGACATATTTTAGGCTAAAAACATCAAGAAATGTGTTGAACAAGAAACTCTTTATTGAGATTTTATTTCCTAAGGAAAAATGAAATCTAACACTTCATTGTTTCAAAATGGCAGAACAAAATAGATAAAAAAACAAAAAAAACAAAAGCTCAGTCTCAGTCAAACTCAAATAAGCTAAAAAGTGCAACCCCTAATTCAGGTTTACGTGATTTAGCACATAAGTAGCATCCAGTACCTTCAGCACCCTGCATATTCACCCCGGAGAAATTAAGCACGGTAAAAAAAGATTCCCACGTTCCACAATGTAACTGTAATGGTAAGTGTCCAAATGTAGTGGAGTAACGAGTACAGATGCTCAATCAAAAATAAGTCAAATCGAGATTAAAAGTTGCTTATATTTTTGATACTCAGTACAGGTACAAAGTAGCCAAAAAATGCTTATGCAAGTAAAGTAACTAAGTCAATTTACTCAAGTACCTTACGCCATTGCTTTTAAAACAATTACTATTTTGAAGGGGGCTCAAATAGACGTTCTACTCTAAATGTAGCTTTGTGTTTAAGTGGTACTTGAGATATATTAATTTGACATTTTTTGCTTGTGGTGCAAAAACATTGGTCTTAAAAATACATTTTCCCTGAAGCAACCCTGGCCGCTTCATAGCTGCATCCATGTTAGCACATCTTTATGTTGTCATTTTACAATAGCAATAAAGGCATAAAGCATTTTTCCGGACACCTCTTTTGAAATTATGACCAGTAATACTGTTCCATATACTGTTTCAAAGACTCGTCCTCAGTGCTTCTCACCCCAGCAGTTCAATTCTAGGTACTGTCATGATTTGAGTCTCTATGGCTTGATGTTGTGGAACCAGCCAGACCGGGATTGCAACCTGCAGTGTCTGGGTGGCAGATCAAACTCCCCTGGTTGGACCACATTTGCTACAAATGTATACTGTGGACTAATGGATAAGAGCATGACCTTGGGACTGGACCCAATCTTGCACTTAAGCGTACTAAATCGTGTGATAAACCGGAATACACAAGTCACATGGATGACTACACCCCCACTACTTCTTTAACTAGGTATTAGAGACTGTATTTCAATCATCAAAGGTTGTTGGGACAAAGAAGTATGGAACAAGGGAGTATTTCCCCAAGGGGATGAATAAAGAATTTCTGATAATGATCAAAATGAAGCCTTTTAACAACAAACAATCTCAGTGTCCTCTAATGCTACACTCCCAACAAGCACTGCAGTGTCGTTTTTTGGACTACACAAAACACCGGAAGCGGCGATCCAAGCAAAAGAATGACAAAGCACATAACACATTAACATTTTAATATTGTTTCTTGTAATGTAAATTATCTATATAACAGAGTGGTTATCAGATGTCAAATTAACAGCTGTTTCCCTTTCTTTTGATTGGGCAGAAAAACGGGACTGAGGACTGACGTGCAGGTAAGCGAATATTGCACTTAGATAAGACAGTGGTTCTCAAACTTTAGAAAAATGTAAAAAAAAAAAAAAAAACAACAATTCACCTCAGACTACCAAATAATTTCAGTACTACACATATGGAGGAATTAATGCTTTTTTTATTTGAACAGCTTGCAGTGAAAAAAAAACACCTGCACTTCTTGAAATATGTCTTCTTAATTTTGTTGGTTGCATGCTGTCATCCCTTTTCCAAACGAAGGCATCTCCAATAGTGATGTGTAGTACTTGAGTGATTCGTTCAAAATGAACAAATGTTTGCAACGACTCGAAATGAACGAGTCTCCTCGGTGAACAATTCGTTATCCGCGCAGGTTCACATTTTGTTCAAACAGATGCTTTCGGATCCTTTGTTTGTGACAGCTGAGCGACAGCCCTGCATTCTGTTAAAAATGACTCGAAATTAATTGTTCCCTTTACTGATTGAGAGTTAAAGATCCAAGTCAGTTAAAAGAGCTTGAACTTGCCATCACTGATCTCCAACTCTACGTCCTTCGGCTGTTTACTGTTATTTTTTCTTCGGTTGATGGTCAGCGTCCCCCCTGCAGTGCCTGTGCGCCCCACATTTTGAGAACCTCTGGCTTAAGCGATCCAGACATTATATCCAGACATCAATCTTACAAACTACTTTTTTTATTTTTAAGTCACGGGGAGAAAATCCAAGCAACTCAGGACACATCCTAATTTTTGTGGCAAACCAAACAGTCACACTCTGACTCACTATATAACTTTATGGGCCATTTTCCAGACTCCATTTGTCATGGACACTGATTCCTGGACTGTGGAAACCAAAGATCTAGAGGAAACCCACTTCAGCTTGGGAAGAACATGCAAACTAAACAGGAGCCACACAGAAAGCCCCATATATTGTTGAGAGGCAGAAAGCGTAAGATAAAAAAATACACTTGAAAAAGACTGTTTAATTTTATAATAAGAAAAAAAAACTAACTGTAATGAGTACAAAACAATATTGTGCAGGATTGAGCTCAGCTTCTGGTCCAGACACAATTTTCAGGGGACTTTTAATTTGTCGGGTATTTTCCCGTCAACCCGCGGTGAGAGCGGAAATAGCGCAGATCATTTGGGCGAGTAATATTCATCTAAAATGGCTGGAGCAGAAGGAGACGATTCTCTTTACCCCATCGCGGTTTTAATCGATGAGCTTAGGAATGAGGATGTTCAGGTGCATATTTACCTACGTTAACGCGTGTGTGTTAATATTTTTACGCGACTGTCGTGGTGTTTTGACTCCCACTCGCTCGTGCACGCGCACCGGATTTACAGTTGTAAAATCGTTTGAAGTGCTTCACAAACGTCTAATCCACGCATTTCGAATTACTATAATCGCACGGATCGAATGTGTCCTGAAACATTGATATTCCAAACACGGTTTCACAGCATCGCATGGGCGTCGGTTGTGCGTTGACGCTGTGCCGGTCGACTGTCACATTATTTACGTCATTTGTTCGCCGACCAGTTCTGGTTTTTCCTCAGCTTTTCACACGTTCTGGCGATTTTTTTTTTAAATCCTAACCCACCTTGGTGTAATCTCTGAGGCGTGTTTGATTTTTCTGCGATGTGTGAACTGTGAGGCGGGACAAGGCCCCGGTCCCGTCACGTGATCTCGTTTCTGGATCTGGTTTTTGATGTCGTCTGTGGTTCTGGTTTCAGTTGCGGCTGAACAGCATAAAGAAGCTGTCAACTATAGCACTTGCTCTGGGAGTGGAGAGGACACGGACTGAACTGCTGCCATTTCTCACTGGTACACACGCGTACACACATAATCCCACTGATTCTACGAAAAGCATTCCATCAGTGTGTAAGATTCTGAGAGAATACTCAGTGTAATCTACAAATGTTTAATCCAGAACTATGCGGATTTCTTTTCTGTAACATCTAGGTCTAGGATGTCCAGATACACTAGAAGGTCCTTGAAAATGAATTTTTAATGTTATTTAACGAAGTGATTCATTCACAAGGTCTCTCTTGAGAAATTACACTATTTTTAATTATTACAATTAGTGCTAGTTTATTTCCTTTGTTATATGCTACTGTGCTATGTTATGTTGTACGTAGTTCTTCTTGTTTGCCCATATTAGTCTGTTACGTCTTTACCTGAGTGCAATATAAGTAATGTAAAATTGGCATCCATTACAAATGTTTTATACCTGCAAATACACAGTCTTTTGTTTTTATTTTTTCTTAATATTTTTTTTCTATTCATTTTTTAGATACATTTTGTTTCACTACCATGAAATGCAATGTATAAAAATAAATGTTACAAGATATACTTCAGTGAATTTGGGTTGTTACATCTTGTCCCAAGGAAAATATACATTTTGAATTTTAAATATTGTATTTATGCAATTATCTGAGTTTGTTAACACTAAACATCATCTAATCCCTAGACACCATATACGATGAGGATGAAGTTCTGCTGGCTTTGGCAGAGCAGCTCGGGAGCTTCACTCAGCTGGTCGGAGGCCCGGAGTTTGTTCACTGTCTCTTGGTGAGAACTGGAGCAATTTGAGTATTTCCCTCTTAATGTCTCTATATGCTCACTTCACGGTTCTTCTTCCTCAGCCTCCCCTGGAGAGTTTGGCCACTGTGGAGGAAACGGTTGTGCGAGACAAGGCCGTGGAGTCCCTGCGTAAAATCTCTCAGGAGCATTCTCCTGTAGACCTTGAGGTCCACTTTGTTCCTCTGGTGAAGCGTTTAGCCAGCGGAGACTGGTTCACTTCCCGAACATCTGCTTGCGGCCTCTTCAGTGTCTGTTACCCTCGTGTGTCCAGCACTGTTAAAGCCGAAATTCGCCAGTAAGTGATCGACTCTGAGATGCTGCTTGTCAACGGTGATTGTAAGATTTTGAATGTCTTTTCAGGCACTTTCGCACTCTTTGCTCAGACGACACACCAATGGTTCGTCGTGCCGCTGCATCGAAGCTGGGCGAGTTTGCCAAAGTTCTGGAGCTGGATTACGTCAAGAGTGACATCATTCCTCTCTTTACAACTCTAGCATCCGATGAACAGGTTTGCTTCTATGAACGGACTGTCTGAATAAATATTGGCACATTGGTAGTGTTTAGCGAAACACAGACACAAATTTAAAACACAATTTGGTCACTCAATATACATTTCTTTACGCACACAAACCCAGTCATACATTCAAAACAAGGACACACACACTCTCAAGTATCAAAACCTCAAAACAAGCACTTACCTAAACACACACTCATACGACACAACAGTCATACACACACACGCTGTAATTTGTGTTTTCATTATTATATTATTGACACGTCAAATTTCGCTGAATTGCATACACTGAATTAGGGCTGGCTGATTATGCCTAAAATCAAAATCGCGATTAATTGAACATGTTAATACGATTACGATTAATTAACGATTATTTTATTGTTTTTTTTTTTTTTTTTTTTTCTGCCCCCATAGTTCAATGACAACTTTTATACTTGAGATTATTTGATAAAAATTGAATGAAACACACAGAGATCTTCTTTATGATTAGTCAAATTTTTTGTCAAAAAAAAAAATTATTTTGAATGTCTTATTAAAAGTAAACAAATGTGCACTTCAAAAATAACGATGCTTTTCTTTTGCATTTCTTGTACTTCTGTAAACAATTTTCATTGTGCAATGAACAACAGGTTAGAACTATGTATATATATATATATATAATATATATAATATATATAAACTATGAACTATATATATATATATATATACTTTAGTACCTAAATAAATGTATTATTTCATTATTTTGTCCTCGACTGATGTTTGCTGTATATGGTTTGTTCAGTGTCATCTTTTGGTTTAACCCGCAGTAAACACACATACTTAAATAATAAGTGATACAAATAATAAGAAAATAAAATATTAAATATTAAAAAAAAAAAAAAATTTTCAGGTACGAAAATGTCGAGTTTATAGCAGACTTACTGACCGTTGTGTTTCCTCACTCATTCACTCACAACGAATTTACAAATAAAGAGAATAAGCGCACGTGACCGCTGCTGCTGCTGCGCCGATGACGGAGCTCCGCCCCGATGCCGCACACACACAGCTGACAGAGAAAGCGCTTGTTTGAAATAGAGTTCGGCAGAATCGTGTAAATGCTGGATTAAGAATCGCTTTCGAGTTTTAAACTTTTTTTTGTCCACGCCATTTTTTGCGATCGTTTGGGATGTCATGCGATCTACCCACAATGCCTTTGCGATCGAAATGGGCACCACTGGTCAAACTCTCCATGCTCGACATGTTGGGCGCAAAAACGTGACGTAGTGACCAAATTCTACACGCGGTAGTTCTTAAAGGGAAAGTAAAAAAAAAAGTTCTTAAAGGGAAAGTAATCGTCTATTCTGTGTATCGTCGATTATCTCGATTAAGAAATCGAGATAATCGTCATGGAAAAATGTGTACGATTATAAATTTGAATTTCGATTTTGATTATTTTTCGATTAATCGGCCAGCCCTACACTGAATGTTTGTTTTCTGGAATCTTTCATTGTCTTTAGTTTCACCGTGATCCACCAAACAGTTTGATCAGTTCAGCGTCACCTTTGCTTCAGGAAGTGATTTTGCTTCAGTGTGGACGGAGCAATGAAGTGTCACTTCTACTGTAGCATCTGGTTTAATGAATATGAAAGAATTAGTTTGTTAGGCTTCACATTCGTCATTTTATTTCCCAGTTTCACACTCATTGTTTCCCGCTGCAGACATTTTAGATATGACAAACAAAATAATTTGTTTTTTTTGTTTTACTGATTTATTAAAACAGAATTTCTCAGTTTCAGATTCATTTTAACGTATGTTGCAGTAATTGACGTCCGATCCTGTTTGGTGTTAAAGTGTGTACAGAATACGCTATTGTCTTTGGGTTCAAAGAATTAGGATTTAAGCAGTATTGCCACTTTATAATAGAGTGTTGATAGGATATTTATACCGAGTATCAGAACTTTGAGTGTCTTGTTGTTCAGGACTCTGTTCGGCTCTTGGCGGTAGAAGCTGGCGTTAGTATCGCCACCCTGCTGCCCCAGGAAGACCTGGAGAGTTTGGTCATGCCCACTCTGCGCCAGGCGGCGGAGGACAAATCCTGGAGAGTGCGATACATGGTGGCGGATAAATTCTCTGAAGTAGGTTCCCACTTAACAAACACTCAACTGTTGATGATGGCGTCTCTAATATATTTTCTGTCAAAAAAGCTGCAAAAAGCCGTCGGCCCAGAGATCACCAAGAACGATCTGGTCCCGGCGTTCCAGAACCTACTGAAGGACTGTGAGGCAGAGGTCCGTGCGGCTGCTGCCAACAAAGTGAAAGGTGAGGACATCTCAATGTCATCTGGTCCTTCTGCACCCAGCATCATCTCACACTGTCCTTGTGTCGTCTCAGTTTTCTGCGAAAATCTACCTGAAGACAGCAGGGAAAACATCATCATGACTCACATCCTGCCATGCGTCAAGGTACGTGTTTGCATCGCCCACACTCCAGCTCCTGGGGATTATGCCAAGTGGTTTCACAGAACACTCAAGGCATTCTGTTGGTTTAAAGTGGTCTCATGGAGGTCCGTGATGTGTTCTTGTCTCCATCAGGGACATTTCTGGTGTTTTTGCATATTTGCTAAATGTTTTGTTAATGTTAGTGTGCAGCACGAGTTTCTTTCACATTCAGTGCGATTTCTCGTGATGATTTTTGCGGTGACGTCTCAGAGGTCACTGGCAGCAGAGGTCACTGTTGTCTGGTTAATGCGTTGAATTCTTTTCACAAATAGTTCTGGATTCTGAATGTTGTTTAAGGGCTTGTTTTCCTCCGCTGTGATGTCCTGATCATGTTAAATCTTTGTTGAATGGATGGATTCAAAGTTTATTCATTCTACAAATGAGGACAGTTACAGCTGCAAAAATGCACAAAATAGTAATAGATTATACATGTGGTAGAATATTTTTTAAACATTTTTAACACAATTTTTTATGAAATATTACACATTAAACATTATCAAAAATTATTGAGACTTCTCAAACCAGGTAACATTTTCCAATGTTCAATTGTCCAACTTTGGTGAGCCTGTGCGATTGTAGCCTCAGTTTCCTGTTGTTAGCTTACAGGAGAGGCACCCGGTGTGGTCTTCTGCTGATGTAGCCCATCCGCCTCAAGGTTTGAGTGTTGTGTGTTCAGAAATGCCCTTTCGCAGATCTCTTAATGAAGTCTTATGAGTGCTGATGATCATCTGAAACGGGTTGCACAACAGGCCTTGCACTTTTTTTTTCGGTGCATTCGAGTCTACATTTTTCGGTGTCTTTGTACATAATTTAAACACACATGGGTTTGTACAAAAGAAGTTAGTGATGGAAAGGATCATTTACTAGCATTCGCAATATTAGGAGACTAATTAAACCCTTTTCCATAAAAGTCCATGAAAGGTCTATTGATTCAAAATTATGCTCAGTACATGTAAACACATTCGTTTGTTTGTTTGCTTCCATACTATTTTCATTAATTCACTTTAGGATTCTTTTATACACTTCTGTTATGTTCATGTTGACTGTATGACCTGATGGTTTCAGTTTTCACTAATGTTCCTCTTCATTCAGTGCAAATGAACAAAACAACAAAGTGATAGATAAGCCGCTAATGTTATTCGCTGCTATGCAACCATAGTAACAAATGGAAAACAAACTGATGTTTTGTTCCAAGACTTGAAAAGGACGATGATGATCAGTGCTAGCAGTGAATAATTGGCAATCCTGCTAGAGTCGACACTGACCTTTTTAGATTTTTCTTGCAACACTTTTCTGTTCATGTTTTGTGTAGTTTTGTCCCTCTTGCCGTGTTGATGATGTTAGCCTACATGAAAACATTATTTTAGGGTTAAAGGCTTTTTTTCTGCTGACTAGCTTGACATATTTTCTCGCTATAACACTTGATGTTTTTTTTTTGTCTTGTGGATTTGAGATGGTTTTCATCGAAGCAGAAACATTTTATCTAGTAATTATTTAAGAAATTTTTCAAATGTAGAAGTCTCACACGTCACTTTTCATACGTTTTATTTTTTTCCTAATTGAGATTTATCGGCCTTTACATTAAACTTGGGACACATGTTGGTGCGTGTTTTAAAACCCTTTAAAATCCTTTAGGCAATTAAAGATGTTTTCAGTCAAAATTGGGTTGGAGTTGATTGTTGTGGTTAAATTTAATGTGCATTAGTTGTAAAATAGATTTAATGTAAAATACTTTGTTCATTAAAGAACCTTTTTCATGGCAATCCACTACATTTTCATTCCTCCAATACACTGATTTTGTTCATCTTAATCCGCAGCTGAAGTTTAGCAGAAAATAGGGTTTTTACAAGCAGTTAGCTGCACCTGAGGTCACAAGCAGAGTAGAATATTCCAAGGTGATTTACAGGCTTATAAACGCTTTAGAGCTCAAGCGACTTTGTTCCTCACGCTGGATTAACTTTCCTCATGATTCAGTGTCAATTGTAGAAGGTCCTTAAAAATATCAGGACGTGGAACTCTTGCTGTGAAAAGTCTCTTGACTTTTTATGGTGTTCAATTTAAAATGTTATGTTTTGCGCGGTGTTCTTATAAAATTTGTTTTTGCCTCTAATAGTTTTGTTCTAATAAAAATACCAATTCCAAAAAAAATACATAGTCGAACATAACTTTTAAAAACTTTTTTTCATTCAACATTTGATCAAAAAATCAAAATCAACATTTTACATAGTTTTGGCTTCGTCTTTAAACCTGTAAAAATGACATGTAATATATTTATAGGTGTCCTTGAATTATTAATAATTTTTTTTGAGTAGAATAAGAATAATGAATAAACTAATGAATAATATATTATTCATTCGTATTATAACTACTAATAATCTTTCCGATCTTCACTATGTAGGGCATTTGCTTACTGTATGAAGAACGGTGTCTTGAATTCAAGATTTTTTTCTTCTTTCCGTCACAGGAACTAGTGACTGACACCAACCAGCATGTGAAATCTGCTCTGGCTTCCGTCATCATGGGTCTCTCCACCATCTTGGGCAAGGACAACACAGTGGAACATCTGCTGCCGCTCTTTTTGGCCCAGCTGAAGGACGAGGTGACCTTATATAAATAAATGTATATACATACACATTGTGAAACAAATCCCCCGATAGAGGAGTTGAAAAATAGATTGCCACCCTTAAATATGCATATTTTCACACGTGTTCTGTGTTCTCTGGGGCTTGTGTACCAATACTAAAGTTTGAATTAAATTAATAATTATTTGTGTAAGAGTTTTTACTTCAGATTTTATGACATTGTGTTAAGATGCTGTCTTGACCACTGAAATGTGTTGTGGTGGAAGAGCAACCTATTCACGTACAAAACGCAGCAAATTACATTAATGGTTACTTGGATAATTGCCTTATTTAAACATACATTTATTTGCATTTATTGTCTCCTTTTACAGTATTTACTTTATGAGGTACATTGAGGTTTATTTAGCAGACGCTTTTAGCCAAAGCGAAAGTCATTACAATTTGTACACTTCATCCTGTTTTTTCTGGGAATCGAACCCATGAGCTGGTGTTCCAAACACCAGCGCCCTACAGATTATACTGGTGGTATGAAAGAACAATAAATAGCTGAAAAGTGGATTTCTAGAGAATTGAGGGGGAACCAGATGCATGAAGAAAAAATAAATCAGTGAAAAAGTCCGCAAGACATGATTTTTTTTTATCAAACAAGCGGTGCTTTCATTTAAAGTGCGTCTGAAAAAAGGTAAATCGGTGTAAATATTCCATATTATAGCAATCAAATAACTCAAGCGAATTCCTTCCCCACACTAGTGTCCTGAAGTCCGTCTGAACATCATCTCCAATCTGGACTGCGTGAATGAAGTGATCGGCATCCGCCAGCTCTCCCAGTCTCTGCTACCGGCTATAGTGGAGCTAGCCGAGGACGCCAAGTGGAGGGTCCGACTGGCCATCATCGAGTACATGCCCCTGCTGGCGGGACAACTGGTTAGTACAGATCATCTCCATTAGGTTGGACAGTGTCTGTGTCCTTTAGGTTGGACAGTGTCTGTGTCCTTTCATTATTTGTACGCACAAAAGTGCAACCCATGAGACGCAGGGTCCTCGATGTCACAGTTATCGCGAGATTCAAGATGGTGGATGAATTTTTTTTTTTAAATTACGGTTTTTTGATATTTTATCATAAAATAAAAACATTTTGTCTGAATGGAACGGGTTTATATGCAAAATGCGTCCCATTATATGAAATATTCGCTTTACATGACCATTTGCCCCGAACCTTTTCTGGTGCTTGTAGCTGTCAGCAGACGAGTGACAAGACTTCTTCCTATCTTCTGTAGGGCGTGGAGTTCTTTGACGAGAAGCTGAATTCCCTCTGCATGGCATGGCTGATTGATCACGGTAGGGATTCTCGGTTTGGTTGTAATGATGATCTGTAGCCTTTCCCTGAGGACTCGAAGGAATGCAGGGTCTTCACTTTTATTTTGAGTCTTAAGATGCTCTTCCCCCTCTTCTGTCTTTAATCCCTGGTGCGTCTCTGTCGGTCTCGTCTTTAATTGCTTCGCTCCGTGGATGAGGAGTAAACACTCACAGCAGACTTGACTCGGGGAAAATGGGTCAGTAGAGTGTCTCTGCTCTCTGATCCGCCGCTCTTCAACTTTTGCTTCATTTTCAGTGTTTTGTCCATATTTTAAATACTGTTGTCAGAGGAAGCATAGAAACCCTTTATTTGTTGTATTTGAGAGACACACACACACACACAATTTTATTAAATACACAAATTATCTAAATAAGCAAAGCCTGTACTGTTAAAAAAATAATAAACTATTGACTTTTGTCTAGGTTTTAATTGGAAAGCTGATGCTTCAATAATTTAATTTAAGAATCTAAAACTCAACATTGAGTTTGCTTTTTTTAATCAAACCCCTTTGCTTGTGAACATTTAAGAGTTCAAGTTCTGAGCATTTGTAAGGCGCTTTTCACAGTTTTAACTGTCTCAAAGCGCACAATGAACTGAACATAATTTTTTGCTGTTCTTTCCTAGAGAAGCAAACGCATTTTGTATTAAGTAGATATAGTAAAAATGCAATTATTTTGTAATACTTGAAAATAGACGCGTTTGAAAATGATTTATACATTTTTTTTATTTAAATAGTTTGATAATACTAATAAAGAAATATTTTTCCTCAGTGTAAATTATATACCTGTTGTGGAATACTTTCTATATAAATAAATATTTTTCATGCAATTTACAAACTAGATTACATAACAAAAGCAAACATTCAGTGTAACAGTGTTAGGTTTTTTCTTTTAATCAAATAACGCAGGTTACCGACAGTTGTAATTTAATCTAAGTGTTAAACAATGACTTTAAATCCAGATGCTTGACAAGACTAACAAGATATAGTGTTCACTGAAAAAAGTAAATCTGAGCAGAAGTTGTTGAGGTGGTGTGACCGGCCGTCTCCAGCAAGGAGCGCGCACACACACTCGCACACACTCTGACACAGTTCCAGACAAAAGGCCAGATGGGTTACATCACCGGAATGTTCTTGTGTATCCAGCGCCGTCCTCTTACATAAGAGCCTGGAGCCGCTGCGATTCCCAATCAGGAAGATTTCCCCGCTAAAACGGGCACATCTGCAAGTTTCCCTTTCTAAAACGGATTTGCTCCATTTGTTTTCGTTTCATAAGCGGCGTTTTTGAGGCCTGACCCATTTTCCTGGAAGTGATCATTACAATTTGGCTTATGGAAGTGTTTTTATTTTTGTATATTTTTATAATCTTCTGAGCAGACAATGCTGGGGGATTGGCCTCGAGTTTGTACGTCCAAATAAGATTGTCTTTGGATTTCAAGCCACTCCGTCGAGCAGTTATGTCATCCGACTGCTGTGAAAATCTGAAGTTTTGTGCTCTGGGAGATTCTGGCTTTTCTCAGAACCAAGCCGAGCTCCTGAGATTGAGATCTCCGCTCAAGGTGAAGTCAGATGGAAGACAATCTGTGGTAGAAGCACAACAATGCCGATTAATGGCTCCGAATGCTGCCAGCGTGTTTAGCTCCGTTTCCTGCCAAATCTCAAGCCAGAAATCTGTTCGATCAGATGAGCAGAAGCAAAGCTAGATAAACAAAGCGAAAGCGGTAATCTGCACTGAGCCGATGAATATGCTGCTTGTGCTCGCAGTCTACGCCATCCGTGAGGCCGCAACCTGCAACCTGATGAAGCTGGTGGAGAAGTTTGGCGCCGAATGGGCCCAGAACACCATCATTCCCAAGGTTCTCGGGATGGCCAACGACCCCAACTACCTACACAGGATGACCACCCTCTTCTGCATCAACGTGAGTGGGATTCGCCGTGTCATGACGGTGGAGATTAGATCTCTTGGTCCTCTTTTTGCTCTCTCAGGCTTTATCTGAAGCGTGTGGGCAGGAAATCACCACTAAGCACATGTTGCCCGTGGTCCTCAAAATGTCCAACGACCAAGTGGCCAACGTTCGCTTCAATGTGGCAAAGTCCTTGCAGAAAATCGGACCCATTCTGGATAGCAAGTATGCACTTCACACAACGGATCACACCTACTGTTAGAACGTTTGATGGATGGATGCAAGATTAAGTCAGAGGAGATCCAGTAGATTCCTGTCTGTGTGATAGATGTTTTGATTGATTGATTGATTGATTGTGATAACCTGAACCAAAGTGATAACCTGCATTGATTGATCAGGCAGATGGATTGATAAATGAATGGGTAAATAGATGGTTGGATGGAAAAATGGGGTGGTGGACTAATGAACGGGTGTTAAAATATAAGGATTATGGGATTATGTGCATTAATCTATTTTTATCAATATATCCAACAATAGATTAATGTAAGGATTGAGATCACTAAGAGTGAAAAGTGGATGGATGGATGGATGGATGGATTGTTGGACGAATGGATGGATGGAGGAATAAGTATATGAATAGATTAATGGGTGATTAGATGGAATGAATAAATATATGCATGGTTGGGTGGATGAATAAGTAGATGGATGATGATAATGTTCACAATGAGTGAAAAGTAGATGGTTGAATGATGAATGGCTGGGTGTTTAAGTGGATGGATGGATTAATAAGTATATGAGTGGGTGATTATGTAGATGGATGAATAAGAAGATTGATGATAGTGTTGTAAAAAATATGAGTACAAAATAGCTGGTTGGATTGTTGGATGGATTCATGCCCGGGTGATTAGGTGGATGGGTGAATAAGTATTTGAATGTATGAATGGGTGATCAAGTGGATGGATGGATTAGTTTATGAGTGTATGGCTGGGTGATTGTTGATGGATGGATTTATGGATGGAGGGATGATTGTGCAGGTGGATGAATAATTATTTGAATGGTTGGGTAGACTGTTAAGTGGATGGATGACAATATTGTTCACAATGAGTGAAAAAAGTAGATGGATGGATTCATGACCGGGTGATTAAGTGGATGGATGAATAAGTATTTGATTGCTTGGATGTTGGATGTAAGTGGATAGATAAGTAGATAGATGACTATTGTTCACAATGAATGGAGGAGAAGATGGATGGCAGGTTGGGTGAATGGATATATGGGTTTCAAATAGAATTGGTTAGAAAGACGCATTTATTTTCCCACAGTGCTTTGCAGGGCGAGGTTAAGCCCGTACTGGAGCAGCTCGCCACTGACCAGGACATGGACGTCAAGTACTTCGCTCAGGAGGCCATGACAGGTGCGTCGTCGTTCACAAGCTCGTCGTCTCATGATTTGATTCTCACGCTGCTTTGGAATCCCTCAGCTCTGGACTTGGCGTGAAGACGTTTCCTCATCGCCCAAGAGCCGCCACCGCCGCTTTAATTTATTGGCCACTGGAGTTTCCCGCATCACTCCCGCATGCCTTGGCTTTCCTGACCTCACACGTTTACAGCGGCTCATCAGAAGCCAGTCTTGCGTCAGTCACTCGGCCACTAGCTTCTTTCCCGTCCAGGGACCATGTGTTTAATAACGTCTTAACATCTCGCGCTCCCCCCCCCCCCC
>CM051502.1:21162556-21173030 GCA_028031935.1 Paedocypris micromegethes
CCCCCTCCATCACCTGAATTTTTCTGCTCTTGTTAGTTCCGAACAGCGATCGGCGGCGTCCGACTGGCTCAATCTCGTGCCAATGTTTAGTAGTGGATACAAATGTCGTTTTAGACCTTTTACGTTCGTTCTTTCTTTCTTTTTTCCTCCCCACAAGCAAAATGTGTCCGTGACATCAGTAGTTTGAGGAAAGTTGACTTCACGCGCTCGCTCGCTCTTTATCTCTGTTTTTTTTTACGCGTTGGTTGTTGTACCTTCTAGTCTAAATAAAGTGACTTGAACCACGTTGCGTGTCGTCCTTCACTTTCGCCGTGTGCGTCACGGTCATTTTATATCCATGTGAAAGTTTAATGTGGAGCGACTCTGATGTTACAGGCCCGGCTCTTATCAGCCGCGTCCGGTTGCGTGTTTTCGTCACGGATCGGACCGAAGCCGCCGGTGTCGCACGTTTCCGTCAGAGTAGACGTGTTGTGTAACTGGCATCGGTTTAGCAGGCCGCTGGACACGGTGACCTCTGACCTTGTCCCCATCCGAGGGTCTCGGCTTCCTGTGCGGCTGGACTGGGTTTAGCTTTTATATTAGTGCAAATGCATCTGAAGAACGCAAATAAATACGTATACCGGTTAATAACTTTTAGATTAGAAATTTCATTTCTTTTATGATTACTTTTTTTTTTTTTTTTGTTATGTATATGATGTAATAACTTTGAATGGATTTTTGATGGGGAATATTAAATGAGAACGGATATTTTGAGCTGCCTTCCGGTGATGCGTGAGGCATTATCATTCTGATGTGATGCGTCTAATAGTGGAGAGAATTTAGCTTTTAAAATATTGTGAATGTTTCAATTTGCATATTAAGTTTCCGAAGCGATATCTAGTTAATCAACCAAGTCAAAAAATGTTTGGAACTACACGTGTAAATGTAGATAAAAAGTAAAACGATGATATATATACTGTATTATTTATACAAATATGTAAATATAACATGGTATGGTAATGTGGTATATCATTTTGTAACATTTCTATATGAATGTTATAGAATAGATTTAGTTTTTGTAAGTTATAGAAATTGTAATTATTCAATGTGTGTGTGTCTGTCTGTATAAAGAACTGTATATAGTTAAACATTTATAAAACAATATATAAACGTGTACACAATATTTGCCGGTACTGAAATAAAATGTAAATTTGTCAAATAAAAAATCTAACTCAAAACAAGACGCGTTAAAATGTCAAACGCTTGTAAAATACCGTTTACGCGCTTCTTTGTCTAATAATATATTGAAAATTGTTTATTCTAAATGCAGGGATTATTTAATACCTTTAAGAGATTTAAAATGCCTTGACGATTAAAAAAAACAAATCTTATTAATGTAAGGTTTCCATCATGTGACGATCCATAGCGTTACGAAACGGCCCCCGGAACACACTCAAAATCTGTAATAAACTGGAAAAGTCAAATAGGAACAGACAGCGATTTTTTATGATTACTTCTGTCAGACCGGAACGTTGTTTGATTGCTTTGGTCTGCCGCGACCCATGTGAGTTTTCCAATTAATAATATATGTATAGTTAGTTACATAAGCGACCTTAAATCCAACAAGTTAATCCATATGTGAGACAAACCGTCGTTGGTGCCAAATGAATTCTGAATTCCTGAAATCCCGTTCCCAGAAACGCCGGGATTTGGTGCGTCACTGACGGTGTGAACGCGGCTGGAAGTCCGCGACACGGGAAGACTAATCTGATTCGGTAAAACCCATCATCCAGTATTACATCACACACCACAATCTCATCAGAGCCGAGTGTGTGTGTATAAATAGTTCCCAAATCCCATTAGATGCGTCCGCCACACATTAACAGTTCAACTAACTATACGGACGTTCATCCATTTTCTACCTCGTATTCAATTTCAGGGTCAAAAGGAGCTCGGTTAATAACAGATTGTCTAAAATGTCTTTTTTTTTATCGCGTACACCTTCTTTGGGACACGAACAAAGTCAATTTACAGATTAATAGATCTTAATTAAAACAAGTTGTTAAAAAAACGATTTATTTAGGAGGAAGGAGGCTGTGGTTGCGTAATTCGTGCGCATTCCTGTGCGCTGAGCAGCCTGGAATCCATTTGGGATCCGAATGAGAATGAGAGCGCTGGAGTCGGCGAGGAAGTGTGAATGAGAAGCCGCGTGCACAGGGTCATGTGAAAACGGCGTCGTAAGTGGGGCTTCCTCGCCGGACGCTTGGCTTCCCTCATTAATCGGGACCCTCTGTTAAGGGAACGCTGAGGTCTCGAATCCCTTCGGTGCCTTTGAACGATTTCCAACCTGCCGGAGGAAAAAAAAAAACAAAAAAAGAAAAGAAACGAGACGGGACAACTGTATGCTCAATAAACCTTTTAATCTTAACAGCACGTTAGCTTATGTGTGGTCAACAACCAGAATAACTGTGGGTTTGGATCTCTAAAGAATAACGCTGCCGCTTGCCAACAGGAGGTGCGAGTACGACACGGCAACACATTCACTAATCTGTTCTTCCGAAATATTGCTATTAATACTCATCAATGGCGTATACTGATGGTCTGGAAAGGAAATACATTTAAAAAAAAAAAGCACAAAGCTCCAAACTCCACACGGTGGGGTCTATCCAGGACTTTGGTTTGTACCTTGTAAAATCAGGGTCTAGGTCGACAAGCGACTGAAATGTGTGGGATGAGGGGAACGGCGGCTCGTACGGGAGGAGGACAGAAGGCACACTGACTGAACACTACCACGTGAAACACCTCCTCAAAGCATTTCCAGCGCACCAACACTCTACAGGGAACGTTCCGGACAGCACATGGTGTTTGAATCGCCTAGCCGTCCTGGCTGCACGTTTGCGGTGGATGTCATTTCAAGTAGAACAGATTTACTAAGGTAATCTCGATCCAGTGTCTTGTGACTACGGGCGTGGCGCTCGCAACTGGTGCGGCTTCCACCCAATAACGAAAATGGTTCAAATCAGATAACTATTTCAACACATTCCTATGATGATGTCACTCCACCACTCCCACTTTCTCGACACCGTGACGCTTCGGGGAGGAAACGTCGCCATCGTATTTCTAGGCCTCGGGGGGGAGGGGAGCGGGAAGATCCAGTGGAGAAGATAAACACAATCACAGCTTTGTCCACCAGTACCTGCGGCTGAATCACGGACTGTCGCGCTGAAGTCGTTCCTGCTTATGGCTTTACGCAGTTCCAGATGATTCGTGTATTGCTTCGATATTGCCAAGTGTTTGACTAGCGTTGCAGTTCGCAAGCCTTCCACCAATAGTGGCTTGTGCTGTCGAGCGGCTCCGTATTGCAGTTCCAGGCGGTCTTTGTGCTACATAAAGTGCGCAGCGAGCAGCTCCTCGCCACTAGAAGCCACTGGTGAGAGCAGCAGCAGGCGGGAGGCCGGAGAATCAAGAGGGGAGTCAGTGGATTACAACGTTCTTAGCTTGTGTTGGCTACAACTCCACCCGTTCCCGCTACTCCATCCGCCCGCTCTTCCGGTCAGTCGGGTGGTGCTGGTTAGTTCACTAGCACGTAACCCTGCTGCGAGTCCACAGTCTCCATCATTTCGCCGTCCAGGAACGGATCGGCCACGCCTTCACAGCTGAGGGCGTGGCCTTCCTCTGCGGGCGCTGTAGAAGGCGGCTCCACGGGGTAGTGGTACTGCTCGGAGGAGGCCTGGCTGGGCTCGCAGACGGGGAAGCTGTAGTCTGGGATGGGTGAAGGGAAGCCCTGCATCTGAGGCACCGGGTACTGGCCCAGGTAGGGATCGTAGCTCAGGACGTCCGGGTTGGGCTCCACTAGAGGGCCGAGGGTCTGAGCGTGGCCATACGGAGCGGAGGAACACGGTGTGGCTCTAGAGTCCTGGTGGGCCATGTACGGGTCCTCCACGATGTGCATCTGGTTGAAGTAAGTCGGGATTTGAGACTGTTTGTGGAGGAACAGACGCTTCTGCTGCAGCCTAGAGGCGGGAGAGAAGGTGTTTAGAGGGTTCACCAGGCCAGAGCTGGAGCTGGAGATTCGTACCTGTGCTCCTGCAGCTGCTGCTCCAGGCTGCGAGGAGACTCCTTGCAGAACATCTGGCAGCTTCCAGGGCTGGTGGCCATCAGAGTGGCTTTCTGCTAGAGGTTTTCAAACAGTTTTTCAGCCATTAGCAACAATCACCAATCTTTTTTTTGCGTTAATATACAAATAGACTTTTGCAGAATAGTTGGATCAATCTATAATCAGAACTGGTCATGTGGAAACTCTGTATTAATTGGGAAGAAGTTTATAATTCAAAACATTGTTGAAACAAGTTAAAAAAAAATTCCTTAGAACAAATGTATAATCTAGAAAAGAAAAACTATAAAAGTTGAATTATTAAATGGAAATCACAAATGTAACCAAACAAACACATACATTGTTGCATAAACACAAGATTTAAAAAATCCTTAACAATCTTGAAAATTGTAGTTCAGATGAAAGTTCAGATATTGATTCTCTTTTACGCTCTCTTTTTCTCTCACAATTAAGAATAAATCAAAACTTAATTAAACATAATTTGCCATACAGTAATTGCAGACATTTTTTCCATATTCTTGATATTCAAAATTGTACAATACTTGATATTATTGTGTGTGTGTGTGTGTGTGAGAGAGATTGAGTCAGACACTAGAGTGTCGCTGGGATGTTTGATCAGACACATGAAGCGATGGCGGTGTGTGCGCGGAGTGACGTTACCTGTATTCTGTGAGGGAGGAACTGCGGCTCCAGACTCTGTCGCCGTGACAACAGTGTGGGGTGGGTTCCACCTGAGTACAGCGCCATGTCGTGCGGGTGACCTCTTTCCTCCTACACACACACACACACACACACACACAGTTCAGAACATCGCTAAGCGACAGAAACTGTGGCCGTACACTCAAATGCATTAATTCATTCCTCCGTTATGAACAGGCTGAATAGCCGTCCACTGACCCAGAGGGACTCTGGGAAAATATGCCCGTCTGCTCCAGCAGCTAATACCCACAATGCCACATCTCTAATGGATGATCATTTTCAATCTTTTTTGGTCCACAAAGTGAACATAATTCCGAGCAGTTTGGCGAGCGGAAATGATTTACACTTGATCTGGACTCGCAGCAGCGGTTTTTTTTTTCCAAGAAGTGTATGCTAATTGGTTGATAACAAGCCTTCATCTTCAGTGGGCCTGCAGCGGGCACCAGACACCGGCCTGTTACCCAACAAAAGCGGCATTCAGGGGGTTTTCCAGATGGACAGTAAACAACTGACAATTGGCTGCTTCTTCTCGCGTCATTACATAAGCGGAGCTGTCTGAGTGTCGGCGCGGAGGTTAGCAGAGGAACAGAGTTCATGTTGTGCCATTTTGACACTTTTCAACAAACTAGCTCCAGGCAGTCTACTTGGGAGCAAACCAGTCTAATGAATGGAGAACATTCTGGAAGCGATGTCATCTCTGGATCACTCCAACTTGGGAATGATGCAACCAGTGCCTTAGCGTCCTGGCGCTAAAGCGGTGGATAGGAGCGCTAGCCACGGCCAGGCCAGCGGGTTCCACTTTCAGAGAAGGCGAACGCGTCGAGTCAGTGTTTAACTGCGTCGAAGTTTTACGAATAATATAACGACCACAAATCATTTTATCTGCGAAAGACGCTAGTATTTATTTTGCTAATGCTAGTTGTTGTTCACTTAAAATACGCAACTCGGTCCAGCTTTGAATTCTGAATGACGAGCAATTACTACACAACTTATTATAATTACATACGGGCTGTCAAACGATGAATTATTTTTAACTAATTAATCGGACTTATTTTAATGCATTAATCCAATGGATGTTTCCAAGTGTGTTTCTTGAGCATGATTATTTTATTGAGTAATGATGATTGAGATAGAGATGATTTATTATCTGCATAGGATAGTTTTTCACTCTTTTTCAACAATTGCAGAAACGCTTGCATTCAGACTGAGTACAGGGGTGTGTCAGACGTCAATCACGGTACAGTGTTATGTTCAGACAGAACACCTAGATCATCATCATCATTAATCTCCTCACATCCAGATCTGATCTCCACGAATCCCAGCAGTTTCAGATCCTAATCCCAGAGGAAATTATCATCAAATCCCTAATGCACTGAACAGTTTTAGCCAATTCTTGTGCTAGCACCGCATCTAACCACATTATTACATCATGGGACTTGCCTAAACTGATCTGATTGGCTGATGAATAAATATTAATCTGAATGAGTTCTGATGGTCCAGTGTCTCTGAGTTACTGAGATGTTTCTGGAGTTTTGATCAGCTGAGCTTTTGATCGGCCTTCAAATTGTAATGAATAACAATAAAAAGACATTAAAATTAAATAACAACAAAATTACCCTAACGAATGAGTAATGAACGGTTTGTTGAGCAACTACGTATATGAAATCTTGCTTCTTTTCCACTTTTATTTTCCGGATTTGATCATTTGTTTTTGAGTTGTTTTTTTTTAATTCGTCTTTGTGATTTTGTTTGCCAAAATTAATCTTGTACGGTTTCTGAATTTATCTGCGAACTTTTGCTCAACTCCGCAAATAACGGCCTTTCCCGCAGCCGTAACCCTAAATGAGGCTTCGTCTGAACGCGGATAGTTCACAGGAAATTAATTTTTTGCTACAAAGCGCAGAACTTGAGCCTGAAATTCTTCCTCCTCTGAGGCTGTTTGTCGATCCTCGCCGACCAGCGTCAGTCTTTTCAGCCTCATGAAAAGAGATGAAGATCAAAGGAGGGAATTACCATGGCATGAATAAATGTTGATCAGGGGAAACGTTGGAATTAAAGCCCTCAATCCTAATGCAGTTTTGGTGACTTTTCATGTGGAGTTCAAAGCCGTGCGTCTCGGACTGACCTGCAGCGCGGGGTCCAGCAAGTGGTGCGGGTGGGCTTGAGGACTCATCAGTCCCAGCGTGGGTTCTTCTGTGGAGCCCATCTGCTCGTAGACTTTATTCAACTCTAGGAAGCCTTTGGTCCGAGCCAGATTCTGTAGGTGCTGCCTGAAGGCCACCAGACCTAAAAACAGCAGCACGCTTGAGAAACCGCTCCACCACAACCGGGAAAAGTTTGCGTTGATGCGTGGTTATGACTTTTCACACTGGGGTGTCCAGCCAGAGCCACGAAGGGCGTGTTTAACCCTGATTCGTGCTGCCGAGAGGATGCGGGGGAAACAAGGAAATCTGAGGGATTCAGAGTAGGACGAGAGAAAGTGATCGAATGGTGATTTCTGACTAATATTACACAAATCAGAAAAGTGTGACGCTATCGCTCAGTTTGTGCTGAACTGAGACGTGACTGCGATGAACTGTCAGAGACGTGACGAGTGTCTGAAAAGTTGCAATTTAGAATGTGTGTATCTGTGTGTGAGTGACTGACAGGCAGAGAGAGGGAAAGGGTTTATAGTGTGCGTGTAAGTGAGAAAGAATTATGCTAGTGTGTTTTGAATATCCAAGTTTTTTTTTTATTCAAGTCAAGTTGATGCACAAATCTAAGATTACGTGTTTTTGTTATTGTTTTGTTTTGTCCTGTTTTGTGTTTTGAATGTATGACTCAAGTGTGTGAGATTGTGTAAGAAAGAGAAATAGAGTAAGAGAGAGAGAGAGAGAGAGAGAGAGAGAGAGAGAGAGAGAGAGANNNNGATAGATAGATAGATAGATAGATAGATAGATAGATAGATAGATAGATAGATAGATAGATAGAAAGAGTGATAGAGGGCAAGATATAGATTTTGGAGTGTGTGTGGATGAAATCTGATTAGGAATCGGACTAGTAAGTGCATTACTAGAAAGTATATATGTATATATATAAAAAAAATCTTCATTTGAATTATCATGTACTGGTAAATCCATTTCATATCAAGAAAATCAAGTCAACACTTCCCAAAATCCTCAAAGTAGAGGATCCTCAAATCCTCAGAGATTAGATTTGATCAAAACTGAATTTTCCGTCCAGTGTCGTGTGTGTGGTGCAGGAGATGAAGGAGACGTCACCTTGTGTGAGTGAGGTGTCTGATGCTCGCCGGCCCTCGCGGAAGCTGATGGGAGAGCGGTTGTGCGTCTCTCTCCTCTGGGACGTCAGCGCCTGCATGGCGGGGTTCGCAGGCCGGGCGCTGATGAAGGGCGGGGTCATGCGCGTGATGGGCGTGTTGGCCAGAACCACCTCGTTGAGAGACGGAGCGTCCTCCAGCAGACCCAGGTCACTGTGCATGGAGCCCATGTCGTACTCGGAGTCCACGCTGCCCAGGGACGGGTTATGACCCACACCGAAAAATTTCCCTGCAAAGAAACTCACACGGTTTAGTGTCCTCCATAGATACGGTAACGCAAATGCTTACGATATTAAGAGACAGACAGATAGATTGGATACAATAAATTAGACAGATAAAAAGATAGGTTAAGAACAGGTTAAGATGATTTTATACTGTCACAGCAGCAGAAAATACACTTACAAGAAAACGAGTGAGAAACAAAGATAAAGACCGAAGAAGTCAAAACTATTTTAGGAATGATTGCATAGATAAGACATCAATATCAACAACAATTAACATACAAAATCAATAACTGTAGATGTACACACAAGTACACCCTATTCTCTATATTTGCATTAAAAACAATCAGAGTTACATAATTTACACATCACAAAATACTTACTTTAAAATCTTAAAATTGCAATGCATGTTTGAATGTGTACAAATAAATACATATTTGTATATACATTTTATATATATATATATATATATATATATATATATATATATATATAAAACACACACACACAGACTAACATGCAAACAGTTTATATAAGATTATATAGATTATATAATATACATGTATGTATGTATGAATATTAGTAAATGTGTGAATATATATTTTTTGAATATATACTGTATTATATAATAATAAATACAGGTTAGAATATTTACATGTTTACATTTTTTCTAATTAGCTGCTATATTTAATATTTTAAAATTAATTAAAAAAACAATGTAATTCCTTATAAAATGTGTGCAATGTATTGAAGTTGATTTCTTTTCATCACGTGAATGACTCTATCTTGTAAGTGAAACCCACCGGCACTGCTCATGAGGGGCGGCTGGTTGGAGACCTCAGACAGTGTGTGTCGGCGCTGACCGAAGCGAGAGGTCTGATAAGCGCTGTGGCTCGGATCATCTTCCGTGTCCAGATCCTCCGTCTCGATGCCTTCATCTATAGACGTCTCCATCATGTTGCTGGGGGACGAGGTGCTGGATTTGCGAACGACCACCGGGGGCAGAGGGTCCAGCATGCAGCCGTCCACCTGTAAGCAGAAACATAACACAACTGAAAACCTAATCGTCCTTACAATTCCGTGCAACGAGGATCTGGAGTCAATCACAGCCACACTGGTTCTAAAGGCGGGACATATTTTGGATTAGTGGTCGACCAATCACAGAGAAGGACAGATATTTAGACATACTTATGTAGAATTTTCTGTGGCATGTTTCTGGACTGTGGGATGATACCGGAGACCCAGAGGAAACACACGCAAGCATGTGGACAACATGACTCACATAGAAAGGCTGTGTGGTGATCGCCACGTGCTGACTGAGTTACAAACGTCAGTATTTTTTTTTTAGGACCAAGTGCAAGTAAAAAAATACTTGGTAAGTTTCCTTCTCGTCATGTCTTCCCCTTTAGCCGCTTTTTATTACTTCCACTCTTATTCAGACGAATGAGTGCTGGAGAGGAGGGGGTGGAAATCTGGAATGCAGAGACAGGAAGTGTGTTTTGGCTGAACTAAGTGCAGACACACGCCATCAAACACACACACACACACAATACATAAACGTGGATAATCGGAATGACTAGGATTTCCTGTGGCATACTGGGCCGGGAATGTAGTTATACCAACGTATAGGTGAAGAACAGTCATAGAATCATCCGGACCCGTTACATATTCCAGGCTAAACATGTGATCAGATGAATTCCAAACGGATTACGCAACGGCAGTCGCCTCGTAGCTCGGGGTCTCTGAGATCAGCCTCAGATTGGATGATGTATTGGCAAAGTCTCACGAGTCGAATCTAGGGATTTTTTTGTTGTTGATGAGAAAAACTTTCTCTACAGAATTTGCACAGGAAACACAATTTTCCACAAAAAAAATAAATAAAAGTTTCCAATCGTTGTCCTACACAAACTGCAGATTTCCAAGTGAATATTCACTTAGAATCTCATGAAATGAAAAAAATACAAAACAAATTCAATTCTTTCATTTAAGAAAATCATACAACTCCACACACTTTTCACTCAAATATAAGTATTTATGTATTATACCTCTAAACACACAACAATGCAACACAATGCATTTTCACTCAAACATACATGCATTAAAGTCTTTGTTTTATACGTTTAAATACACACACACACACACACA
>CM051502.1:21173045-21196568 GCA_028031935.1 Paedocypris micromegethes
ACACACACACACACACACACACACACAGGTTCTCAAATGAAAGCTTGTATTTAGGTGTCTTTTCAGCATACGCACTCAATTACTTGAAAATCTGAATGTTTGTGTGTGTTATTACATGCCAAAAGAAATGGAAAAAAGTAATGAATAACAAAACACACCCGGTGTTTGTAGATGCTTGTGTATCGCAGCTGAGCTACTGTGATGTGTGTGTGTCAGCAAATGTGCGCACCAGAGAGAGAATGGAACAACTAAGCCAGAGTGAGTGGACAGCTGTCACGTCAGTGTGTGCACGTCAGAGAGGACAGCAGTCGGACCGCCTTGTGTAAGCCGACCCGCAGGGAAACACACTGATGTCTCTACACTGGTCACTTGTTAAACACCGCTTACACCTTCCTATTCTCCCAAATTACATTTAAAGCCCTAAGTCATTTGTGTCAAACTCGAGCATACAGCTACACTTTACCGCAAGATGCTTTTACATATTAAGGGTATTACTCTACTTACAAAATTATTCGTGCTGAGAGCAATTTCATGAGGCAAAAAATGTATAAGTAGAGACGGAATAAACATAAAAATGTCTTAATCTGTTTCAAGACCCCCTAAATTCATTTCATTTGAATCTTTCCGATCTGCTTTCGTGAGCACCTAATGGTGAGTGAGAGAGGGAACGATTGGTGTGGAATGATGAACACACTGTACTGCTATGATCCCGGGTTATGGTAATCGCTTGTTTATTGTCCATTTGTTGTATCATTTGTTACACCAGCACGTAACAGCACACGCTTAAATAAATCTCTTGATTTGAGACCTTGATCTAAGGAACTTTAAGGAACACTGACAAAGAATATTTTCTAGCTTTGTTAGTCTGTGTGACTGTCTACAGTCTGAATAGCCAATAGAATTGCAAGATGTTTGCTGTGAGACAGCCAATGGAAGACCAGATCGGGTGCGGCAATTCCGCCCTCTCAGAGTGGGTGTTCTGCCCATCTCCTCCGTGCTTGGGTAAATCTTAATTTGTATTTTGGAAGAAAGATCTCTGTAACCGACAAGTGTTGTTTTGTTTTATTTGACTGGCGTGAAGATTAAACAATTGTTTTTTTTAAATGGCAGGACTTGATTCAAACACTGAACGCAAAACTAATCTTCCTGCATTCTAACGGTTAAAAAAAAGACTTGCATAATCATGTCGCCACAACATTTGGCCTGTCGTATTGTGTGACTATTTTGTAACAAGAGACGATATTTTCCTCAAAGAGGTGCTTTGTAACTCCAAACTTTCGTTAGTAGAGACATTCGTAAGTCGAGGTACCACTGTAAAGAATTTCAAAAATGTGTACAGTAAGATCTTCTGCATATTTCGAGACACAGACACTTCTGCGTGAACAAGGAAAGCGTCTGGAGGAAGATGGCGTCTCTCTGGGGTCATTGGGTGGCTGTGGCATCGCTCTCGGGCACGTAAGGCATGGAGTCACTTCTGGACCAATCAGCTTCCCAGACCAACAACACCACCACCAAAGACGTTCACCCTCAGAGAGTTCTCTTTCCAAGTTTAGTCACTGTAGCCTTTCTGCTGCTCACTGATCAAGGTCATTGGTAAGTTACAGAATTTTTTTGGACTATTTCGTACAGTTGCTTTCCGTTAATCAGCGAATGTGAAAACCATTTTAAAGACACGAATAGAACAAATAGATCAAATAAAAGGTGTGAGAGCAAAAGTCAGCCCAGCAGAAAGTGTCTATACATGCTCCTGCTCTGGTTGGGACGTGATGGCATGATGCAGAAGATCTGGCTGCTCCTGTCATGCTATTTCTGCTCTGTAGGCCAAGCTGGCACTCAGTCTGGCCGTCTGTCAGAAAGCTTCTGAACAAAAGGTTCCTCGGGGAGCGGCGTGATGAAGAGCGAGCGGCCAGGTCTGGAAGAACTGAAGTTGCCCAACAGTGATTTAGTAGAGGAGTGAGGAGGTTTGGCTCAGCATCGAGATGTCCGAGCTTCAGACGCCAGTGTGAAGTTACGCAATTTTTAGAAAAACATTTGTTTTTTGAAGACCCACTTTTATTTCCCAATCTCTCCAAAGACCAATTGAAATGCAAATTTTTGTGCTATATACTTTTATATTCTCTATTACTTATATCTTGCATTTCTACATATATTAATGAAATAAGGCTATTTGTCAGAAAGACAAAATGTGAAAGGTGGTCTTTGTAAAAAAAAAAAAAAAAAAAAAAAAGTAATTTATGTTTACAGTATACTCTCTCTCAACTAATTTAGAAAATGTCCATTTGCTACAATTGCAGAATAATCTGAAAAAAAAAAAGACTAAAATCTAGATTAATTTTGATGAATCTAGTTTAATCTAGACTAATTTCTAGAATACAGATCTGGTTAGTATCTATTCCCACCTCAATCTTCTCACGCACTTACTTTCATTTTTGTGTATTGTCATGTGACATCAGAATATAACACCATATACAAACAAACGTGAGATGAGTTTGTAAAAATACTTTTTATAACAAAACGTTTTCTTAAAATTTGAATTAACTTGATGTAACAAATACCCACAAATGAATAATACATCAATACCTACAAATCTTGCCATTACTAGCTTTTCTGGGTATGTGTGAGCAAGTGTTGTGTGTATGCCCGGATCTGAGTGAACGCTCTGGGTCTCAAAAGAGAGCAAATAAATTAAATACATTATTGTTATTATACATCTGTACTTTTTATGTGCAGCAAATTTCTAATGTCTGAATCACAGGCTTTCTTCTGTGGTAAATCAGGGTCTCACTCACTTTGGGTGTTCCGACTTCTTCCTCCATGAAGCTGTGCTCAGCGGCACAGGAGGACTGAGGGAAGGTGAAGGCTTCTGCCGAGGCCTGAAGCACAGCAGGAGAGCGCAGGAGTCGTCCGCTGGGAGACAGAAGGTTCACCTGGGGAGCGCCGCTGCCGGCCTGCGGTGGAGACAAAGATGTGCTCCAGGATCATCCTGTACCACACGGCTGTCCACAAAACTTCTGTTACCTTGACAACCGTCTGCTCGGCGATGGTACTGGGCCGCCTCTGACGCGCGTCGAGTCTGGGCTCCACGGGAAAACTGCAGCGATGGGCCTTCAGCCTCTCAACCAGCAGGTAGTAGATAGCAGCAAAATGATTGTAGCTCTTGTTCTGAAGAGACTGTAGAAAACACACGGCGAAAAGTTAGATTTTTGATGTTTCTGGTCAAGAACAAATGCGCTTGGCGGTTCCTCGCCTCCACGGTCTTGTGCTGATCGATGCCCAGGCTGTGCATCAGGCGGAGAACCTGCTCGCTGTATTCTCCCACGCCAACCTCGCCCTCGGACGTCTGCTGGTACAACATGGAGCGCTGCACCGGCACCTCCAGCACCATCCACTTGTGCTCCTTTATTTGTTCTATAGACAGACGCTTGCAGGGGTCCAGCACCAACATCCTCCGGATCAAATGCTCACAATCTGAACAGAGACCAAAAGATTGGAAAATGAGAACAGACGGCGGTGACAATACATTTTCCATCTATAGGACCCTTTTTTCATTCACCAGTACCATTTATTTGTTTGTGGGATCACATTTTTTAAGAAAAGGAAAGGTAAATTCTGAAAGGTAAATGACAATTATGTTGTGACAGGCCAAGAGATATAATAAATAAATGAATAATTAATAATAGATGACAAATAAAAAAAAATTAAAAAAGATAAATATATTTTAATGACAATAATTTTAAATAAATGACTGACTGAATAAATAGCCCTCAGTACAAAAACACATGTATAGACGTAGAAATAAGAATAGCAACATAAATAAAAATCAATCTTTATCAACAATATTTCTGTAATTAATCACATTTAATGAGTACAGTAATTTAAGAGTTTGACATTAATCGACTCGCATGGATGATCAATACATACAATAACCAAATTAATAACATTTGTCGGCCATTATGCGAGTTAAACTTTCAGTTATCAAATTAATTATTCGACTAGTCACTGAAAATATCCGCTATGAATTACGTTGAATAATTGTTTTACATATAAAACTAAAGGCCATTGAACACAAATTTTTGTATTGGAGTAAAGAGTACATATACTAAAATTACAAGTTGCTTATATTTTTATACTCAGTACATGTACAAAGTATCAAATACAAAGTATTACATGGTAAACTAAAGGCCTTTGGAACGAGTATTCAACTCAGTACAAGTGCAACGTATCTAAAATACTTAAGTAAAGTAACAAAGTCCATTTACTCAAGTACTGGTTATCACTAATCAGAAATTATGCTAAGTTAAACATTGTTATGTTTGAACGTATAAACTGGATTTGTCATTATCTGGAACAGTAAAAGGAAACCAATACATTCTAAATCAAGACTTTATGCACAAGCCTGAAACCAAGTGTGCCTTTATTCTTTCTTGACTCCCGAACTTCACAAACTCAGGCGTCGTGACACAGATACTGACTCAGTGTTCTTCTAGAAGCCTCCATTAGCGATGAGCTAATTATACACTCAGGTGTGCTACAAACGAGTCCTCGGCGAAGCTCCACTGGCTCAGTGACACACAGACCTCGTGCCCAGGCCGGTGGGAGTCAGAGATGAGAAGTGTGATGCCACGTACCATCCACTACTTACAACGGCCAGTAAACAACCAGCGCTGACGTATGGCATGACAAACACTCGTCCAGCACGTTAGCTCATCGAAAGATAAACAGCAGGTCCATTGTGTCAGTGAACTTGATAAATGACCAGGTCTGACTCAGTGGGGCCGGACGGACCTCAGGACGTCACGAGCGCGAGATCCGGCGCGTTCCGTTTGTCTTCTGTGTTTGCGGTTCCTGTGGAGACCGGGAGACACGAGCCTTGTGCAAGAACAGGATGAAATGAGCCATAATCAGTAAAGCTTCATTACGGCACGCAGAGATGTGAGGAAACATCTGAGCGCCGTTTCACCGTGACCAAAGTCCAAGATTGTTTTAAAGACAGACGCTTCTGATGTGACCGACTGAAGCGTGTAACGTGAGCGGACGCGGCGGAGTTTCGGATTGTTCGCAGATGCGGCAGAATCTCTCGTTTCATCGTGGAATTCACTGGCCCAGCTTTTCAAAGCGCTGCACACCACACCAGTTCCATTATTCTTCACAGATGACGTTTCAAATTTGGTATGTGGTGCCGAGTAGAAAGATGTTTACGTTTACTCCAGAGTTCAACTTTGGCCTATATAAAGTGGCTGTCGAGTGGAAGCTCCTAAACGCACACATTACGTACACATCGTTTCATCGTCTTACAGTGATGATTATTATTTTAAATTCAGCATATACCATTTAAAGACTTAAAAAACGGATCTACGCTAACAAAATTAATATTTGTTTAAAATTTCAATTGTGACAAGTGTTATTTGAGGTAAAACAATTGATGCATTGAAATCATTCTAATTCATAATAAAATTCACGTTCGTCATCTCCAATTATTCACATGCTAATTGTGAATATAAATGTAATATTACATTTCACCAAAAGGTAATTTTTATGAATCCAGCAAATATGTAATGTGTTGCTTCAAATATAGTATAATAATTTCATATTTACCATGTTATTTAACGTTTGTATTTCTTGTATTACGAGACAGATGTTTCTCATGTGTTGTCCTCTGCAGTTCAGCTGGCGTTTAAATGCTCGGGATCTGAACCTTCAGGTCTGCTGACAGGGAAGCATTTCTCCGAATGAACCGAACGAGCTCTTGTAATCTCCCAGGGAAGCGCGTGTGCTGCTCCACTCAGTCTTCTCAGTGATGAGACTCGTTGAGTGTGAGTGATGAAAGGCACGCGATGTCCTCTCGATTCATGGAATAATCTTCAGCCGTTCTCGGGTTACGCTTCATTTGTTTGAATGTCTTCTGACCCCCACTGCAGACCCCCTGTCCATCCTGGCTCTTCCCTAGGTTACCTGATCCCGGCTTAATCGTGATGAGAGAGCAGGTTTAGAGGAAGGAGTGCGACTGCTGCCCTCCTGCTCTCGGGGTCTGCCGTGATCTGGCTCGCTGCCATCAGGCTGTGCCCTCGCACCATCTCGCCGTCCCTCCTTTCAGATTAGATCACGCTTCGGAAAAATCACGACACTCAACCTACCTTGAATGGTGGTCCTAACAGAACGCTGTTCTCCGTCAATGTAAGGCAGTTTTACTTGTGTGCAAGAATTCACCCAAGAAACCGTGTCTATGGAACGATGCTCAGGAGAAAACTTCAAGGAGTTTTGGAATTGGTGTTTGCCACACAGAAATGGACTGAACTTTGCGTTTGAGAAGAGGTCACAGAACCTGCCAATTAGCTACAGTGGGAGGGGCTACTACAAAGTGGGGTGTAACAACATGGAGGAAACTGAATTTTGACGTGTTGCTGCTAAATTCGTTACAGTGCTTTTCGTTCAATGTTCATTCAATGTTCCCTACCTGGCCAGTCACAGCGCACTCTGCAGTAAACACGCCCGCTGATGCTGATTGGCAGGTGACTTCATGAATCTAATTTGCGGTCACGTTTGAGTTTGCAAACTCTTTCAAATTTTGTCCAGAATTTAATAATGTATAATGAATAATGAACCCAATATTACAATAGAACCCATATATATCATAACATCATTATATTGTAATTACATAAATAATGATGGCAGCCCTCATAGTACCATAAAAAGTATCATAGTATCATAAAAAAAATTTACATTATAATGTGAACAATATTGTTTCTGCCAAGTACGATAAAAATGAAATTACCGTCGCAATGGCACACACATTAAGAAGTCGTGCGTTGGACGACTACTCAAAGTTCAAGGACTCGGAGCAGCAAGAGTTGTTTCCATTTATACATATTAGACACACACACACCGTTGCCAGGCACTTATGGAATGTTTTAATTGAGCGGGCTTGAGTTTCGTGAAAAAACAACCACTGCTGCCAGAAAAGCTCTCTAGGTGGCTCCATGTGCTAGAAGAGTTTCTCACCTTCTGTCATGAAGTAAGGGATACGGAAGCGGCCCTCCAGAACCCGCTGCCGCAGGATAGGAAGTGTGGGGCCGTCGAAGGGCAGGGCGCCACACACCAGCACGTACAGAACCACCCCCATGCTCTGTGGGAACACACGCGTCAGTGCTAGGATCATCATCACACACAGTACAGACCTAAGACGCAGAAGGACAGGGACTGCTGGACTAACACAAGTCCCTCACATGCCGCTAGGATTACGCTCCAGTCCCTGTCATCAGCAAAAGGGCAGAAAACTGCAGTGGATGGTAATGTTTGATATTAAGCCTTCACTGTCTGTCTTAAGCAAGCAAATAAAACTGCGTCTCTGGTTCTGACAGTCGTCAGACTTTTAAATATAAATTTAAATATAAAAATCTCTTCAGTTTTCTTTCATGTAATTTTTGTAATTACTGTCCAACTTTAAATGTTAGTTTATATTCTCTTGATTTTATTCCTTAACTCCTTAAACTCTCTTTCGAACTTCTTCCCCCATTTGTTTGTATCTCCATTTATCACGTATATGTCTGTCCATCCATCTCCATTCATCACTTGTCTATTTGTCTGGCCTACCTAAGTACTGTACCTCCCATACGTGTCTGTCTGTCTGTCTCTATTCATCCCGTATCTGCCTGTCTCCATTCTCCATTCACCCCTTATCTGTCTGTCTCTCCCTATTCATCCTTTTATCGTCTGCCTCAGTCTATCAGTCCATCCATTCATCTTTCCGCCAGCTAATCTATCCATCAATCTATTTATCCATCCATCAAAATGCAGTTTTATAGTTTTCATAATTAGTGATTTAATATATACATTTAGAGTAAAATTGTTTTGCCATGCATGTACAGATGCTTTTGCATGTAAACCAATCAGGACGCTCTGACAGTGACGAGTTCTCTAACAGGTGGTACAGTGAACAGCAGTCAGCTGACTCCATAATCATCAGCACACCTGTGCACCTAAGCAAAGCATCCTTACCCAGATGTCCAGCTGCGGACCCTCGTACTGCTGCCCTTCAAACACCTCGGGGGCTGCATACGGAGGACTCCCACACCACGTAGCAAGAGTCTTTCCACGCTGAAAGAAATTCCCAAAGCCAAAATCTGCAAGGATAAAAAAAAAATCAAGCTCAACATTGCTCCATTGTAACACACACGCACGCACGCACGCAGACACACACAGGTTTCAGTTAATCCACCGGAATGCTGTTGGAAATATTTTGAGTCAGATGTGGTTGACAGTGTCAATGAGTCGACACATGGATTCACATATCAATAGAAATGGAGAATTGTGAAACAAAATAAGTCAAGCCAAATTAACATTTACATTTCTTCTCAGAAACAACCAGAGTTCCCACATAAGTGTCAAAAAAAAAAAAAAGGAAATGTATTAAGTGTGCCTTATAAACCAAAGAAAAACATGATGCGCAAAAGTTAATCAGTTAGACAAAACCAGTGGTACGATTCCAGAACAAGTGTCAAATGTGGAAACATTTATTGCATGACGAGAAAAGCAAAACCAAATCACATATGGAAAAGAGGCTTAGCATCTTAAAACAAGCGAAAATGCTTTGTATATAATGGATTTCAGAGAATGCGTCATAAGCTGGTTTTCAATGCAATTAACCCATAAAGTGAAGTACATGCTCTCAAGGGAATGTGATCACAATATGATAAGATTAGGAATGTATTCATACATCATGACAACACTTAAAAATTTACTCCAAATGCACCAACAAGTTTCAAACCAATTCCATTCATCTTCAGTCCTCATGTTGAGCGAATTATCAAAAATGACTTTGAAAAAAGCATGAAACTGTATTTAGATAACTTTTAAAAAAATTTTACGAAATAAGACAAAGAAAATCTCATCCATCCATTTTCGGACTGGTTTACCATCTCTGGTTCACATGAGGATGAAGCCAATGCCAACAACTATGGGCATGAAGGCGGGACACACTCACAATCACACCAATGAACAATTTTCCAGACAAATTCTGCTGCAAGTTTTTGGACTGTGGGAGAAAAGCGGAGACCCGGAGGAAACACACACAAGCATGACGAGAACAGTCAAGCTCCACATGAAAAGACACCAACTGGGTCTCGAACTTGAATGTGGAATGGATTCTTCTTGCCCTGAGACGACAGTGCCAACCACTAGGCCGGACAAATGACGAAATCCTACCAATTCCCAATACAGAGTTATTTAAAATACCCATGACCACCAGGTTTGGCTTCACGCCACATTATGTGGCATTTTCTCCTGGCAGCAGTTGTACAACACGCTGTATTGATGACGGGGTGAAGGGTTTGAGTCTGGCCGGAGGAACGCTATAAGAGTCGGGATTGTCTGCTAGAACGTTAAGGATAGAGACCTTCACCACCACTTCACTTTAGCTTTACTAGCTTCAACAAGCTTATCAAGACTCTTAGAGATCAGTTTCTGAAGAAGGCAAAATACGGCTGTCAGATAAATGTGATATTCCGGGTGTTAAAGGTCGACTTTCCTTAAAAGCGTAGGATCCCGTCTCATATTTGCTCATTCATGAGCATCTGGGAAAACACTGGCACTAATCTGGATAGTCTGGTTTTATTCCATTTACGCTCCATTACATCCTGATAATTTCATTTGAAAATAAAATTCAATCCAGGAGATTCCTTGTCAAGTGTTGCTTAGACTGTCTACTCCTTTCTTAATTCCAGTTCTTAATACATCTTTAAAAATGGGGTCACTTTATAGACTTTGTCTGCACTGGATTAGTGCCAAAAGTATCAAAAGTACATTTTATAACAAAAAAATAATAAATTTACTCCCTCGTTTTGTTTCAGAATTTGTTTTTTTTTTTGACTTTTTGTTACTAGTTTCACGTGGCTGCGGTGCACATACTGTTCTCACTCTGATTGGCTGGTGAGAATTTGATTGGCTGATTGGCCAGGAAGTGGAGGATTTGATTGGCCAGGAAGTGGAGGATAAGTTTAGCAAGCACTTAAACATTCAGAATCACCTTCATCGTCTGCGTATCTGACTAAACAAAACAAGACAAACAAAAAAAAAAACCACAAGAACAGAGTGCAAAGGAAGGATCTTTTATTTTGACAACTTCCTTAGTTTAGTAGATGGCTGTTGTTCACTTCACTTCCGTGTTTACTATCGAAGCATGAACTGAACAGAGAACATAAAGTACGTATAGTTTGTGGAACATAAAGCATGTCATCGAACCAGCCGCTTAGTAGTGCATCCAATCCCCCCGCACAAAACCATAACTGAACCCAGAATCCATTTGATTTCCTTTCAATCCCAGTTAGGACAGATAGTCAGTCCAAAAGTGGAGATTTAGAGTCCTCATAAAACTAAAAATGTGACCCTGAAAAGAACAGAAAAGCAGCCTAGGGGTTGCATCGTGACGGTGATGTAAGCGGCTGGTGTGATGATTCTGTATCAGTTAAGATGACCCATTTCATGAGCTGAATGCTGAGCAGAAGGAGCTGACGTCAATGCTCCAGGCAGTCCAGCGGCAGAGATTGCAGCGGTGAGTTTTAACATTCAATACAGGAAACACTCAATCTCATTCGACCCAAAAGCTTAACTCCTGCAGCTCGGAAAACAGTTGCTAGGGTCGTATTTATAGGCCGGACTGATGCCGCCTATGTGTTGCTTTAAATAACGGGTTTTATTAAGGTCGATCGCTCTGGCCCTCATAATTCTCTAATGCTATAGACATATGTAACATCCTGTGCATTGGATATGTGCAGGAGGTCAGTTGTGTAATGCTCTCAGGAGATGAGATCGGAACATTTTCCAAACGGTTTCCTAATAATTGCACGGGAAGCCTTTTCCTCCCACAGGTTTGCTCAATCAGCACAAAATGATTGAAAAACAAAACCACGAGACTAATGTTGTTCAGCTCACATTTTCATCATCCTCTGACCTTGTGATATTTCATGCGATTGTGAGGCAAAAACCTTGAGTTTGGCTAATGAATCGCTTTCAGTCCTTCTGCAATATTATCTGAGAATATTTTTGTACATGGGAAGACGAATGTTTGAAGTATGACTTCAAAGCCGATGACATTTCTTTGAATGATCCAGCTACATGCCTGACTGTGCATCGATTGGAGAACTGAAAGGGACCTTTGACAGCTCTTTGTGGAGCTCCCACAATGACAGACCATTGCTTTAAACATCTAATTGATGACGATATCAAACTCATTACATGCCTTCCCTAGAATGTACATCCTTGCTTTCATACCCTCTGCCCTCCATGCCACTAGGGGACGCAACAATACAATTTGGATACTTTTTCCTGCGTGAACCTAGAACCTCCCAGTGTACAAGATCATTTGCGTGGGAAACTGCCTTAACAACCTTATTTACAACACTGTTTTGACAACAGCTTAAAATATAAAAAAATTCCAAATGAACCTTGGTCTTATATGATCCTGCACCCAATGCACCTGCTGTTGACGTCATTTATACAGCAGTATCTGAATCGCCGCTTTAGTGTTGATTGTTAAATTGTCCATCACACCCTACAATTTAGGCCGATGAGATCATAATACTTTAGGTTCAAACTTGAGGCGAGGGCAATTCCAAACCCAACATTTCTAGAACGTTCTGACGAACTCTTGGTTGAGATTCCTTTGACCATAACATTTACATACGTTTTCATCAAAAAGCCACGAATTTGCTAAATGTCCAAAAACTCCAAAGCGAAATTTTGCTATTTTCTGTAATTTAAAAATAGATGGTTGACCCATTTTTTTTAATAGTAGTGGGTGTACTACACACACACACACACACACACACACACACACACACACCTAATTTGGATAATTTAAAGGTCGATTTATTTGTCAACATATTTACCTTGTTTAATTGCTCTTTGGTATATTTCTATTCAGGGATGTGTGTGAGCATAGACCCAGACATTTATATTTGCCTTGAAAAGGACATTAACCGGAAATTATTGCTATTAAATTAAAGAATCATTTACCAGCCCTAATGTATTTGCCTACATGGAGTAAATAATGATGTTTTTACCAGCGATCTTGATGTTCATGTGTCCATCCAGCAGCAGGTTTTCCGCCTTCAAATCCCGGTGAACAATATTGCGGTTGTGGCAGTACTCCACCGCTGACAGGATCTGCCAAAACTTACGCCGCGCTTCTTGTTCACTAAGGCGTCCTTGCTTGGCAAGATGATCTAGAAACAAAAGTATAATTAAATGCATACAAAGTTGAAAAAAAAAGCACATCTCAAAAAAATTTACAATTTGATACAAAAAAATGTAAATGTATAGCTGCAAGCAGCAATGATGGGGTTCACGTCTTTTAATATATGATAGGTAATTGTACACCTGAAAAGACTGTTATTATGTGTTTAGTTACATGACGTTTACGGTGCAATAATGTACGTAAAAGTGGTTTAGAACGCACTCAAAAGAACTAATAGTATCAAAATGGCAAATATGTATTGTTTCTATTTAACAGCAAATATTGAGTGAAGGAAAGTAAACCCAAAGTCAAAATACTATAATATACTGACCTAATACAGAATATAAATATACAGAAAATATACAAATACTATATATTTCTATATACTATATATATCCATTTACAAAGATACGCTACTTTTAATTGTTTGTGTAATTCAATATATTTATTGCTTAATTTATCACTGTCGATGATGATAATTTAATGATGATAAATTATTAAAAACCAAACCCACATTATTGTCCTGTTGCCAACAGTGCAAAACTTAAACAATTACGATGCCACACATCGCTAGATTAATTGGCATGAACGACAAAACATGCTAATTGAAATGGCTGGAGTGCCAGCACCAGTAGATCCAAAAGAGACCCGGAAAACTGCTCAGTAACTAATATTGTAGCTGATTACAACATTATTTGAGCTTGTAATTGATAAAATACAACAATCATGGAACCTGCTCTGATTGGTTGTTGATTAAATTAATCATTTGGACCGGCTCTGATGAAAAGCAACCCTATTTTTGGAACACACATTTAAGTCCATTATTGGCAGTAAACGTCTGTAATTTTCACTGTTCTGTATGAATGTTGATATCAAAACTTTAAACATTCTTATGATACTGGGTTTGTTTTGAAAAGACAAAAAGCCACAGACTTGTTCAACTTTGGATAAAACACATTTTATGTAAATTAGCACTCACGTGGTAATGGAACAGGAGACATGTTTTATTTCACCCCTAAACAATATTGCAATTGTAACAGATGCAACACTAATATCGTCATGTCCGCCAATAGTGATTGAAGGCTGCACACGCATCATATTTGGACACGGCATATCCATGTATCTGACAAATCAGATAAAGCAGTCTGAGCAGTGAAGTGCACCCGATGAAATTGTATTTGAATAACATTTTGTACAAGCTCAGACTACAAAACACTGGAAAAAAATGAATTACACCATCTCCGTTCATGCACATGGCAACGTTTCCGTACCACACCAACCCCACTCGAACAGGTACTGTAGTGCAACATGAGTTAAATAAAAAAAAATGACGGGGTAAAAATCAGAAAACCATGACCGTGTCCTGTGGGGACCGTGACCATGAGAGTCTGTGGTGAGTGAGGAGGGTAAACATCCCCCAGAATCATGCAATCATGTGGTCACCACTCCCTAAAGCCCTGGGTCAGTCCGTGGCCATCGGCTTGGGCCCAAACCTACAGTCCCCACACATTCCACACGGACTGGCCCTGTGATTAGAGCGAGGTAGACTGGCAGGAGAATTTAAATCCACAAATCGTGATACGACAAAGAGCAAAGCTCGGCCAGCATCAGAGACGAAGAAAGACTTGATTATGTTTAAACCATCGATGACTGTCTGTTGCATTGGACATTTTGTGCAATGAAAATCACTTAGCAATATGATTTTGTGGCATCTGTATAAATTGAGGTGTAAAATTATTCCTGTACAGTATTCCCGAAGTAATTAAAAAATGTTCAATAAACAATGCAGAAAGTATAATAGAATGATGACAATAATAATAATAATACATTATTAAATACTTTTAACTATTAAATAAATAATTAATTACATTACATACAATTGAAGCCTTTTGTAAAGTAGAAAACACACAAGTTCATTGCACAGCTGAGGGCAAACCATTTCTTTAAAGCTGCTTTGAATAAAAGTCCTTTCTAGAACATTCTTACATAATCGATTCTCAGTTGACCATTTTGGTCAATTTCTGAAAATATAACAATTTCTAAGTCACATTGAACTCCATAATGCTTTTGGCACATTCTCAGAACAACCCATTTTTAGGACAACGTTGCAAATTAATGAAGCGCCCTGGACCGAGGAATCTCTCGTAACGTTCTCAACTGGCCAGAAGGAATCTGACAGGGATCAGACATGGATCCAGCACGCAGCACCAAGAAAACCAGCCGTGCTTTAGCACACAATCTGGACTTTGGCCAACGAAACCAAATGTCACTTTGGTGCCAATTTACTGGACACTTTAGACCTGCATAAAACATTCAACATGCAATTGCAGTAGTTTAGTTATAGACAGATGATAAGAAAGAGACCTCAATGAGCATTTGTTACACTAAATGTGAAGTGTTGTTTAATGGATTTCACCAGATAATCTTCCAGAACTACCAGTCAGTGATGGGATGTGACCAGATCTGAAAACCTAAGGTTAAACTAGAAAACTGTCACGCAATTCACACAAGCAGAGAAGGTTTAGATTTGTGAAGGTAATCTATTGCTGGAAATCTGCAGCTGTAGATAAGGTGTGGAAGTCTCGACAGACACGGGTGTCAGAACTCATCAGAGGACGAGAACCTTTTCTCTAGCTCAGGATTTTTCTAAAATATGCGTGGCCTACATTTCTCCTCTACACTTCCAAAATTCAAATCAACGTCCCTTCAGCTTTTCCCTTTCCCTCCTGCTTTGCCTGTTCTCTCTGCAGCAACTGCTTATTCCGAGCTGACCCAGTTTCCGGGTTCCTCTGATGCTGTGGGTTCTCCTCTGTGGAGCTGCTGGAGCAGACGGGCTCTTTGTGGTGGGACGCAGCAGCGTGAATCTCCACCACCAGCGCTTTGATTTCTGGGTGCCATATATGTATATATACACATATTTATATATGCGTGTGTGTGTGTGTGTGTGTATATATATATATATATATATAAAAGTATGTTTAAATATATATATATATACACATACACAAATATATAATTATTTATATAGGCGTATCATTTTACATAATTGTTTATCACAGAATGTGACTTTAAATGAATACGTAACTGGACGCAAGTGTATTTATTGTAGAACAGATTCATTTTGTTGCACAGGCAACAGGGCAACTGAGAAACACGTTTCAATTCCAATTCATATTTGCAAAATTTCAAAACATTTCAAAATATCAACTGCTTTGTAATATCACCGCACAAGCCAAAAGAAACCCTGAGGTTTGGTTGAGAACTAAATTAGGGAGGATGACCAATCAGTAGCACACGCTTAGTTTAGTCCGATGCATCTAATCGACTGAAAGCCTCGGTTTTATTTCAAAAAGTATATTTCATAATTTGGGATTAACTTGAAACTTCTGGCCTAGAGAACGGCGGCACATGCTGTAAATAAGTTGCATAATCATATTGTGCAAGCAGGATTCCCAACAGCTGGACAGAATGACCTCGTTCGGTACAGACCGCCGCGTAATCCGCCGTACAGGCAAGAGTTTAGCTGTGCTGATTGACATTAAAAGCATATTAGTTGCTCTTTTATTTTTCATAACCCACAAAGTCATGTGTGCCGATCACACAGTCAGGCTGGAACAAGCGGTTTATTTTGCCCCGGCCGTGACTTCCTTCTTCAGATCCAATCTGAAACAAACAGTCTGTTGTGGCTTCACGTACACGGTGTCCACACAAATACCACAACAGCGAGCTGTAAAAGGACAAACCCACTTTATTTCATGTGGCAATATGGCCCAGTATTCCAGTAAATCTAGCTTGGTTTCATAAGGCAGAATATCAGATTTATATTAGGAAATGAAAAAAAGAAAAACTTCACCCCATGTTAATCAACAGGAGTATTATGTGCTATCATCTTACTCATTCTGCGCACAGGAAGTACGGTAAATATACAAGGAAAAGAACGAACCACAATTAATTCTTATCAACTGAAAGTCAGTACAGTAGTTTTAACTGTCAGACCGTTTCATATCTTTGCCTAAAAATATAAGTATAAACATAAACGCAAACCATTTACAACCAAACACACACCCTTAGATGCGAGTTAGAAAAAATGCAATTTTTCATTCATATATGTAATATATACATTTTTTCACAAGAATTAATGCATTTTTTCCATTCTTCCCCAATGACAAAAAAAACATCCACATTTAACACTTCCAAATTTAACACATCCAAATGTAATACTTATTTCTATATAATTTGAGTGAATTCTCACGATCACGGCGCAGTTTGAGCTGTATTATATTTTACACATGATAAACCTGAGTTATATTATACTATACTCGTGTCACAAAGCATAGTATGTATTACCTTACAAATCTCAAGCTCACCAACAAACTCAGCATTTCAAACAAACGAAGAGTTTCTCGGTTGCCCAACACACACCCTGTAGTGTGAAACCCAAAATATTACAGCAGAACAATGTCAGATGCTGACGCGACTTTTCACACACTGTGGCTGCTGCTACGGAGCGATTGAAATCAGACATATACTGTACGTGTCGGTATTTATTTCACACAACAAAGTAAAGTGAGTGAGTTTGTCAATATGGCCACTAGGAGCCGTATCTAAATTGTGCTCTGTATTTAACCATCCAGGGAAATGACACACACACACACACACACACACACAGTGAAGTGATACACACAAACCGTGAGCAGTGGGTAGACTTATGCAGTGGTGTCGGGGAATACTGCCACACTAAATGACTGTCAGAAAAGGGATTTTAACCCACGCCTCGGAGAATGGCTAAAAAACCCACAAAACACAAGCCATTTTCCCTTGTGTGTGTGTGTGTGGGGGGAGACGGACAGCTGACCCACCAGAACATGATCGTCGCTGACATGTCTGGTGCTTGTGACTATGACGGTTATTCACTCAGACGCTGTTTGTCTTGTTTGAGCTAATTTCAGCCTGATCTTTGTCACTATAATCTAAAACATGTCTGATATATTTGGATTCAGGATCAAATACATAGGAAATTGAATAAGAATCAGCCGCTTTAAACCGTCTGAGAGTCACAAATCTTCCATTATTTACTTATTTCTAAAGCTCCTCTCACAGTCGCAGATTGTCTCTAAGCTGTGTGAAATAAAGGAACATTCTATAATTACACTGACTGTGATCATTGAAAGGCGACAGTGACTAGGAAACAAAACCCGGAATTAATATACATAGTTTGAATTAATAGTCTGAGTTATTGTAGTGATCTTGACCGTTTTGAGTAGCAGACCGCTTGAAAGGGAGGAATGTGATTGGCTGCTGAGGTGCATGTTCTGCATAAGCGTGTGAATCGTGATTTCTTAGAGTGACTGGATCAAAAAAAAAAAAAAAAAAGTACTAAAAGAGCAGTTGGTTTGAATGTGACCGTTCACCGCACACACAGCACGTCGATGGTTCTGGCTTGTCCGCCATCACGACTTCGCTGTTTGGCAGGTTGGCAAAAATTTGGTTGTGGCAATTGTGGTCCAATGGTAGGAAGCGTGGACTTGTGTCAAAAAGGTTGCAGGTTCAAATCCCACTCCGACTGCTTCTGAACTATGGGAAAGGAGTGAACGAAATGCAGAGCACAATTTCGATTTAGGTTCCTTGGTGGTCGTATTAATAATCCCTCTCACATTCTTTATTTTTAATTAAAGGCAAAATGAGCACATTTGTTATCTTAGAAGTGTGTATTACACTTGTATTCTTGCATAAATAAGTACAAAAGATGTTGGTTTGGCGGCCCTATTTATATATTTATGAAATGGATTTGTATACTATACTCATTCCTTACATGCATTGTGGTTTATTTTGCTTAATTTAGATGCCATTCACTAATTATTCAACTAATTAGAATCCCAAATTCCGTATCTCAGAATACTGCATTGTGAAGAATATTGAGCACGTCCCAAGCCACACTATAATCTGCCAATTATCTCAAAACACCTGCAAAGGCCTTTGATCAGTCTTGTTCTGTAGGCAACACAACCATAAGGTAAACTGACCACCTGACTATCCAAACTATACAAAAGACAACCAACCACATCGTTCCCGAAAAAAGTGAGAAATCATTACAAATGTGTAAAACAAAAAGCGATAACTGCTTCTGTGAAAGAATTGGGAAACAAAACCCATTCAAACCCAACTCACCTGGACTAAAGACAAGATAATGAAAGCAGTAATAAATGAGTTTCATATTTTGAACGCAATTAGAGAAAAATATAATAGATTTTAGATTGTTGGCTTAGTTGTTCAGCACCTGTATAAATAATGGGATACAGCTTTATGCCAATAACTTCTCTATATGGAAAAAAAAAATCTGCTAAGTGTAAGTATGTATTGCTTTGTTTTCGTTTCCTATTTGATTTTAATCCATTTCAGAATCAAGGAAAAACAGGAAAGATCTTTCAAACTCTTACCGAATATTTCCCCATTCTTGGCGTATTCTGTCACCAGGTACAGCATATTCTTGGTCTCCATGACCTGTGTGAGGAAAAGCAAAGTGGTTTTATATAATTCACAGATATTTATATCTCAGGAATATTACGTATATCGGTGCCTGCGCCCACAGATCTTTGATCCGCATCCATGTGACCTTTAAAAAAGCAGCAGGTTGAATGATTAAACCGAGCTGCGGAAACCTGAAGTGCTCCATTGAGTTCCAGTACAATAATGAAACACGTGCACGTGCTTCATTAACACGGTTTACGTGCAGACTCGATTCACAAAGCAAAGCTGGAAACATGTGGGTGGACTCCAGAATTGGCCAAAGAAAACCAAAAAGATGAATAGAGCTAAATGTAGTGAGGAAAAGCGACCTGCTATAATCCAGAACAGATCAACAGTGCTGGCGGCCATTTACACAGCCCGTTACTCCGGGTCTTACTGATCCATCAACCTCATTTGAACCAAACAACTGTGTAAATCAGCTTTCTCCTGATTTGTCAACTTGTGGAGGATTTTCAGCTCTTGCCATTTAAAGGCATTAAAACGTTTGACTCGTAAACCCAGCGACAGCCAGAACATGAATCACCCATGACACCTTCCAGAAACGTGCTTCAGAATGTACGAAGCAGGAAGCAGATCTTAGGCCAATCAGCTTCCAAACAAGCACACGGCTGGCTTTAAAACAATAAAACGTCCACTTGTTTGACAAAATGTCAGTGGCGTCATTGACTGCAGCAGGACTCAATGCTGTGTGTGTGTGTGTTTGTTGTGTACATTCTTTTTGTCAGACTTTGACGCTCCGTCTATCACTTCATTTTCATCACATCATTTATGTCTGTCTGTACACCATATCCATACATTGTCTGTCTATAATGTCTGGCTCAAAACATCGATTTAAATGATCTGTCTGTGACGTTTGTGTGAGTGTGCGTATTCTGTCTGTCTTAATAGTTATTGTCTGTCTGTGCCTCCATCAATATATACTCTCATTCATGGTCAAATACTCTTTCTCCATGTGACTCTTTCTTCTTCTTGGCATCGCTCTCCTCACTCTGCCCCTCACTATATCTCTTTCCCTATTTCTACACCTCTCCCTCTCTTTTTTTCCTTGTGTGTCTCTCTCCTCCAAATATCTCTCTCTCTCCATGTGTGTGTCTCCCTCTCGCCTTGCCTTCTCTCTTTTCCACTATCTTATCTCGCTCCCTCTATGTCTCTCTACATATTTTTCTGTCTTTCTCCGTGTCGCCCTCTACATATTTGCATATTTCTGACATTTCTCTCTCCATGTTTTTCTCTCTCTTCCCACCATCTCTCTCTCTCCCTACACAAGGTCTGAAGGGCACGCACAGGTGGAAGGTCTCAGACATGGACGGTTTGCTCCAGCAATACTCATATCAGAGACCTCGTGCCACCGGCAGCTGCGCCGTGTGCGGACCCTGAGCCGTGGCAGACGGGGGTTATAGATGAGATGACAGGACCTGCAGAGCTGCCCTCTGTTTATGAGCACGAAAAGGAAATGACTAATTGACCCATGCCGTTTGAATGGAGTAACTGTTGGAAATAATGATACACTATGACTGCACGGCGAAGCTTGGACCGCTGCCTCCAAACTTGGTTGTATAATAAGGAAGCGCCATTTACATTCCCAAAAACCAAAGTGACCTAAAGCCTTACATAATACTACAGTGAAGTCAGACTGAAGAAGAAATTATCTCATCCACTGTCGGTCTCGTTGGGACTGCATGTGCGAATGAACAGGTTGTGCTTTGCTTTCTTTCTCGGTTCTCCATTTTCCCTCCAACTCATCATATTGAGTTCTAAATAAAGAGCAGATGAGCAGTTCTAGATTGATGTGGATTTTGTGTGTTGGAAACGTAACATGGAGAGCCAAGAGTGTCAGATCTTCATCATCAGTAAAGCCAGTGTTTGGAGCACTAAAGGTCATGGGTTCGATTCCAAGAGAAAGCATTATTGGTGGATTGTAAAAGTCACTTTGGATGTAAACATCAGCTAAATGCATACATGTTATAAACACAATATTATAGACTTCATATGTTTTCCTATTACTCAGTGTATTTTTTAAATTCTGGATTTTATATATGTCTTTTATATGTCTATTTACTGTTCTTGATTCTCACATTAGGCTTTACTTTATTAAACTTTTTAAACTTGTTCACAATAACTCAACATTGTTCAATTTTAACACACACACACACACACACACACACACACACACACACACACACACAGTAAATACAGTTCAATAGAAACTGAGATTTGTAAGCTAAATAAAATTGTATGGCAAGGCAAATGTACATTTAATCCTCCATGGCGTCTCTTCATGAAACATTCTCGGTGTTGGTCACACCAACCGTGACTAGATAATCTCATTTAGATTAGTCATGGGGGTTTAAATGTTAATGTGGCTTGCCATAGCTCAATCTTCTCCGTGTTCCATATTACACCGCCAATTGCTGTAACGCTCCACAATCATCAAGCACCACAGCTTCAGAGCTAAACAAAGTCACTGGAACATTCTGACAGATTATTGAGCTCTGTGTTTCACACAAAATATCCCAGTAACAACCAGAGTTCCAACATAATTACAAAAGTCATACTATAAATAGTGAATATTAAACTTGAAATAAACTTGATAAAATGTGTGCATTAGAATCCAAACAAAATGGTATTTTGTTTTTGTGACAAAAAAAAATGTAGTATGTACGTATGTTAGCATGATAAAGCACCAAAATATTATCCTATAATTCCACTCTCAAATCACCCACCTAAAATTATAGGCCTTACTTTTACTTTTAAAAAAGCCTTTCCAATCATCACAGCCAAAAGCAAAAGTGTGAGTTTGTGCACACACCTGATACAGTTTGATAATGTGCGGATGGTCCAGCATCTTCATGATCTGCACCTCGCGGTAGATCTTCTCCAGGTTTACAGCGTCCAGCAGGGTTTTGTCGATGATCTTTATAGCCACCTGTCGAATCAAAAGACAGGCTTATTTAGGTTGGCGCCAGGCCCGAAGCCTCCGGCTACTCCTCAATATTCACAGCGAGGTTCATTAGCGGCGCCGCCTTCACAAGTCCGAGCGGATCAAACACGGCGGAGACGCGAGTAACGCACACCTGAGCATTAACAGCTTAACTCTGCGAGTCGGGTAATGATTCAGATCATGGTCTCGCTTTCCCACAAGCTTTTCATGGTTTGCAAGACAGTCTTGGCTTTGCAACGACAGATGCATTTTTGTTTGATGTTTTCAGAAAGGCACAGGATATTTCCTTACTAACCTCAAAAACAACAAAACGAGCAAAAACCGCCATTGATAAGGAGACACTTGAGCTTTCAGTATGATTTGACATTGAAGCATCTTCACTGTGTTCTCTAAAAAGCTCTGCTTTTTTCATTTTGGATTAAAAATCACAATTGTAATACATACAAAAGGTTATTTTACATCATAAAGGTTTACTTATACTGTACATTGAAATATATTAGACAGACAGACAGGACAGACAGAAATAAGCAGACACGTAGAGAGGCTAAAAAATTAATTGAGAGTGGAAAAGACGGTCAAAAAAGAGAAAGAGGCACATACAGACGATAAATACTGGGGGGGAAACAAATATAAGAGCTAGAGACAGACTAATAGACAGACTCTGACTAATAGATACACAGATAGATGGATATATAAATAACTTTTATATAGACACACAATAATGATAGATAGAAAGACAGACAGACAAGTCTGAGAGATTAAGGCAGACAGGCAGAAAGAGGAAATAATAGACATAAAGAGAAAGAACAACCTGAGAGAAAGACATTGAAAGACGGAGAGGCAAACAATTAGACAGAGGGAAAAATACACATAGACAGAGACTCAAGGATGAAGAGAAAAAGACATACAGGGCAGAGAAAGAGAATGAGAGAAAAACTGCTGTACTAAAGAGTAAAGTTATAACGCAGCCTCTCTGCGTCATCACTAGAGAGACAGACAGCTGTGCTCAGTGCGAGCGGACAGATCAACCGCAGAAGCAGAGACGACGTCGTGGATAAAGCGACTCCGCTCTGTGTAATCCTGTTAGAAATCTCAACTCCCTCAGACGCCTAGACCTGCAGATGTAAACACCAATCAGCTGCTTCTACAACAACCACAAATATACGCAATTCATACAAAACATGACAACTGCATGGGAAACCTTTGCTTTTTGACGCGCATTATTGGCAGGTATAACAAACATCAGTATCGTCAAATCTTCTGCACAGCTTATGCAACCGCAGCACACATGCACTACACCATGCCCCACATTTAAAGAACACTAAACTATCCGTGGCTACTGGTAAAGACTCTGTGTGTTTGATGGTTTATCAGGAGGTTCTCGATGTCTTTGCTCATTTGTCGCTCACACTGATCGCAGCAAATGGAAGTAAACAAAAACAAAAAACAAATATACAGTACACATTTGTGCAACATACTGTATTATGCATTTGAACAATACTTTTAATTCTATAACTATATTGTACAAATAATATACAGTAATTCTGATTCAATTATTTACCGTGTGTGTGTGTGTGTGTGTGCGTGCACAAATCTATAGTAAAAACACACACACACATATACACAGTTATATACAGTTTATGCATGCGTCTATCTATCCATTTACGTACATACATAAATATAAATACATACTGTTATACATACACACACGGTTTGCATTGTCGGCCAGTGACGTCATCTTATTCTTCATTTATGTAGACACATTTCTACCTATCTATCTGTCTACACACACACACACACACACACACACACACACACACACACA
>CM051502.1:21196579-21218372 GCA_028031935.1 Paedocypris micromegethes
ATAAAATTATGTGTGTGTGTGTGTGTGTGTGTGTGTGTGTGTGTATAATATTGTGTGTAATTGTTCAAAACAAATCAAACGAGGTTGAAAAGCGCCACAATACAGACGTTTAAGACAACAAACACGCGAGGCTATTATTCGCCTGGAGCTCTCCGACACAGCACAACATGTTCCACGAAAGGAAGTGTGCGAGGACACTGTACGGACAGTCAAACGCCGTCTGAAGCGACCAGGCCGGCGCGAAACTTTTCAGTTAGTGCAAGTTGGTGGTCGGTTGTTCAGGCGCGCGGCTCCCTCACTCACCTCGGTCTTGGTGATACGGTGTCTCGCCAGCTTAACGACGGCGAAGTTCCCCTTTCCGAGAGTCCGCTCGATGTCGTAGAAGCCCACGCGGACGGGACCCCTGAGCACGGGCTTTTGGTGACAGTCAGCCATGACCATGCTGTTGGTGAGACGCTAGGGTTCGGGCTGAGAGCAGAGCGCGAGCCGCCACTTTAGCCTCGCGATAACTGCCGCGTGTGGAAATGCCAGCGTGCCGGCCAGTGTGCTCGCGGGTACGGTCCGAAACAGAGCGCCGCCTCACGTCACCTCCACCACCTCCTCCGCCGCCGCCGCCGCTACAATAGAGCTCGAAGATTTCAGCTGTGTTTGCGACACTATACGAGTTGACTCGCGGGAGGCGTCGTGTTCTCTGGTTGACGTGCATTGACGTCAGTGGCTATAGGGGTATTTGCACAGGGGGCGGGGCTTCGGAGCGGTTCCACGCGCTGGTGCCAATTGGTTACCATGGCCACCAGACCCGCCTCTTACGTCAGCGGGCGAAGGCTTTGATGAAGTGTCACGTACGGGAGTCGAGGAATGAAAGCGAGTGCGACGCGCTGGCGCGATCGAGCGAGCGCCTTATCGGCCCCGCTTTTGTGGCTTTATTGCACCTTTCACTGCGCTTCGAATCTTGAGCGGTCGCGAAGTGTCGACGTTTTACATTCCGGGACAGTCAAAAGGTTGTCCCTATCACATGTTTATTCGATTTCCTTATCGTGTCATAACGCGCGTGGCTTATCGCGTTCAACTATTTTACGTGCACTTTATTGATAAACTGCATTGCCGTTTTAAATCATATATTTAAGGAGAATGTTTGCTTCAGTTAACTGTTATATACCAGTATATTTTTTTTACAAATAAAAATATATATTAAAAAAAAAAACATGTACGTATTATGTTTTATTACAAATTTGCCTTATTTCAAGACCCGTTGTTAAATCAGCCATCAGCATTAATGATGCTTGCTTTTCAAATATTAAATGCTTTTCCAATTTTTTTATATACACCATCTATAAAAATCTGACGCAGACGTGGTTTTGTACGGTTTCTCACAAAGATAAAAAAAAATGCATCATTTTCCCTATATGCAAGAACGGAAAAACACACGCGCGCGCGGTATATACAGTATTTAACACTGTATTTGTGCACATACGATGCGAGTAAACTGTATTTAAACACGTGTTTATGTCTGATGTATATAAAATGTTGCGCTTGTACTTTAAACTCGCTTTTGTGGTTGCTCAGCGCCACCTTGTGGATTGAAGTGAATCTGCTTCTTTTTAACATCTGTTTTGCAGTTAAACAAGACCAAGAATAACGCAAACCGCGGAAGGCCTGAAACTCGGCTCAAAGATTCCGAACGGAACGACTCGGTTCGCAGGTGACTCGAAATCAACCGGCTCAATCTTAGATCGAGTCCCGTCCGAGGCGCAGAACCAGCGCAGTGGTTCTGTTACGCTGCTGATGACAGAGATGATGGCGAGGCTTGAAACACCAGGGTTTTAATCATAAATCCAACGATTCATAAGAAGACGACGAACTTAAAGATAAACCGAACATAAACGTGAGCCAGGCCGACGTGGCTCAATTCCAACCTCATAACTGAGTTTGATCGGCAGCTCATGCTCCCTCCGCGATTCCTTAAGAATCCTTTGGTGATGAGGCACACCTGTCGCGGAGGGAGATGAGCTGCAGATGTCTGATTGTCCCAATGAGTTCTCCTGGGCCGCCACCAGGGGGAGATAAACCCCCGGATCGTGACAGGTTCAGCCTCGCGTCACTTAATAATATATCTTGTGAAAAGTGCCAAACATTACTAACTGCTTGATGTATCGTATTTTGAGATTTTGCATTATATGTTGATGTATAGCATTTATTTATAAACTATTTTACCCAGCGTGTATATTTTTACTTTTTGATTGTTCACTCCTGTGCACCAAATGGAGTAGCGTTCCCCATTCCGTTGTAAACCAGCGTGTAAAATGGCAATAAAGGCATTCACTACTATTCGATTCAGTGTGCAATAGAGTAATCCACCAGCAGGTGGCGACACATGACTCTACAATTACCGAGTCGTTCTATTAAGCGACTCTTTTGAACAGCGATTCATTCGCCAATCAAAACGTACAGAAGTATTTTGTACTTCTGTAAGAAGAGAATGAAACGAAGCAGACAAGTTTTCCTGTGTAAACGGAAAAGTTTGTTTTGTGTTAACGTGGTGTATATGTAACTGATGTACAGTATTTGACATTTTATCGCAATTTTAGGCGGTAATTTGTTTTGATTCATTTTCTTCACATTAAAAACCACGTGACTGTTTACTCATTGTTGCATCGTTCTATGACGTCACGCTGAATGACACACTGCGTTTCACACTCTTTCCGATTTGTTAACCAAACAACATCAGAAGGAAAAGCTGGTTGGTCATTAACGTTAATCTTTTTTTTCAAATAGCGAATTTATCTTATTAGTTTCAAATCATTTTGTTTATCTGATTTGTTTGTTTTGTTTTTTGAAAAACATTGTGTGGAATTCCCGCCATTCTAACTACAGGTGTGTATACAATGTGTATGTCGCTTGTGTGTTTACACTGTATTGATATTCTGCTCGGTTTTGTCTGCACTTTTAAAGTTGAAAAACTATAAACGAAATGTAAGCCTCATAATATGCATATCCACATTACATTTCACAGTTCTTAAAGGGTAACTGGTAAATTATTGAAGAAAATAAGAAACACCTAATTTAAAAAAGAAAAAAAAAAAAAAAAAAAAAATATATATATATATATATATATATATATATATATATATATATAATATATACCTGATGCAGAATTTAATAAGACTTGAGCTAATTTTAAAAGTTCTCCAGCCAATATATTTTAAGTAAAATATTCCATAACTGAAATGCATATGAGGCAATGTTTGATGAGATTAATTTAAACATCAACTGAACACTGACAATTTGTATTTTTGTAAGACCATGACCAAGCGAATGAAAGAATAATAATAATAATAATAATAATACATTTATTTTTTAAGCGCCTTTCAAGACACCCAAGGACGCTGAACAGAAAAGACAGAGACACAAACAAATAGTCCAAAAAAAGAGTCCAGAACAAGTCCAGGGTGAAAATTATAATCCAAAAGCCAGTTTGAAAAAGTGGGTCTTGAGTTGAGCCTTGAAGACGGGAAGAGTGCCAATGTTGCGGATGTGGAGTGGAAGAGAGTTCCAGAGAGCAGGAGCCGAGCGGCTTAAGGCTCGACTCCCCATGGTGCTAAGACGGGCACGAAGAACAGACAGGGTGATGGAGGATGAAGATCTGAGGGAGCGGGTTGAGGAGGCAGCATGAATGAGATTGGAGAGGTATTGTGGGGCGAGATTGTGGATGGCCTTGAAGGTTAGGATGAGAATTTTGTCGTTGATCCTGTGCTCAACAGGAAGCCAGTGGAGTTGGTGTAAGACAGGGGTGATGTGGGCAGATAATGGTGTTTTGGTGGTAATGCGGGCAGCGGAGTTCTGAACCAACTGGAGTTTATGAAGAGTTTTCTTAGGAAGGCCGAAGAGTAGGGAGTTACAGTAGTCCATGCGCGAGGTCACCAGACTGTTCACCAGAATAGCAGACGAGTGGGGGGTGAGGGAGGAGCGCAGACGGGAGATATTTCGGAGGTGAAAGTGAGCGGATCTGGTAATGTTGTTCAGGTGCTGTTTGAATGTAAGTGAGCTGTCCAGTGAAACACCGAGGCTTTTGACGTGAGGGGAGGGGTGCACAACAGAGCTGTCGATGGACAGAGCAAGGAGGCAGCTTTCGAGATATTTGATTTGGTGCCCACCAGTATAGTTCCGTCTTGTCGGTGTTGAGCTTAAGGAAGTTACTTGTGAACCAGGCCTTGATGTCCGATAGGCAGTCAGTTAGAGCAGAGGGTGGGAGTTGGTCATTTGGTCGACATGAGAGGTACAGCTGGGCGTCGTCAGCGAAACAGTGGAAAGGAATATTGTATTTGCGGCAGATAGTACCAAGGGGAAGGATGTAGATGATGAACAGCAGGGGGCCCAGGACTGAGCCCTGGGGAACGCCAGTGGTGACTGGGGAGGTCAGTGATTGGAAGGATTTGAGATGGATGAGTTGAGAGCGGTCGGTGAGGTAGGAGTGGAACCATTGAAGTGGCAAACCAGTGAGACCAATAGCAGACAGGCGTTGAAGTAGTGTTTTGTGGGAGATGGTGTCGAAAGCAGCGCTCAGGTCGAGGAGGACCAGGATGGACAGGAGACCAGCGTCAGCCGCTTCGAGGAGATCGTTTGTAATCCTTAAGAGAGCAGTTTCGGTGCTGTGACGAGGGCGAAAACCTGACTGAAACGGTTCGTAGAGGGAGTTATGGGTGAGGTGGTCGTGAAGTTGAGAGGCGACAACTTTTTCCAACACTTTTGAGATAAATGGGAGGTTTGAGATGGGGCGAAGGTTGTTGAAGTTGAAAGGGTCCAGGCCGGTTTTTTTTAGTAGTGGGGAGACAACAGCAGTTTTGAAGGGGGAGGGGACAGTTCCAGATGACAGTGAAGAGTTTATGATGGCAGTGATGCGCGGTAGCAGTGCTGGGAGGCAGGCCTTGAGAAGTGATGTGGGAAGCGAGTCGAGAAGGGATGTGGTGGGTTTAGCTTGTTGGATAATTTCAGAAAGTTCAGAAGGATCGGGGAGGCGGAAACTTGAGAACAGACGAGAGATTTGGGAGAAATCCGGTGAGGAATCCGGTGAGGAGACAGCAGAGGAACTAGATCCGAGGCTCTGATGGATAAGGGTGACCTTGTCCGTGAAGAAAGCAGAGAGTTTATTGCACATTTCGGTTGAGTAGAAATGAGATGGAAAGGGATCCGGTGGTTGCAGCTGGTTTTTCAGCAGAGAGAATAAAGTTGAGGAGTTGCCCTTGTTTGAGTTAATCAGGTTAGAGAAATATGTAGTTTTAGCTTGAGCGATAGCTTCTTTGTAGGCAGTTACTTGGGAGACAAGTAGTTCTTTGTGTACTGCCAAACGAGTTTTATTATGCAAGCGTTCAAGTCGTCTGTTTTTAGCCTTCATGGAACGGAGAGTGGGACTGAACCAGGGGGCACTGTGGGTAAAGGTGACTGACCGGGTTCTAACTGGGGCCAGAGAATTCAGAGCGTTAAGGAGATGTTTATTGTACTGGTTTACCAGCTCGTCGGGGGGCAGTGAGATGTCCAGGGGTGCGGCAGCACTGATGTAAGAGGAGAGGGTGGGGACATTGACCTTCTTAGTATTGCGATATGAGATGAGGCGTGGTATTTTGACGATGGCAAGGCAGAGGGACAGATTAAACGAGATGAGGAAATGATCAGTCTCTGGTCGTTCGTCGGCTATGCAGTTGAAAGGAGCAACACCGGAGGAGCAGACCAAGTCCAGAATGCAGATTGTTTTTGTTCCCAAAACAAATCAACTTAATTTGATAATTTATACTGTTGGTAAATGCCTTTTTTCAACAGGTTGTGGAAATAACGGTCAGCATGGCAGCAATAAACAAACAAAACAGTAGTAGCACAGTCGCCAATGCTTTTTTTTTCTAGTGGATTTATTTTCACATACTGTTATGACGTTTTATATTATTTGACAAAGAGAAAATAGTTTACACTATCGGTAAATACTACCGGGGTTAAGTTGTGTTTGTATACACAAAGGTGAACTTTTAAATGATGATGATAATAATTGAATTGAATTGAAAAGCCTTTAATAGTCCCACAGTGGGGAAATTTCACGTCACAAATTTGTGCGCTTTGAGACAGTTAAAACTGTGAAAAGCGCCTTACAAATACTCATTATTATTATCATTAAATAAACAAAACATCACCATAACGCACTGCACACATCATAATAAACAAACAAACCACAGATGAAAGAGTAGCGCTGCCCGTCATAAACACAGTTAAAGTCAGCAGTTTAAATTTAAATTTGCGATATCTCTCCTTCACACAGCGGGGGAGGGGGAGGGGGTGAGTCTACCACTGAAGCTGCTCTCCAGAGCAGACAGTGAATCCACCAGTGGGTGAGAGTCCAGGTCCAGGATGGATGATAGTTTATCCAGGACCCTCCTCTCACCCACCTCCTGCACTGTGTCCAGAGTGCATCCCAGGACAGAGCTGGACTTTTTGATTATCCTGTCCAGTCTCTTCCTGTCTTTGCCTGAGATGCTGCTGCTCCAGCAGACCACACTGTACAGGATTGCTGATGCCACCACAGAGTCATAGAAGATCTTCAAGAGTGACCCTCTCACTCCAAAAGACCGCAGTCTCCTCAGGAGGTGGAGTCTGCTCTGACCCTTCCTGTACAGTGCGTCTGTGTTGTGAGTCCAGTCCAGTTTGTTGTTCAGATGCACACCCAGGTATTTATAAGACTCCACTCTCTCAATGTCCATTCTCTGGATGTGCATCGGTGGTGTGGTGGCCAAACTCCAGCCAGTTCCGGGGCGCCGCTGAGAGGCTGATCCAGGGCACATGAGGTCATCCAAAACGCGCACGTTTGTGGTTTAAATGTTTTTATTGTCATTTCCAATTCTTCATTTTGTCCATATGAATTGTGCGTTTGTGCGGTTTAAGGAAAATACCGCACCATGTTCACCCCCTCTCTCCACCACCATTAGTGTGCACCTGTGACATTTATTGGTCTTCCACCAGTCATGTGACCCACCACCATCACGTGACCGAACAAACCTTTTGCTTTGCGTTATGTCTGCAACAGGTGGGATAGTAGACTGTCGCCGGCGAAAATCCACCACCATCTCCTTAGTTTTCCCTGCGTTGATCAGGAGGTGGTTCCGCTGACACCAGTCCACAAAGTCCTGAGTGAGTCCTCTGTACTCAGCATCGTTATCTCCTGTGATCAGACCAACAATTGCGAACTCCTGCAGAACACATCCGTCCGTGTTGTGTCTGAAGTCTGAGGTGTAGAGGTCGAAGAGGAAAGGAGCCAGTACAGTCCCCTGTGGAGCCCCCACACTGCAGCTCAGGGTGTCAGACACACTTCCCTCCGTCAGATAGAAGTCCACCCCAGTCTCCTCCAGTTTGTGTTCCAGAAGCACTGAGAAATCAAAGAACATGATCCTCACGCTTAGGCACCACAGGTTTATACACGGGCAGAAGATGTAAGGTCTTGTGATCAGCGGCGGGAGAGAGGACGCGCTGTAGGCCTCCGTGGTGTTAGCGTAAAATAAGTCCAGTATTTTATTGTCTCTGGTGGAACAGGTGACATACTGGGTGAATGTAGGTAGAGCAGCTGAGGGCGGAGCGTGGTTAAAGTCCCCAGAGATCAGGAAGAGAGCCTGTGGATGCTGTGTCTGCACCCCGCTGGTGACAGAGAGCAGGGTCTCAGAAGCTGCGTCAGCATTAGCCGAGGGAGGGACGTACACAGCGATTATTATCACGTGTGTAAACTCTCTCGGCAGGTAGACTGGTCTTATGCCCACCGCGAGCAGCTTAATGTCTCTGTTGCACAACTTTGTTTTAATAGTGCAGTGTCCCGGTTTACACCATCTTATGTTCACAAGCACAGCCAGGCCCCCTCCCTTCTTCTTACCGCTCTCTTCCGTCCTGTCCGCTCGTACCAGATGAAAGTTATCCAGAGACACAGTAGAATCCGGGATGATGGGAGTTCGCCAGGTCTCCGTGAACAGAAGGACGCTGCTTGTTTTATATTCCGGTTGATGCCGCGTGAGCGCCGCGAGCTTGTCCATTTTGTTGGCGTCTCTTTTTTTCCCGACGTTGTTGTCCAGCGCGGCGTCTCGACGAGTCTTCACGAGCAACTCAGCGGGGATATCATGTCTGTGGCCGGGGAGAGAAGCCGCGTTGCACAGCTCCGCTTCGCTGTGTAAACAATGCGCGTTTCCACTCCATTATAATAATAATAATAATAATAATAATAATACGTAATCACAAAAACGGCAAACGGTATATATAGTGCTGCAACAACAAATCAATATCAATGATGATAATCTACGGAAGTTATCAATTATGTCTTTTGATATAATTTTGTTAAACTATGCATATTGTAGATACATTTTACATAAGTTACACCAGTATGTTGTGCTTTGACTCTCGGAGCAGGATTTGGACATGGAGGTCTCAGGTTGCCTAGAAACATTAACATGTCTCTGGTCATTACGGAACAACAATTCAACATGTCGCCCTTTACCATGCATTGTTAACAGCAGACGACCTACTCGTGCAAGCTCCCCAGAAGCTGCGTAAATGAATCAATCAATCAATCAATCAAACAATCAATCAATCAATCAAAACCTGTGGCCACTGCCAGGAGTAGCCAGAAAGGCCTTGGGTGTGACGGGATAGGCCGCTTTAGATCCAAAAGTGTCGGGTTCAGGGGCGCCACTAGCAGTTTCGGGCCACATTAAAATATTTTGTGATGGGCACAGTCCCTGGCCGGTTAGACGGCTCTAGAGCAAGAAGAATCAATATAGGCCACATAGGCGCCGCCTTCGGATCAGCATATTCCCTTGGGCTTGATGTTTCTGGGTCTTCCTGGTGGTTGTGGCGGTGTGGTGGCCGGGAGGATAATTCTGGTAAAAATGTAGTTAGTTGTTTAGGGAAAGTCTAGTATAGTCTTTCTGTTCTTGCCTGTTGTACTGTTTTAAATACTGTAGCTCCACTTAAGCGTAAAAGTTCAAGATAACTCCTCAACCCTGGTTAAAAGGTCTCACTCTGGCTTTCAGACAAGAGTATAGAAGGGCTGAGCAAAGGTGGAAGAAAAATGGGCTTTAGATCTCGTATCAACGTTTTAAAAACTCCTTAATCTGTCAATCAAAATTCTGTTAAGAACAAAAAATGCAGGCAAGCCCAGAATTCTTTTAAAACCATAAATTCTGTTTTTAATGCCACTGTCAACACAGTTCCTGATGTCAGTCCCAAGACCTGCTTACAATTTTTCAATTCATAAAGTACAAGAGATTAGGTCACAATTCTTGTGACTACGCGCTCACACTAATTTGGCACGCTCAAAAAATAGTTTTACCAACTTCCAGCCAGTTTCTTCATCTCAACTGCTTGAACAGTCTCTCGGATAAAAATTGCGCCATGTCAGTCAAATATATTGCCGGCTGGTTTGCTTAAAGAGATTTTGGAAACATTCAGTCCCGCTATCTTAGCAATTATAAACAGCTCTTTAATAAATGGGGTTTTTCCTGAAAGTTACAAGCATGCCACCATTCAGCCTTTATTATGAATGTGCTTTTTGAGAATTTTATTATGAGAAGTGCCTCATCTTGACCCTGCGGTACACAACAACTACTGTCCTATTTCTGAACTCTCACTCATCTCAAAGGTTCTGGCAAAAGTTGTACTCTCACAGTTCACTTGATGTCTGGACATTCACCATATCTTAGACGGGTTTCAATCAGGTTTTAGAGCACCACACAGCACTGAGTCAGCACTGCTCAAAACCACTAATGACATTCTGCTGTCCACTGATGCTGGATCTTCCTTTATTCTTATACTTTTGGATTTAAGTGCTGCTTTTATAGATACAGTGGACCATAATATTCTTTTAAATCAACTCAACTGTGTTGTCGGGGTTCAGGGCTTTGCACTAGAGTGGTTGACTTCATTTTTATGATAATAATAATAATATGAGTATTTGTAGGGCGCTTTTCACAGTTTTAACTGTCTCAAAGCGCACGTGTGAATATGTAAGGGAAGTGTTGCTTTTAACAGCCTTATTTGACAGGGAGAACCTTCTCTGTAAATACTGGAGGGGATATTTCACCGGGCAATTGGTGTGTGTGTGAATGTTGTTTCATGTAAGGCGACCTTGAGTGTCATAAAAGGCGCCAATAAATAAAAAATCGAATGAATTATTATTATTATTATTATATTGGTGTTCCTCAGGGGTCCATTTTTGAACCACTGCTCTTCTGTATATATATGCCTCCCTTCCAATACTCTGGAAACACAATATTTACTACCATTTCTATGCTGATGACCTTCAACTTTACCTCCCACTGAAACCAGGAGATAACCGTGCATTAAACTGGCACTCACTTTTCTCATGCCTTAATAAAGGTAAAGCCTGGATGACAGCAAACTCATTAACGCTAAAAGGAAAGAAAATTGAAGTACTCTTACTAGACCCTGCCAATACTAACAACTCCTTAAAAACGCAGTTGGGTTCTCTGCAAAACATTGAACATGATCACGTGAAGAATCTTGGGGTCCATTTTTATCCGCATCTCAATTTTGAAAAGCAAATAAACAATGTCATAAAGAGTAGCTTCTTTCATCTCAGGTCAGTCGCCAAAGTGAAACACTTTTTATCTAGAAAAGATTCCCAGTTCATAATTAAAGCGCTAATTACTTCCCATCTGGACTACTGTAACTCACTGTGTGTTGGTCTGCCTCAATGTTGCAGTTGGTTCACAATGCAGCAGCCAGACTTTTAACGGGCACAAAGAAAAGGGTCCTTCCTATCACCCCTGTCCTTGCTTCACTGCACTGGCTCCCCACAAACTATACGTGTGGATTTTAAGATCCTCCTTTATACTTTCAAGGCCCTACATAACTCTGCCCTGGGTTACATTTGCGATCTCATCAAAACTTGCACAGCATCCAGGTCACTGAGGTCAAATGGCCAGTTAAGTCTACTCTCGATTCAAAACCAAGGGTGATCGCGCCTTCTCAGTAGCTGCTCCAAAACTCTGGAACAGTCTACCTCTCCATATCAGAGCCTCCTCATCATTACATGCTTTTAAATAGAGTTTAAAAGCTTATTTTTACTCTTCAGCTTTTGATTAATATTGCGCATATAACTTTGAAATTGTTTGTTGGTATGGATTTGTTTTATGATATTATATCTTAATTGCTTTTATATACATTTTCTTGTTATTTTATGTGTATTTCTTTTATCACCATCAGCCACCTCTTGTGTGCTTTTGGTCTGTGTTTTTCACAGTGAACTTCTTAAAATCCCTGAAGATAGTAAACGAAGATAGTCTGAGTAGCAATTATTTGATCACAATTTGTGTTTGATGCTCTTTTTTCCTTTCCCAAGGTATAGAGTGAAGACTTCTTCTTACTTCTGATCAGAATTCTACAATATTTGTGAGTTGTGGTGTCTTCACTGTTGATTTAATATTGAAATTGTTTGTAGACTCAAACTCTCTAACAAGGTACAGCTTTCCATGCCAAAATTGAAACCATTGATTAGAAATGTAATTTAAGTCAGTAAAAAACTCACTCAGCCCATCGGTGTTTAAAATTGTGACAGGCTGAAAGTTTGACCTTGACTCGTACAGGCTTTAAGTCCACTGTCTGTTTCTACAGCAGAAAAATGAATGTGGAGGATGCAGCAGGGTTCAGCAGTGTGTCTGTGAAGAGCAACCAGTCCATGCCTACACCTCCTGATCGCAGTGATGGAACAGGGAACACTGAGTCTGAGTAAGTCTTAACATGACATTCTGTTTAAAATGTTTAAAAAATTAGTTTACTAAACATTTTAAGTATGTGTGTCACTGGTCTGAAATGTTGAAGAATTGAAAGAATTCATGAAAGTTCCAACAAGAAAATCCCAAAACAGTTCAGTAAATCCAATGAGTCTAGTCCACAAAGGCAGTAAGACAAGAAGTGGTGATGCAGGCAAGGAGATAGAGGAGTAAAGCATGGTAACCTGAAGAGAAACAGCTCGCTACTGTATGCATGAACCAGAGGTGTAAAGTAACAAAGTAACAATACTTAGTTACTTAAGTAGAATTTTGACTTATTTAAACTAGTGTTGTCAAAGTTAACGCGTTAATGCATGCAATTAATTTAAAATCACAGCTGCAGTTTTTTTCCACTTCCGGTTTGGCGACGTGCAATGAATAGACCCAAGAAAATCGTGCTTGTGACACCAGGTGCGGCTCATCAGCAGCGCGTCTCCGTTGCGGTGTTTTGAATGTTCTTGAATGGACTTATTAAAACTCATCTTCAGAAACTGTATATTAGAATCAGAATCAGAAAACTTTATTGGCCAAGTTGCTATGGCAACAAGGAATTGGGTTTGGACTGACTGTCTTAGTATATGAGACTCGACCTGCTTTTCCCTGCTCACCAAGCTTTACAGATGCAGTTCCTTTTCAACTGTGAATAACTTGCTTGTCAGAGTTCTCGGTTGGATCAAATCACTGTTCAACAAGCCGCCGCTTTAGATTCATACGGATTAGATAAACAGACAATAAATATATTTACTTACACTTATATTTAAAAATACACATTCCAAGTTTTATGTAGACATGTGTTTCATGTTAGAGTGATAAGTATTTATTAAGTTACAGTTGTTTGTAGCTGATGAAGAGAAGGCAAAACATGCTTCACGTTTTAGTTTTATTATTATTATTTTTACAATAAATACAACGTTCTCTTTTTAATAAGAGTGTAACTAAAAAACTAAATAGGTACTTCAAACTTTCAATTGATGTATGACACTTACGTATATGTAAGACCAAAACTGAGGGTTAAAAAACCAAGAAAATATATTTCAAATTGAACAAAAATGTATACTAAATTAATGTTTATTTTATAGAGTTTATATAATTTATAGTTTATATAATTAATTTTAGAGTTTACATTAATTTACATATTACACCTCAACATCCAATATTACAAGCTTCAGTCATTTATTTTCAATTAATCGCAATGAATTTGGTCAGGGAAGTACAATTAAGTAGTTTTCAAAAAACTTGACAGCCGTAATATAAACCTAACTGTAGTCAATGTTTTCGCCTACTTTTTACCTTTACTTCTAAATTCTTACGCAAATATCTGTAAAAAAAAAAAAAACCAAAACATCCAGATACTGTAAATGGCGGCATCTACTTACGGTAAACATGATTGTGTTTGGATGAGACGTATAAACGCGTATCATTCCGACTAGGGATGCACCAATAACACTTTTTTGGATTACGAGTATGAGTACTTGCATTTCAATACTCGCCGACACTAATACCGAGTACTTAATAAAAACACGATTTCAATATACAGGTAACAGCTTTAGTCATATAATTTAAAAAAAGGGGCTAGTTTGGAATTTAAGAACATTTATTTTAAAAGAAAAGCATGTTATATGCAACATATTACAGAATAAATAATTATAGAAAATGTTTTTATAAGAATGTGTTTTTTCTTTTTCACTTTGTTGTAAATTGTTGTTATTTTTCCTTGCATTACTTTTATTTTACTTTTATACTTCAAGTAGTTCTCGAACCAGTACTTTGACTTGAGTACAAAGGTTGAGTTGATACTTTAACTTCCACAGAATTCTTTTTGATCTCTAGTACTGTATCTATACTTCTACTTGAGTAATGAATGAGATTACTTTTGACAGCCCTGGCATGAGTTAAAAACCATCACAAGACAAGACACAGAGGGAGCGTAAATAAAAGGTGTTAAGGCAGTAATGTTATGTTCAGATAGTAATGAACAAGTCATTTAATCACAAAGGCAGAAAAATCAGAAAAACACTGAAGTAAATAAACTCCCTGCCAAACACTCAGGTCAGCGACATTCATGAAAATATTTCTAAACAGTTGTTCTGTCTTCTCTTCAGTTTGCAGACGGATGAAGTGATCAAATCAGTTGCTCAGCTGAGCGTTTCTGACTCCTGTGGGACCATCGCTGCTCCGACACCGCTGCAGAGAGTCAAAGATCAGCACAAGATCAGCATGAAAAACAGGTTTGAGGGATTATATGAGGGAGTCAATCTACAGGAGGATCAAACCCACTTCAACAAGATCTACACACAGTTGTTGTTCCTCATCAATGAGATACACTATTACAGCGATGAAAGTTTACCACCCAGACACATCAAATGCAATCACATCTTCAGAGACCAGAGAGAACAGATCAAGACTGTTTTGACTAAAGGCATCGCTGGGATTGGGAAAACCACCTCTGTGCAGAAGTTCATCCTAGATTGGGCCGAGGGAGAAGACAATCAGGATGTAGATTTTGTGTTTGTGCTTCCATTTCGAAAGCTGATTCTGATTAAAGAAACACAGTACAGTCTTCACCAACTTCTGCTGGACTTCCATCCCGAACTTCAAGGTCTTAATTCGGAGAATTATGAGAAGTGTAAAATTTTGTTAATCTTTGACGGTTTTGATCAAAGTAGAATCAAACTGGTGTTTTCAGAGGAACAGAAAGTTTCTGACGTGAATACATCTTCATCAGTCAGTTTGTTGCTATTGAGTCTCATCAGAGGAGATCTGCTTCCATCAGCTCTCATCTGGATCACCACACGACTAGCGGCAGCCGATCAGATCCCGTACAATTACATCAGTCGTGAGACAGAAATACTGGGATTCAGTGATGCTCAACAAGAGGAGTATTTCAGAAAGAAAATCAGCGATGAAGATGAAGCCTTAAGAATCATCTCACACATCAGAAGATCTAGAAGCCTTAACCACCTGTGTCACATACCCGTCTTCTGCTGCGTCTCAGCCACTGTCCTTCAGAACATCCTGAAACAAGACCACACTGTGGAAATCCCTCAAACGCTGACTGAAATGTACATCCACTTCCTGCTGATTCAGATCCACTCGAGGAAGCAGAAGTTTGAAGAGAACGATCCAGAGAAGCTCCTGCAGTCAAGCAGAGAACTGATAGTGAAGCTCTCTGAACTGGCTTATAATCAGCTGATGAAGGGGAACGGGATGATCTGTGAAGAGGACCTGAGAGAGAGCGGCATAGACGTCACTGAGTGTTCTGGGATCTTCAGAGAGAAATCAGTGACTCCTCAGAGAAGAGTCTTCTGCTTCATTGATCTGAGCTTTCAGGAGTTTCTAGCGGCTTTCCACAAGCTTTATCATGTCGTTTGGAATAATATACACACAGTATTATTTCCATTTCTACCATTTCCCCAGTACAGCGACACGAACTCCCTAACTCTAGATGTTCTGCTAGACGCTGCAGTCGACATCTCTTTATGGAGTGAAAATGGAAGCCTGGATCTTTACCTGCGCTTTCTGTTGGGCCTCTCACTGGAGTCGAATCAGAGACTCTTACAGGATCTACTGACCCACACAGTGAAGAGCTCAGAGACCATCACGCACATCACACAGAAGATTCAAGATAAACTGAAGGCAGATGAAGATCTTTCAACTGATACATTCATCAATTTACTTCGTTGTCTGTTGGAAGTGAAAAATCTGTACAGAGTTCAGTCAATTTTTCAACCGGATAGGCTTTGGCGTCGTCGGTATCTCTCTGCTTATCACTGTTCAGTCATTGCTTACATGCTTCAGTCCTCAGAGAAAGTGCTGGATGAAATTGACTTCTACTATATTGGCACCTCAAAAGAGGGAAGAAACAGACTGATTCCAGCTCTGATCAACTGTAGAAAAATTAAGTGAGCCTTTCAATAACATTCCAATAGTTACAAAATTAAGAAAAAACTTTACTACAATATTTACATACAAAATTTACAAGATGGAAAGGAATTTACTGTTTTTATATAATTCTTTTTTTCCATTTATTTCTAATCTTGAATAATCTCTAAAATATAATAATGTATTTAATTATACAAATAATATTTTATTAATTTATTACATTATTTAATAACAATCTAATTGTTTTTATACAGAATTATTCATATGATAATTATTTCAGCATAAATAGTGTTTTGTGTCTGGTTTTATAGACTTGTCAACGTTTATCTGACTGAAGGACATTTGGAGAGTTTGTCTTCATTTCTTCAATCCTCAAACTCTTCACTGAGAGAACTGGATCTGACTCTGAATAAACTACAGGATTCAGGAGTGAAGTTTTTGTCTGATGGACTGAAGAGTTCAAACTGTCGTCTGGAGAAACTAGTGTAAGTGATTGTCCTGATATTATAAGTGGTTTTATTGGTCAGTGCTTGTGTAAAGGCTAAGTTTTGAGTAAATCAGGACAAATGGAGGGTGGCAATTTAGAAATGTGTGAATAATAAGTTAATTTTCTTTTTTACTGTGTTTAGTTTGAGGCTCTGTGATCTGACTGATCGAAAATGTGAAAGTCTCTCTTCATGTCTTCAATCAAACTCTTCACTGAGAGAACTGAATCTGAGTTGCAATAAAATTTATGATTCAGGAGTGAAGATCATCTCTGATGGACTGAAGAGTTCCAACTGTCGTCTGGAGATACTGAAGTTTGTGATTTTGTTAATATTATACGTCATTTAATTGGTCAGTGCTTGTGTAAAAACTGAGTTTTAGGAAAATAGCAATTTAGAAATGTAGGTGTAAGATATACCGAAATTTTTATACCCAATATTGCATCATTCTTTTGTGCAATTCATTCACATGATGGGAGAAAGGCATGAGGTATCAGTCATATCCAAAACATAGATTGGCCTTGGTACTGAAACACAAACAATAACACGTAACAGGTCTCCATCCGGTCTTCACATAGTATCATCATGAGGAGCACAAGGAACATGAAATAATAATAAATAAATACAATTTACAATTTACCTAAATACAAACTCTTATAGTACCGATATTATCTTAGGTCGACTACAAGTAGATTTCATACGGTCATACATATTTCAAGAACTTCTGGATGTCTTTTGTAAGGCTTTTGACTTCGGAAGCAGCTTTTGTTTAGAGCCAGATGTCCTTTGCTGTCTGGCTATCTGATGAGTTCCTGACTAGAAGAGACATCTGCTATAAAGAGAAATACCTAAAGGAAGTATCATGAAAAGACAGTCGAATTGTTCTAGATGACCTCTTAGTCACCTATCAGCTTAATCAGAATAAGGCAAGAACATCTGCGAACAACAATCTTTGTCTGACTTAGTCACATATCAGTGGTTGCATATCAGTCAACAGACACCGAAAAACTTCAGAATACATTTGGATACAGAATAAAATGATACAGAAATGAATATTAAATTCGAGACCATAAATTCTGTCTCACAGTAGGAATAATCAGTAAATTTTCTTTTTAACTGTGTTTAGCTTGGAGGAGTGTTCTCTGACTGATGGAGGCTGTGAGGGTTTGTCTTCATATCTTCAATCCTCAACCCCTTCACTGAGAGAACTGTACCTGGAATTCAATGATCTAGAGGACCCAGCAGTGAATATTCTGTCTGACGGACTGAAAAGTTCAAATTGTCGTCTGGAGAAATTGAGGTTTAGATTGACTTTTTTTGAATATTGCATACGACAATAATGGGATCTTTTTTGTTCATTGACACTTTTTCAACTGTGTTCAGAATAAGCTACGGTTCTCTGAGTGATGAATGCTGTGAGAGTTTGTCTTCATGTCTTCAATCCTCAACCTCTTCACTGAGAGACCTGGACCTGGCTTCCAATTTTCTACATGATTCAGGAGTGAAGATTCTGTCTGAAGGATTGAAGTGTTCAAACTGTCGTCTGGAGAAACTGAAGTTTGTTTGTTTTCATATTATAAGTGATTTTATTGGTCAGTGCTTGTGTTTTGTGACTAACTTAAATTAGGACAATCAGGACAAACGGAAAGTGTCAAAACATTCAAATCCGTATTAGATTTAGTTTGTACAGGACTAAGTAAGAAAATTAATTCGGTCTTACTACACTGTTCACACTTGTATGTCATATCCACCTAATTACGCCATCAGTTATGGTTATGGCACAGTCCTGTTGCACAGACGAGTCTATTGCAGCGTAGATGTTTGTGAATGAATTCTTTGGTTTTGTTGTGTTCAGCTTGGCCCTCAATCATCTGACTGACGGATGCTGTGAGAATTTGTCTTCATGTCTTCAATCAAACTAGAAATTAGCTGATTATTCACACATTTCTGAATTGCCACTTTACGCTTGTCCTGATTTACTCAGTGACACAAAACTCAAGTCTTTACAGAAGCACTGACCAATAAAACCACTCAAAATATTAGGACAATCACTAACCCCAGTTTCTCCAGACGACAGTTTGAACTCTTCAGTCCATCAGACAGAATCTTCACTCCTGAATCATGAATTTTGTTCCTACTCAGATTCAGTTCTCTCAGTGAAGAGTTTGATTGAAGATATGAAGACAAACATTCACAGCCTTCGTTAGTCAGAGAACAGCGAGACAAGCTAAACACAGTTAAAAAGAAAATTAGCAGATTATTCACACATTTCTGAATTTCTACTTTCCGTTTGTCCTGATTGACTCAGTGACACAAAACTCAGCCTTTACACAAGCACTGACCAATAAAACCACTCAAAATATCAGGACAAATACTAACTTCAGTTTCACCAGACGACAGTTTGAACTCTTCAGTCCATCAGACAGAATCTTCACTCCTGAATCATGAATTTTGTTCCTACTCAGATTCAGTTTTCTGAGTGAAGAGTTTGAGGATTGAAGACATGAAGACAAACTCTCACAGCATCCGTCAGTCAGAGAACATTTGCTCATGCTGAACACAGTAAAACACAAACATCCATAAGAAAAGCTCATTATTGAATACTATAACTCAAGACAAGTTCTAAACTCCTCTTCCCAGAAGCCTTTGTAAACCACTTTCCCAATACTTTTACATACCATTGGCAAGGGCAGCTGCAGCTACTCAAATTGGCATCAATTGCAGGACTTGGTAAATTCACACAAGTACTGTTCAGCTTTTAGTGATTTGTACTTTGCTCATGTCTCTTACTTTTGGACTGGACGATGAGTCTGACTGACTTTATAACTGCCTGGACTGGAATACATACGATTCTGTCTATTGTTTAATAAAACTTGTACTGTATTATCGCACTGGATCACACTCAGTGTGCTTTATAACAAAAATATGTGCTATTAAAAATCCAAAGGAAACATTGAATGACATAAATATTAAATTTAAACCTCAGTATCTCCAGAATACAGTTTGGACTTTTCAGTCCATCAGACAGAATCTTCACTCCTGAATCCTGTAGATGATTGCGAACCAGGTTCAGTTCTCTCAGTGAAGAGGTTGAGGATTGAAGACATGAAGACAAACTCTCACAACCTCCATCCGTCAGAGAACAGTCATGCAAGCTGTACACAGAAAAAAAAAAAAAAAAAACCAACATTTAAGACCAACAATGAAACCCAAACCAAAAACAAAGAAATTAGTTGATCATTCAGAATCTTCACTGCAATAACCTTGTCTGTGCCATGACCATTACTGATGATGTAATTGGTCTGAGTATGGCAGTGTAAAGAAAAAAATGTTCATAAGGTGGGTAGGTTTTCCTGTTCAGTGCATTCAGTGCTTTTCATAATTACAAATGTCTCCAAGCGCATAAAATGACACCGTTCGCCCTGGACGGCAGCTCGGCGTGATTGTTCAACTGAAGTGACGTCCACCTATAGCACTGGGAAGGGCTGCTCGCTAATGAAGTGAGGGGCAGCATGCTGGAAATGGTGTGTTCCCCAGCTCATCATTTATCTCGGGGAGTAATGGTATCGGAGAAACACCGGCTCTTGAACCGGGCTGCTCAACACGATGCTAACCAACAAACCGCTTCCGCCAAATATTGTCATGTCGAAATTTGCTCACGCCAGTTTCCCTGCATCTGAAACGAGTCATCCACCCTCTCAGCCCAAGAGCCAAAACTATGGAATGTTCTGCCTAGCACAATTCGAGACTCAGAATCAGTAAGTCAATTTATGTCCAGACTGAAAACACTTCAAACAACTCTTCAACGAAGCATTAATTGTTGCATATACATTGACCTGTTAGAATAACATATCGAATAAGTTAATATAATCGTATAGAAAGGCTGCATAGACTAGTTGCTCGGAACGGAATCACACCTGCACCTCCTAAAACTGTCAAAATCTATAATCATGGTACTTCATGTTTTCCTAATGCATTGTTTCGCTCCTCTCCATACAATTGCCTGGAAGAGTGGTGGTGCCACCAGATAAACATGACATCTATCAGATTGCTCGGGAAGATGGAATCTCCTAGAAGCTTCGGGTTCATCCTTTCTATGATGCCTCCTGGACCTCTGTAGACCTGATGCTGCTGTTTATGTGGAGGAATGGAGCCGCCTTTTTCCCCACTCAGGAGGGAGACATCTTCCGGAACCATCGTCAAAATGGTTCCAACAACCAACTCACTGATTTTGTAGTGTTAGAATGCCAGAGGAGACTGGCACCAGTGAGCCGGGTACTTCCCAGGGTTTTTTCATCGCATTTGGTCGGCAAGGTTTTTTTACCTGGCCACTATCGCATATGTACTTTCTCACCGGTAGACTCATCATAGTCATTGTAATAGTCATGGGTATTACTTCTTAACACCAACAACCAATGAAAAAAGTGCAACAATCTTCTGTTTTTACATTATCACACATGTGCTTTGAGACAGTTGAAAATTGTGAAAAGCGCCTTAAAAATGCACTGAACTTGAACTTACAAGGAACACTTTCTGCGCAACATTGGCATTTTTATGTTTTTTGATGTTGGTGCTGGTCCGATGGTGCAGCTATCAACCACAATCCTTTGATTTGCCGACATGGGAAGACATCTTTAAGAAAGCCTGTCTACAGTAAGGGCTCTCTTAGAGCGAACTGACGTCGACAGCCGTGGTGACTACAGCAAGAACCAGCGTTGAGTTCTCAAAGCAAAGATACAAGCATATGAACAGCTTCAATCAGCAAAGATATCGTTCATAGTATGTGCGTGCTTTTTATATCTTGCTTGGGATAAAAGACACCGTACAGAAAATGTATGCAGTTAGTGAATGTCTTTTCATTGTTCCTCACGTTCTTATTGTCGGTCTAGAGCAGGGGTTGAGAAGCTTTGTGGTGTTTCAGAGAGCCATGAACACCACATATCTAAAAAAAAATATTATTCCCTTGAGAGCCATACCATATGTTCAAAGCTAATGACAAGTCAATGTAGGCATTTTTGTAAACCAACATAAAGTCCAGTACAATTAGTTTCTGAACTCATTTTGACAACTCTGTTATTAAGCGATCGCTGAGCTCCTCCCCCACAACGCCCGGATAGCAACAGCCCTACCCAAGCTAGAGAAAAAGCTCACATAAAATAGTTTTTAAAATATAATCGACTCACTAATTGGAGCAGCCGATTCCCCCATATAGTCTAAAAACAAATTGTATCTCGTAACACAAATAAGCTGCTTTATTGGGGCAAATTTGAGGGAGAATGTGAAAATTTTGCCATAAACTGCCAGCGTTTAACAAAGTGACATGTGAAAACGCAGGTAAACGCACATAATTCCATTGTGGCACGTGTGTCTGCGCTGTTTTTGCACGCTTAATTGTCCTGTAACAAGTTGAAGCACACACACACCACACACACGCGCGCGTGAGGCTGATACAGAACTGAGAGTCGTTCAGATACAGAACAGGAAAGGGAATGACTTTTAAAAAAATAACATACTGCAGTGTCTCCAGACGACAGTTTGAACTCATCAGTCCTACAGACAGAATCTTCATTCCTGAATCATGAATTTCATTGCAACCCAGATCCAGTTCTCTAAGTGAAG
>CM051502.1:21219672-21272980 GCA_028031935.1 Paedocypris micromegethes
TTCTGTACGGTGATCTTTTATCCCATAGCAAGTATATAAAAAGCACGCACATACTATGAACGATATCTTTGCTGATTGAAGCTGTTCATATGCTTGTATCTTTGCTTTGAGAACTCAACGCTGGTTCTTGCTGTAGTCACCACGGCTTGTCGACGTCAGTTCGCTCTAAGAGAGCCCTTACTGTAGACAGGCTTTCTTAAAGATGTCTTCCCATGTCGGCAAATCAAAGGATTGTGGTTGATAGCTGCACCATCGGACCAGCACCAACATCAAAAAACATAAAAATGCCAATGTTGCGCAGAAAGTGTTCCTTGTAAGTTCAAGTTCAGTGCATTTTTAAGGCGCTTTTCACAATTTTCAACTGTCTCAAAGCACATGTGTGATAATGTAAAAACAGAAGATTGTTGCACTTTTTTTCATTGGTTGTTGGTGTTAAGAAGTAATACCCATGACTATTACAATGACTATGATGAGTCTACCGGTGAGAAAGTACATATGCGATAGTGGCCAGGTAAAAAAACCTTGCCGACCAAATGCGATGAAAAAACCCTGGGAAGTACCCGGCTCACTGGTGCCAGTCTCCTCTGGCATTCTAACACTACAAAATCAGTGAGTTGGTTGTTGGAACCATTTTGACGATGGTTCCGGAAGATGTCTCCCTCCTGAGTGGGGAAAAAGGCGGCTCCATTCCTCCACATAAACAGCAGCATCAGGTCTACAGAGGTCCAGGAGGCATCATAGAAAGGATGAACCCGAAGCTTCTAGGAGATTCCATCTTCCCGAGCAATCTGATAGATGTCATGTTTATCTGGTGGCACCACCACTCTTCCAGGCAATTGTATGGAGAGGAGCGAAACAATGCATTAGGAAAACATGAAGTACCATGATTATAGATTTTGACAGTTTTAGGAGGTGCAGGTGTGATTCCGTTCCGAGCAACTAGTCTATGCAGCCTTTCTATACGATTATATTAACTTATTCGATATGTTATTCTAACAGGTCAATGTATATGCAACAATTAATGCTTCGTTGAAGAGTTGTTTGAAGTGTTTTCAGTCTGGACATAAATTGACTTACTGATTCTGAGTCTCGAATTGTGCTAGGCAGAACATTCCATAGTTTTGGCTCTTGGGCTGAGAGGGTGGATGACTCGTTTCAGATGCAGGGAAACTGGCGTGAGCAAATTTCGACATGACAATATTTGGCGGAAGCGGTTTGTTGGTTAGCATCGTGTTGAGCAGCCCGGTTCAAGAGCCGGTGTTTCTCCGATACCATTACTCCCCGAGATAAATGATGAGCTGGGGAACACACCATTTCCAGCATGCTGCCCCTCACTTCATTAGCGAGCGGCCCTTCCCAGTGCTATAGGTGGACGTCACTTCAGTTGAACAATCACGCCGAGCTGCCGTCCAGGGCGAACGGTGTCATTTTATGCGCTTGGAGACATTTGTAATTATGAAAAGCACTGAATGCACTGAACAGGAAAACCTACCCACCTTATGAACATTTTTTTTCTTTACACTGCCATACTCAGACCAATTACATCATCAGTAATGGTCATGGCACAGACAAGGTTATTGCAGTGAAGATTCTGAATGATCAACTAATTTCTTTGTTTTTGGTTTGGGTTTCATTGTTGGTCTTAAATGTTGGTTTTTTTTTTTTTTTTTTCTGTGTACAGCTTGCATGACTGTTCTCTGACGGATGGAGGTTGTGAGAGTTTGTCTTCATGTCTTCAATCCTCAACCTCTTCACTGAGAGAACTGAACCTGGTTCGCAATCATCTACAGGATTCAGGAGTGAAGATTCTGTCTGATGGACTGAAAAGTCCAAACTGTATTCTGGAGATACTGAGGTTTAAATTTAATATTTATGTCATTCAATGTTTCCTTTGGATTTTTAATAGCACATATTTTTGTTATAAAGCACACTGAGTGTGATCCAGTGCGATAATACAGTACAAGTTTTATTAAACAATAGACAGAATCGTATGTATTCCAGTCCAGGCAGTTATAAAGTCAGTCAGACTCATCGTCCAGTCCAAAAGTAAGAGACATGAGCAAAGTACAAATCACTAAAAGCTGAACAGTACTTGTGTGAATTTACCAAGTCCTGCAATTGATGCCAATTTGAGTAGCTGCAGCTGCCCTTGCCAATGGTATGTAAAAGTATTGGGAAAGTGGTTTACAAAGGCTTCTGGGAAGAGGAGTTTAGAACTTGTCTTGAGTTATAGTATTCAATAATGAGCTTTTCTTATGGATGTTTGTGTTTTACTGTGTTCAGCATGAGCAAATGTTCTCTGACTGACGGATGCTGTGAGAGTTTGTCTTCATGTCTTCAATCCTCAAACTCTTCACTCAGAAAACTGAATCTGAGTAGGAACAAAATTCATGATTCAGGAGTGAAGATTCTGTCTGATGGACTGAAGAGTTCAAACTGTCGTCTGGTGAAACTGAAGTTAGTATTTGTCCTGATATTTTGAGTGGTTTTATTGGTCAGTGCTTGTGTAAAGGCTGAGTTTTGTGTCACTGAGTCAATCAGGACAAACGGAAAGTAGAAATTCAGAAATGTGTGAATAATCTGCTAATTTTCTTTTTAACTGTGTTTAGCTTGTCTCGCTGTTCTCTGACTAACGAAGGCTGTGAATGTTTGTCTTCATATCTTCAATCAAACTCTTCACTGAGAGAACTGAATCTGAGTAGGAACAAAATTCATGATTCAGGAGTGAAGATTCTGTCTGATGGACTGAAGAGTTCAAACTGTCGTCTGGAGAAACTGGGGTTAGTGATTGTCCTAATATTTTGAGTGGTTTTATTGGTCAGTGCTTCTGTAAAGACTTGAGTTTTGTGTCACTGAGTAAATCAGGACAAGCGTAAAGTGGCAATTCAGAAATGTGTGAATAATCAGCTAATTTTCTTTTTAACTGTTTTTAGCTTATTTCGCTGTTCTCTGACTGGCGAAAGCTGTGAAAGTTTGTCTTCATGTCTTCAATCCTCAAACTCTTCACTGAGAGAACTGGACCTGTGTCTGGATGGTTTTGATGATTCTGCAAAGAAGATTCTGTCTGATGGAATGAAAAGATCAAACTGTCGTCTGCCGTCTTATAATACGTATGTTCCGGATTACTATTAGGGTGTACTCACACTGGGCGATCCATGCTTCGGTACGATTGTCCCCCCTCCCCACTCCTGATGTCCCCTGGCCCGCACTCACACTGCCAAATTTGCAATCGTGCTTCAGTACGCTTATGTTGCAATGTATTAAGTAATACTAGTAGTTGCCGGTAGATGGCGTAGGTTTTCATCATGCTTTGTCACTGATATAATTGTAACCCTGTTTGTTTAAGTTCATATACATTTTATTTAATTTAGCATAAATCTATTTTAAGTTATTGTTGATTTATTTTACTGTTTAATTTGTGATTGGCATTATATTTTTTAACTTGAAATATTAATTTAAAAGAATTGTGGGGGAAAAGTCCCTGTCCCTTTAAGGCGAACTTGGAGTAATGAGAAATAACGAGTCAGGTGCGAGTCTCCTGGAAAAGCGGAGTGTGAATGCTGCGCTGTGTGGAAATAAACAAGTCGTTTTGAATCCATCGTGTGACCCATTTATTAAAGAAGCCCACGCTGAAGAGACGGAAGAAGGACCAGAAATAAGTATGCTCAAGCTGCGATGTAAGTAATACTAGTATTTACCGGTAGATGTTGTAGGTTTTCATCATATTTTCTCACTGATATAATAAACGGGAAGAGCGGCGCTTTCACTGAAGCAGTGGATTCTGTCGTGCTGGTGAGTTTGTGGCTTATCATTTTAAATCGTTTGGTCTGCGGAGCTTCACAGCCTCGCAACATAACTTGTTAGCTGCGCGGCACACGCACGCTGTGTGTGTGTGCATGTGCGTGCGCGTGCGAGAGAACAAAGCAACCAGCACGAGATGTGGAGAGCTTTTGCTTGTGCTGCGCTCGCTTTTGTTGCACATAAACAGTGTTGCTAACTTCTCAGCAAGTAAAGGTTGCCATTGGCTGTCCAAAAAGTCGCTAAAAGTCGCTAGATGACGTCATACCTCGACTTTACATACTAATTTGCATACGTATTACTTACACGCAGGGCAGGCCCAAGCCTTCAGGGGGCCCTAGGCAGAATTTGCTTGGGGGCCCCTTGCTAACTGGACAAAGCACACAATAACAATGATAATAATAATAATAATAATAATAAAACAACAACAATCAAGTACATTTTAAGGCTCCTTTTGAGATCCTCTGAAGCAGCAGCAACCACGCGGGTGTCACAGATCTCACCTTGATGTCGTGTCGGACTTTTATGTGTTGCTTTCCCGGACTTTTGTTTTGACACGCGCCTCAGCGCGCCGCCATGTTCTCTGTTCTGTGTCCCGTCGGTTGTCATAGCAACCAGGTGTTTCCTGTTTCTTTGTTTAATCATGCCGTGTATTTAAGTCTTGTTTAGTCTTTGTCTCGTCGCCAGTTTGTTAAGTCGTGTACTTGTCACTCTCGCCTCAAGTGAAGTCTCGTCGTGTTCATGTCTCGTATTCTTGGATTCCTGTTACCGATCATCTGCCTGTGACCCGACCGTGAGTTTTTGAATAAACCCTTATTTTGGACATTAACGCTTGGAGCTCCGTGTTCGCATCCGGAAGCGCGTGTGAATCCACCCTGCCTCGCCCCGGTGACAGTCGCACCGCGTGACAGCGGGTCGCATCAGGCGTCTCTCCTGCAGTAGAGTGAAGTCTGAAGATTTTTTTTATGACAAAAGCAGCTTATAACAGCCGAGCCAGCACCTTTTTTGACCCACAAGATTATCACCTACAGTCCAGAAAAAATGTGTTCAATTCTTCCAGTTAATTCTTCCGCTTGTTGTTTTCTCATGGAATAATGGATTTCAATACTAATATGATATTTATTAAAATGACAATGACTGTCATGTTGACTGTCCTGCTGTTCTGTCTAGTAAGTTTCCTTACATAGCCTGTGTAGACATCTACTGTAGCCTATATTGTAGACAAATTGCTTCACTTTTTGTAAGTCGCTTTGGATAAAAGCGTCTGCCAAATGACGGTAATTGAATTGAATTGAATTGAAAAATCCTTTATTAGTCCCACAGCGGGGAAATTTCACGTCACAACAGCAAAAACAAATCCAAGCAAATAAATAAACAAACATCACCATAACGCACTGCACACATCATAATAGACAAACAAACAAACACAGACCATAAATGAACCTGCCCGTCAAAAAATACACAGTTGAGGACAAAATTATTACCCCCCTCTACAAAATGGTTATTGTTTTAAAGGATTTGCAAAACTGCTTTTAATCAGAGCAAAACAATAAAATGTAAACAGCTTTATTAGACATTTAACTGTCTAAAAAAACTGATTTGCTTTGTTTTAAAGCAGATTTTTGCAGAAACCTAAATGCAGAACCAAATTTAGATACTGTCTTTATAGCGGCTGTATTAACCAACGTATGTAATCCCAAGTATTTTTGACATTTTTTTTGTCATACTAATTAATAAAAGAATATTGTATTGGTTTAATTTTAACATTGTATTAATTATTTTGATCAAATTATGACAGTATTCAGTCAAAGAACAATCATATAAGATAACAATTATTTTAGTTGCAAATTGTTTAATCTCAAGCAAACGCGAAAATGCAAGCAAGCAGCGTTTTCAATAAGAAAGAGCTCATAAACAGAACAACAAACTGTAATCTCTCTCTCTCTCTCTCTCTCTCTCTCTCTCTCTCTCTCTCTCTCGAGAACGTCGCAGCTTTAACTGTTTTGAACGAGCGCAAAAGCTTTTCTAACTTTCAAATTTCGATCTGACGCGCACCAGGTGGATTGTACCACGTGTCGAATGCTCGGAAAAGCGGTGTTTATGATGCCCGCGGGCTCCTAAAAGCTTTCTAACTTTCGCCCGCTTAACGACGTCCTGCATATAAAATAATATTTAAAATGAAAACATCTCCAGAATCTTCAGAAATAAAATTCTGAATATGGAAACTACACTCTCAGGGTTTCTGAGCAGGAATTATCTTTACAGTCATGCACATGGTACATTTTGTTACATTTTTCAACGTTAAAATTTTTAAACTTCACCAAACTTTATTCTTTATATTCTTCATTTCATTTAGTATGATTGTATTACCACTGTTACATTCTAAGATATAGGATCAGTGTTGCCAGATGGAGTCACCGTTTTCACACCCAAAAGTCGCTGAAAAACCGCCAGAACCAGCAAAAAACCGCCCAATAAGTAAATAAGTAATTAGGTACTTCAAAGTGATATATTTACTGTAACATTATTGCACACCGCTATAAGCAATGCTATCGCACGCTGTCGTGCAATGTAATGACGTCAACCTGCGCAGTAAAGTCAGATCTAAGGCGTGGTATGCAATAGAATACCGCGTTTCTAAACAAAACACTGTAAAAGCAGAATTTTGTCTATTTTCTATTTGTTATTTTAAAAGTGTAACAATGGGAATTGTTATTTAGTTATGTGTTCCGCACGGACGGGTTAGAGTGTAACACACGCAGATGTAAGCGTGCAAGAGACTGCTGTGTATATGTGTTAAAAGAAGACTTAATAAAAATAGTTTCCTGTGAGCAGGGGATTGCTCAACCGTCCTGTTTGTAGTCGTGAGACAGAACAAGCAGAAACATGGTGGCAGCGGGGTTTTGAGCCAATTCCTCCGAGTTTGTGGAATAATCGGACGGAAAGAAGGTACCGCCGCGAACGGCTAACGGTGCAGTGGCAGCCTGAGAAGCCGAGAAAAGGAACAGCAGTTACGAGGATGGAGGGGTTAAAGCCGCCCTCACAGTGGTGTATGGACTCGGGAAACGTTTCCAAGACGTGGAAAACATGGAAAGAAGAGTTCACACTGTACATGGATATAGCGATGCCGGACGCCGAAGAAAAAGCGAAAGTAAAACTTTTTTACTATCTGATCGGAGAGCGCGGCAGAGAGCTCTGTGAGACGCTGATGGACACACAGACACGAGTGAAAGTAAGCGACTTGATGACGAAAATTGATGAACACTGTAATCCTAAACTTAACGAAACAGTAGAAAGATACAGATTTTTTGCACGAAATCAAGCTCCGGGTGAAAATATTGATAAATATGTGACAGAGCTGAGGATGCTAGCAAGCACGTGCAATTTTGATCATTTAAGAGACTCGTTAATCAGAGACCGAGTCGTCTGTGGAACATACAGCTCAAACCTGAGAGAACGGTTACTCAGAGAAGAAAGCCTCACACTGGATAAATGTCTGGATATAAGTAGAGCAATGGAAATATCAAGAGAACACAGCAAAGCAATAACTGGCCAGTGTATTGAAGATGTGCATGCAATAAAACAAGCAAGGCAGAAAGATAAAGAAATATCTTGCAGATACTGTGGGAAAACACATGAAAGACTCAAAACAAAGTGTCCAGCATATGGAAAAAAGTGTAAAAAATGTGGCAAAGAAAATCATTTTGCAATAGCATGTAAGACTAGAAGTGGACAAAGATGTACAGAAAAGAAGTTCACACAGTGAAAGAACAGGAATCGGATTCCGGAGAAGAAATAATGACTGTCACAGCCATAACACAAAACGCAGAAGAAGTGAATCAGATCAGAGAAAAACAGAGAGAACAGAACAATTGTTTGCGGGAATGCTGATCAATAACAATATTGTGAATTTTCAAATCGACTGTGGTGCAACTTGCAATGTGATCCCTATCAACCTGTTGAACACCGAAGTGAAGATGGAGCACACGGACAAGGTACTAGTCATGTACAATAAGTCAAGGATGTGTCCTTTAGGTAAATGTAAAGTCAAGGTAATAAATCCAAGAAATCAAAAGAAATACAAAGTTGAGTTTCAGGTTGTGAGTGAAGACTGCAGAACACCTTTACTGGGACGGAGAGCCAGTGAAGCGATGAGACTCATCCAGGTGCAATATGATAACATATATGCACTGGACAACATTGTGATATCAACAGAAAGAGAATCATGGACGATGGAACAGATAAAGATGGAGTTTCAAGATGTGTTTGCAGGTGACGGATGTTTGGAAGGTGATTACAAACTGGAAATAGATACGACCGTACAACCAGTCAAACTTCCAAAACGCAGAGTCCCAGTGGCGATGATGAATCCACTGAAAGAAGAACTGAGGAGTCTGGTCAAAAGAGAAATAATAGCACCAGTCGAACGCAGCACAGACTGGATCAGTGGCATGGTGTCAGTGCAGAAACCGAATGGAAAACCAAGAATCTGTATTGACCCGAGACCACTGAACAAAGCTCTGAAAAGAAGTCATTTCCCACTGCCCATAATAGATGATGTGCTACCAGATATATCCAAAGCTAAAGTGTTCACAGTGTGCGACGTGAAACATGGGTTCTGGCATGTGAAGCTGGCAGATGAGTCAAGCTACTTAACAACTTTTGCAACTCCGTTTGGTCGTTTCCGCTGGTTGAGAATGCCGATGGGAATCAGCCCAGCACCAGAAGTATTTCAGCGCAAGTTGACTCAGGCACTAGAAAACCTGCCAGGCACATACATCATTGCAGACGACATCCTCATCACAGGAGAAGGTGAGACAACGGAGGATGCAAAGAAGAACCACAACCAAAACCTGAGACTTTTTCTGTTAAGATGCAGAGAGAGAAATATTAAATTGAACGCAGATAAGCTAAAGCTCATGAGACAAGAAGTGCCATACATTGGACATTTACTCACTGCAGACGGTCTGAAGGTAGACCCAGAGAAGGTGCGTGCCATTACAGAGATGCCGGCACCGATGGACGTGAAAGGCGTGCAGAGATTGGTCGGGATGATCAATTACCTGTCCAAGTTCTACAAGCACCTGTCAGATGACTGTGAGGTCCTGAGACAGCTCACACACAAAGACAGCCTGTGGGAGTGGACAGATGTTCAGGAGAACGCCTTCAAAAGACTCAAAGTGAAAATAACACAAGTTCCAGTTTTAAAATATTACAGTCCAGGAGAAGAATTGACTTTGCAGTGTGACGCAAGTGAAACTGGACTAGGAGCAGCTTTGACTCAAGGAGGAAAACCAGTGACATATGCAAGTCGTGCGCTGACGCTGACCGAAAGAGGTTACGCGCAAATCGAAAAAGAATGTCTTGCTATAGTCTTTGGTATGGAGAAATTTCACCAATACACCTACGGTCGTCTGGTCAGAGTCCAGTCAGACCACAAGCCTCTTGAGAATATTATCAGAAAGCCCCTGATAAATGCTCCTAAAAGACTGCAGAGGATGCTGCTGAGACTACAGAAGTACGACATTAACCTGACATATGTTCCAGGACGTGACATGTTATTGGCTGACACTTTGAGCAGAGCTTACCTACAGAACGGAAGCAAAAGTCAGACAGAGTTGGAAACCGAATGTGTCAACATGGTGGAATACGTACCGGTGTCAGCGGAAGGAATGGACAGAGTGCGAACAGCAACACAGGATGACACGAGATTGCAGACCCTGATAACAACCATACAGCAAGGCTGGCCAGAGTGTAAGAAAGATGTACCTGTGGAAATATCTCCGTACTACTCCTTACAAGATGAACTGAGCACCCAAGATGGACTCGTGTTCAGGGGTGAGCGAGTTGTAATTCCAGACTCACTCCAGAAAGACATCACCCAGCGCATTCACTCCTCACACCTGGGGACGGAGGGCTGCCTCAGGAGAGCAAGAGAATGTGTGTATTGGAACGGTATGAATGATCACATCAAAAAGTACATCGCTAAATGTGACACATGTCGATCATTAGATACAAAACAACAAAAAGAGACGCTACAGCCTCATGAGATTGTCACCAGACCATGGGCTAAAGTTGGTACGGACTTATTTAGTTTTGAAAACAGAGACCATTTAATTACTGTGGATTACTATTCCAATTTCTGGGAGATAGACTATCTGCCAGACACCAAGGCAAGCACGGTGATCAGGAAGTTAAAGGCTCATTTTGCACGACAAGGCATTCCTGATATTGTCTTTTCAGACAATGGTCCTCAGTACAACTCAACAGAGTTTGCCAACTTCAGCAGCAAGTGGGAATTTAATCATAAAACGTCTTCGCCAGGATACCCACAGAGTAACGGGAAGGCAGAATCAGCTGTTAAGACAGCCAAACGACTGATGAAAAAAGCAAAACTGGCCGGTCAGGATCCTTATCTTGCCATATTGGATCACCGCAACACACCAACCCAAGGACTAGACACCAGCCCGGCACAGAGACTGTTGAGCAGGAGAACAAAAACACTACTTCCTATCAGAAACAGTCTCTTATTGCCAAAAGTGACAAACAACAAAGCAGGACTCATGAAGAACAGCAAGAGACAATGCAGATACTACAACAAATCTGCTAAGGACATGGACAACTTAAAACCTGGGGAATTTGTACGAGTGCAGCCATTTGAACCAAACAGACTGTGGAAAACAGCCAGAGTGACCACGTCACTTGGGAACAGATCCTACGATGTGGAGCTCGACACAGGCAATGTCCTGAGACGGAACCGACGTCATCTTAGAAAAGCTCAAGGAGTTACCAGGACTGAACAATCTGCTCCAGAGACACAAAGTGACACAATGCCATTGGAGAGCACAGTGTGCTCAAGGGGTACCAGCACTAGATATGGACGTTCGATCCATAAACCTAGTCATTTGAAGGACTATGTGTGTACCTAGAAAAAAAAAAAAAAAAAAAGGAAATGTGAATAATAATGTGAAGTTGAATGATGTTGTGTTGTTTTGTTTAAAATTGTATAACTTTTTGAGAGTTAGTTATGGTACAGAAAATAGAAAATAATTTGGTGATAATATTCATGTTCAGGAATAGAAGATAATTTTGTTTTATACCGACAGATTTTGTCCTAAAATGTTTGGGGGGGCTAATGTTTTGTTTTAAAAGAAAAAACCTTATTTAAAAGAAAAGGGATGTAACAATGGGAATTGTTATTTAGTTATGTGTTCTGCACGGACGGGTTAGAGTGTAACACACGCAGATGTAAGCGTGCAAGAGACTGCTGTGTATATGTGTTAAAAGAAGACTTAATAAAAATTGTTTCCTGTGAGCAGGGGATTGCTCAACCGTCCTGTTTGTAGTCGTGAGACAGAACAAGCAGAAACAAAAAGTATGAATGATATTATTTTATGGAACATAAGATGTCTTAATTCGAAAAGATTGTATGTTTTAAGATTGGCCAAAATAACTCCAGTTCCTTTAGGACAGGCAGAAAAAAAACGTTGTCTGTGACACTATTATATTTTGCCCACTCAGAATTTGCAAAGTCTCCCAGCTTTATTAATTTAAATGAGCAAAACCAGCTAATCAAGTTCAAGTTCTGAGCATTTGTAATGCCCTTTTCAGTTTTAATTGTCTCGCTGAAGCATAAGTGATCAACGAATAAAAATTGCGGTCAAGCGTCATAGAGAGCAGGAAAGTCTCAAATGTAGTATAAATGATCAGTATTTAATGGTAAAAGTCCGTTGGTGAAAGAATGGTGAAAGGAAACTTCCCTTTTACCATCAGTGATGATCAAGTTCACGCGTGGGGCAGGCAGACAGGATCGTTCGGTTAAACAGACAAATATCAAAACAAGAGACAAAGGCAACACGGGAACGCACGAAAAACTGTGTTCGTCCTGAAATGCGCTAAATCTAGTAGATAATTCGCTTAGCCAGAGCCTGTGCAACCGTCAAAGGACGAGTCACACACAGACCACTGCACAATCACGCGCACTGGCTCGGCAGACACACGCATGGAACAGGAAACTGTCAGGTAACAAAAAGCAATCAATGACGACATTGTTTTCAACTTAAACAAAAAAACCGCCCAAAATATGCCCACCCGCCCAAAGCAATTTTTGCCCGCAAAATCAAATTCAAAACCGCCCAATTGGGCGGGAACCCGCCCAATCTGGCAACACTGTATAGAATACAAGATATAACTTTCCGTTTTTACTTCCCGATGTGGCCAGAACATGACGCAATTGTATATCGCGCGTGCGCAAAGCGTGATGTAGGAAATCTTCATGTGTAGGACAGAATTTTAGAACACCGGCTCTGCTTACACGTATTACGTAACACGTATTAAATACAACATTTGTCAAATATCGCTGATTTACACGGTGTGTGTGGGTATATAACCAAAATAATAGTAGTAGTAGTATTAACAACAATAATAATAACAACATTTCGAGTCAAATGCAGTGATCCATTTGTGTGCAGTTACTGTGCTTATTTTAGACAAAAAACATTTTAAATTTACTGTACATCTCCTTTACTCCTTTACGGCTGCGCATGTGCGATTCGTTTGCAATCGGGAGAGAAGAGAAGTGTCTCGGGAGAGAAGAGAAGTGCAATCGGGACTTCTAGAGAGAAGTGTCACACTAGAACTGCGGCTGAGAACGTGTGTGTGTGAGAACAGTACGGACAAATCAAAGTCTCCAAAAGTTGCCAGTCACAGCAAAAAAACTCGCTAGATTTGTCGCTAATCGCTTTTTCAAAAAAAGTCTCTAGGGGGGTCTGAAAAGTCGCTAAATCTAAGTTGGCAACTCTGCACATAAACGTGCTGCTCGTGTGAGGAGACGCGCGTATTTTCCCGCAGAGTGCCTGAACCGTGACGTCACGCACCCTGGTCCGCGCCCGGGCACTTCGCACACTCACACTACAAGTGCAGTCAGTGTGCCCGAGCACACCTCTTCAACCGGGCCACGGCCGACCAGAAGTGCCGCGGCCAGGCACGGATAGGAGCACTCACACTGTCAAACCAACCATGCTTTGGTACCCGGGCACGGATCCGAGTACCTAGTGTGAGTAAACCCTAAGTCACCGTAACCTACACATGCTAAAATGCTACCGCGTTTTTTTCACGAAAAAAAAAACGAGACTCAAGAAAGTCTCTTTTAAAAATGAAAGATTTCCTACTCCAAAGTGAACAGATTTAGGTAATGTAATATACAAATGTGTTGCGTGTAACTTATCTGGATTTCAAAACGGTTGACTTGTAAGTTCTAATGCTGCTAATCTGAAACATGAAATGATAGCATGACAACACTAGTCTTACGAAAAAATGCTTCAGTATATTAGTTATTTTTGCTGTTTTTTGTAAATATGCTATTGTAAATATGCTATTGTAAATATGCTATTGTTTTTTTGCAAAATATGCTACTGTGTGAGTATAATATAAACTAGGCCTCTAATGATATACAACACAGTATGTAATAGTGAATAGACGGATAGTGAAAATATGCTATATTTAGTGATTTCTATGATATTCTGTAAGTGCGTTTTAATGAGAAAACACGAAAATAATTGCTGTACCTAACAATTTATTTTCTTTATTCTTTAGCTGTGTTTTATTACACCACTGGACAATAGAGAGCATCCTAACCATCTGGGTTACAGTGTGGTACATCAGCGGGTGTTTCAAACCGCTCAACACATCACTGGCTCTTCACTTCCTGCCATCGAGGACGTCCAGAGGAAGTGCTGTGTGCGTCAAGAGCTCAGCATCTCCAAAGATTCTTCTCACCCTGACCACCGACTGTTCTCTCACCTGTCATCGGGCAAACGCTTCAGCAGCATCAGGACCAGAAGCAGCAGACGTGAGAAACAGGTTCTTCCTCAGAGCTGTGACCCTCAGGAACACTGCTCTCGCACTAGACTTTTCCGTTGCTTTTTGCACCCAAAATTGTTTACAAACCTATCGCACTACTGAACGTTCCATGCACATCCAGGGAAAGGACATCCGCTGTGGGACTAATAAAGGCTTTTTCAATTCAATTCAATTCAATACCTGCTCATGGCACTTTGTGCTGAACGTGTCAATATGCTCATGTCTACTAATTACCTGACTGCACACAATTGCGACATACACTGCATATACCTCCCTATACCATGTTTCCATTCATCATGGCTATCTACCTTATCATATCTATCTTGTGTGTGTGTTTATATGTGCCTATATAATTTATATCCTCATGCAGCACTTTAAAAACACATCCAATTAATTATTATTTATAAATCATATGCATATCATATCTTGCACTTGCTACTTTCTGCACTCCCTGTTAGACCTAACTTTATTTTGTTGTCTTGTACTGTACTTGCCAATAAAAATAAAGTTGAATCTAATCTAATTATGTTGCTATTATGTTTTTTTTTTTATCTTACTGTTTGTCATCCCATTTTTTATCTAGTGTTTAGCAAATGTTAAATGTGTTACGATATTTATGTGTTTTTTAATTATACATGTGTGATGATTGTACATTTTAAATACTGTTTTCCGGGTCATTTAGATAATATTCTACGGTATTCATTTTTGTCACTAAAACAGTTTCCATTAATAATGTAGTAGTGTGTCTGAACTAGGACGTCTGAGAAATGCACGGCTGTAAGTTTGTAGTTAAAATGTAATATACATTAGAATGCATAAGGGTGAAAGTCTTAGAATTCCATATGCCATTTTGTAAACTTTTTATCATAATTATTTTCACATTGTTCAAACATCAGTTGAACTGGACACTTTCTGATTTAAACGACTTTAGCTGCCACTGCTTCCCACATTATGAGCCATATCTGGTTGGATTTTATTTGGCCAGAGCAGGTAAAGGGCGCAGGAAATGATGATCATCTCTCACATAAAAAACACATGTCTAACGCTCTGTGCATTTAATAAACACGAGTCGATTGCAACATGTTCCCGTTCTCTACAACGTCTGAAAGCTGTTTCAATGATCCGACGTTTCTGCCGTTTTTTGTCGAAAAAAGAAGCCACCATGACGTCAAAAGTACTTTGCCAAAACCTCCGCTTCAGTATCTCCGCCCATTTTCTGAAGCGTAACACATTATTACGCTGTGATCAGTGAACCAATCAGATCGCTCGTCTCGGCGTGAGCGCCAATTCGCCTCAGTCTAGTCTAAGAAAATCTTCTATTAAGCGACGTGACATTTTCTTTTGTGGTAAGATTTACTTTCTTTCCAGAAATCTGTGTTTCACAAACCGATCTTCTGCTGCCCTGGAGTATTTGTTGTTTTAGATGGACTTCAATGAAACGTATTTACGCCCAGATTTAGCATTTGCAAATTGTTTAGTTAGTTGAGTGGCGTTAGGCCTTGCAGAAACGTTTACAACGCTTATATTATGTTCATACTGTTCGCACTAATGCCTTAACATTTAGTATCCACTTCTCGATTTTTATGAGATATTAAGTTACTATCTCGTAATAACACTTCTGTAAGGTTCTCGTGTTAATGACACGGCGGTTCGGGGGCTTACAACGCTCACGCGGACGCCGTCATGACACGTGCGCTGCAAAGATGCCAACGATAGCAATTCCAGTTGATGAGCTACAATACAAGGTCAAAACTAGACGAAATCTGTGAGATTGAAGAGCCCTTAACCTGAAAAACTGACGCTGTTACGATCCCCTCTAGTCTAGGGGTTTGAGAGGAGAAGTAACAAAATAAAACAAAATATGGAGTTCGGAAAAATATCAAAAAAATGTTTAAAAAGAAATTGAATTGTGGCAACACACTTCAGTTCTGTCCCAAAGCGAAGGAAACTCACCACAGATTACACAAATCAAAATATTTATTGATACAAGGAAACTTAAGGCAAAAATGGAAATAACTGGAAGCAATGGCTCAGGAGAGAGCAAGGCCTAAAACAACAAACAAAAACACAGTTCTAACTAATATTTTCTTATCTGGCTTACCTAACAAACAAAAGGAAAAATAAACACCGCAAACTTCCCTCACCTCCCTAACTAACCAAAAACAGGGATGAAGGTTTCAGCAAAAGAAATAGGCACTCTCTCCCTACGCTTCCCTAACTAAACTAAGAAACACACACCACACACACACACACACACACACACACACACACACACACACACGTCAGGATTCAACAGTGTCGACTCACCACACCTGGTTACGTCAAATCACACAGCCACTAGTTTCTAACCCCACTGGGCATCCAAGTTTTACACACACTTTAGGATGTTCACATACATCACAAACACATTTGGTTCGCTTTGGAGCAGGAGAGAAGTGTGCCTCCTCCAGCCAGGCTTCAACTCCTTTTAAAAGGTGACAGCTCACTCTTCAACATGATGGCGTAACGAAGGACAGGTGGAACTGCTTCCGCCTGGGAGGAGCATAGGGAAGAGAGAGAAGGCACAACACAGCACATCTCCACACCCACAGAGCATACCATTCACTCACTGAAAATGAACACGTCCCAGGACGTAACAGACGCGAAACGGCAATAACGTGCACGCTCACGTGTGTGTGTGTGTGTGTTATAATGAATGTTTCTGCGTGACAAAAATAGATGGCTAACCAAATCAAATTTGGAGTAATTTCACCAATCTGGCGCGAGCATGACGGCACAAGGGACATCGCTCGAAAGATCTTTAAATTCTGCACGGTGAGACACTTTTCTGATGTCAGTAAAATAACCTGCTGTCATCGTAAGTGTGTGTGTCAAATAGTCACATGTGTTTTTCTAATGTAGAAAGGAGGAACATTGCGGGTGGAAACCCGAGACCGCATGCTCGTAAATTTCAGCCACCCCTTTTGGGTCACCTACAGGGATCATTTTTTTAACAGTAAGTTTCTTTTTTGGGTGAATTTCTTCAGCATATTTGACCTTTTTATCATATTTTTTCATGTTTATTCATGTAGTCTGTCACATGTTTGAATTTTACACACTTTTGTAGCACCACTACACAATTCCTGCAGATAATCAAAACATGTCGAGAAGAACTACAGAATACACTCGTGTTTCAGCTGCAGAAATGCTTTTTACATCACTGAATATTCCTCATCCTCTGACGCTGTCACTGTTCTTCACCGTTTTTGTTCATCTTTCTGAATCATCTTCAGTTATTCTCAGACATTTCACTGAACTGATGGAAATTGAGCTTCTCTGATGTCGCTCTTTTTGACTGCAGAAAACAACCACAGTTTTTACATCATTATGGATTATTACTCTGAAAACCTGGCGGCGAGAATCGGGATAGCTGGCGATGCTCTCTTCACGGAGCAGCAGGTACGAGATCTTCTCCCGTGTCATTTAGTGAAGAACATTTAGTTCCAGATTCATCACATGCACAAAACATGCACAAGTCAGTTCTCACAGCAGTGTGTGTGTCACAGACCGTGTGTGTGTGTGTGTGTGTGTGTGTGTGTGTGTGTGGTCGAACACTTGTCATCAAGATACGCTACATGTAAACCAGGTCGTGGAGGAACGTTGACATGCTTTACAATGACCTGAGAAAAACTAAACACACCGTACGTCCCACACTATCAGGAGAAACTGAACGAGAGCTGCACTCACCTGATCTTAAAATGAAAGCAGAAAGAAACGCCAGGCATTAACATTGGGAAGCTTTTCTTGAACGTTTTATTGAGTTACTTACATTACATTTTGTCTGCAGACCTTCAAGCTGGTCACATATGGTTTTTACTAGGGGTGTGCGATATGAGTTAAAATTCATATCACGGTATTTTCTACTGTACTGACCAGGCTTTGTTTCTGGTCTTTGTAAACGGTGTCACGCTTTCTTTCTCGCGCACGTGAAACCAAAATTTTCAAACGAAAACAGACTTTTTCTGTTTAGACTTTTTTGTTTTTATTGCCGTTTGACGAGGTTTGAGTTGCAACATTGCTTTTTTATCCAAATAAAAAGGTTTTTCCAAATAGTTTGTGTGATTTTGATCTTGGTGTGTCTTTTATTACATGCTGTTTTTATATAACTTTCTGTTTTATCACATATTTTCAATCTATCTTACTGTACAGTACTTTGTATCAATTTCTATTGTCTTAAAGCGCTTAAAGTACATTACATTACACATCTCAATACCGGTATTCAGATTAATACCAGTATACCGCCCACCCCTAGTTTGCACCAAATAATTAGTTTAAGCCTCGAGATTCAAGTGAGACAAACACTTCAGTCTCGCTTTAAATCTACGCCGCTGACAGCCTGAAGACGAGGGCGGGGTTTAGTGAGGCGTGTGAGTGCAGTGATTGGTGTGGTAGAGTTGCAGATTCTAAGAAGAACACACTGTGACACATGAAGCATGATTAATGACGCTCGTTGTTACAGTGACGTGAGGATAAATCTATTTTTCAGCCGTTTTTGTGTTACATGAATATTGTTTTCTGACTTCCTGAAGATTCTGGACTGGGTGGTGCAGCTGTGTCTGGCACTCAGTGCGTGGCACCAGAAAAAGCAGGTGCATCTCAACGTCCACCCCGAGGTTCCCCTGCAGCTCACACACACACACACACACACACACACACACACACACTCACGCTCTTGCTGTGACGTCACAGTGTCTTTTGGTTTTTCTCTGCAGAACATATTCTTGGTAAATAGCCAGTTAAGGTTGGGGGATGCCGGAGCATATGAGCCAATGGTGTAAGATGCTTGAAACTCATTCTCAACTCTGCTGAAAGAAAGTGTTGAGCTTACTGTGAAGTATATGGGTTTTTTAGAAACAGCCCATACTTTAGGACATTCAACAACGATCAAAGGAAGTGCCGGTCGCCAGAGCAACAGCAAGGTCAGGGCTGCATCGCCAAAAGGTGAGTGACTTCCTGTGGTGAGAGGCGGAGTGTCTGTGTGTCTGACTGACCGTCTCACTCTCTCTCCATGTCTGTCCACCTGCTCCTCAAACTCTCCATCTTGCTCTTCCGCCGGTGGATTTCTCCTCAGTGACGCTTACAGTGTGGGGGCTGTCCTGTATCAGGCCTGTTGGCGGAAAGTCGGTGTAAATTGAGGTTGTGTGAGCGTTGTAGTTGAGATGAAATATCTTATGGCTTTATTCTCCTGGAAATAACTGGAGGTTCTGATGTCTCCTGCTGTCACTGTGAAACTCCTTAGGTAAAGATGAACAATGAGTATGTCACGTGATGACCAGCCATCTTCATGTGTTTTTCCTTTAGAGTGACCCACCGATGGAGCGTCACAGGGTTAACCATCGGCTCCTTCCAGCAAATTTCAGTCTAGAACTGGAACAATTGGTGAAAGGACTACTGCGCGACCAGCTAAACCGCAGGACGTCAATTAAACAGACACTGCAAAAACCATTTCTGGCTGCAGCGGTGCTGGTGAGTCAAAGTTCTGAGATGAAACAAACAAAAGTCACACGCAGATTTGTTGCCTTTTCTTTTTTGGCCATTGAATGTGCATTTCTGTCTGTCCAAGGTCATTTCATGCAGAGCATCATTTGTGTAAGACGAGTTGTGAAAACGAGGTCAAAATAGCAGCAGCACGTGTGAAGGTATACAACAACCTTGACTATGATGAGAAGGAAGATCTTGACTTGAAGACGCCATTTGTCCAGCAGAAGGAAATAATGCTAAATGCTCAAGCTGCAGCTTTTCAGCCTCAATATTCAACAAGTAATGTGCAACCAATGCAAGACATGACTAATTTGGCCCAAGCAATCACCATCTCCCTCACTTTGAATCGTCTGCCTGTCCCAGAGCCAACAGTCTTCACTGGAGATCCACTTAAATATGTTGACTGGAAGCTGTCCTTCGTTGCACTCATTGATCAGAAACACCTGCCAGTTGGTGAAAAAATGTTCTATCTAAAGAATTATCTCGCAGGTGAAGCACAAAGGGCCGTGAAAGGGTTCTTCTATCGGAATAATGAAGACGCGTATCAAGGTGCCTGGGCAGTTCTTCAAGACCGCTACGGAAGTCCTTATGTGATCCAGAGAGCCTATAGAGAAAAGCTTGGAAAGTGGCCTAAAATACCAGCCAACGACCCTATAGCTCTCAGGGACTTCTCAGACTTTCTTCAAGGTTGCGCCGAAGCTATCCCTCATGTCACAGGCCTTGACATTCTGAACGACTGTGAATAAAATTCCAAACTTCTTAAGAAACTACCTGAATGGTAACCCCATCACTGCCCCACTTTTAATGAAAACTAAATTTTCGGATGAAAGAGTTTCAAAGAGAGCAAAAGTATTCAGTACAAATGTTCAAATGGAAAATGCCAACCATAGGTTTGTAAAACCTTCAAGCTCTGGGTTTAAACCAGCCTGTTTATTCTGCAAGGATGAGATGCATGGAGTGGTTAAATGTCCTACGTTCGCAGCAAAAAGTACAGACGAAAAGAAGATTTTTATTCAAGAAAATCACCTTTGTTTTGGCTGTTTAGGGAAAGGACACAACAGTAAGGACTGCAAAAGAAGACACACCTGTGACATATGTGGTCGACGTCATCCCACTTGTTTACATCGTGAAAAAGAAGAGTCCATGAAACCCTTACACAGCAGTTCTGTGCCTTGTGAAAATATTCTGTGTGAAAATATTCACACAGCCATAGCCCATGTAATGACCCGGCAGAGTTCTGCTACTTCAAGTATAGTACCAGTGTTTGTGTCATCAGCAACAGAACCTCAGCGTGAGATCCTAACTTATGCCCTGCTGGACACACAGAGTGATTCAACCTTTATCCTCCAGGACATCATGAATGAACTGAGCATAAATGCACAACCAGTGCAGCTCTAACTCAGCACAATTACATCTGTCAAAACGGTTGTAAGGTGTAAGACCGTTCGTGATCTGCAAATCCGTGGATTCAGAGAATCCAGAGATGGGGACAAGTCACATATGGTCAAGTCCAAGCAAGTCTCCAAGTCTTAACCATCAAGTCTCGAGTCAAGTCTCAAGTCACAGTTTAGACAAATCAAGCAAGTCAAGTCAAATCAAGGGTTCACCCCAAGCAAGTCAAGTCGAGTCATGATAAGTTTCAAGTCAAGTCGCAGTACTAAAATAAACAGAGGTTAAATTATTAATACATGTTTATTTTTGCACAAAAAAAAGATGAACCTATATACATATATTATGCATCTTCACGCTGCTATATTTGAATTGAAAACATGCACTTGGAAAAAATATTTGCCAAGACATTGGCCCCAAGTTGTTGACGATTGGGGATCGTCAATAATAATAATTCTAATAATAATAATAATCCTTCTGAACACACGCCATTCAATTGGCAAGGTGGTAGACTGGATATGTAGTAGTCTGGGGCATAATCAACTGCGACATGGATGGCTGCTGTAGATCGCTGCAGTGTATCTTGGATTTGAGATATTCATCATATCTGCATAGATAAAAAAACAAAATACAAAACCAATCAGGGAAAACTGTAAACATTAAAACAAAATTATTTTCCTATGCACAAACATCATTTTTTTTAATGATGTAAGGAAATTAAATTGTAAATCAGATTTTCATGTTTACACACACAGAAATGGAAATACACATGAACTGACATAATGTAAGATTTAAGCATTTATATACAGTCTATGAACCTTATAAACCAAGTATTGTGACTGAAAATTTGCCTAGAAAGTTTAACATGATTTTTAATACTTATGCTGTCCATTATAGGGCACAGTATAGGGAATTTATACACTCTTTTTCATCTAGTGATGGGACACTCTTTTTCATTTTAGCAGAATATAAATATAACGTATGTGAATATAGCCCAGCGATGAAGGTTAATCAGCACACCTTTTGTTGTTATTATTAGTGTAGACAAAAAAGAAGACAGACTTCAATTCGAATGATGAAATTATTCTGGTCAGCATGACCAAAAAGTTTGGAAAGATTTTAAGGAGAAGTGATCGCTCGCACTGACGCATTGATCTGGGATTTTCATGCAGTATGCGCGAGCTGATATTCAACACGCACACGCAGTCAGACGATACAAACACTTGAAAATGCGCACACCTAACGTAGACGTTATAGCTTACGTGAAATATCCGTTTCTCTGCATCTGTTCAATCTTTTTCTATTGGCACGGTCCAGTTCAACGTCTTTATAGCCAAGTGTGACTGCTTGTGGAGCTCGACTATTGTCTGCTATCCACAGCGCTGCGTTAAGGTCACAGGCAGGCGCTAATCACAATTGCACAGGTGCTGCTCATGAGGCACAAATAGTTTTTTATATGCCAAAGTTCAAGTCAATTACGAGTCATCCACTTAAAGTCAAGTCTCAAGTCACCTGCTCTCGAGTGAAAGTCAAGTCAAGTCATTTTCTTACTTTAATCAAGCAAGTCGCAAGTCATGAAAATTGTGACTCGAGTCAGACTCACAGGACCAGACTTGATCAACTCTTTGGTGGGAGCTCTTTGTCGTTTTAGAAAGGAAACTGTGGCCATAGTTTGTGATATTGAAAGGATGTTCCATCAGTTCTTTGTTTCGCCTGGACATCGCAACTACTGAGATTTTTGGGTGAGATTTTTCAAACTGAACCAAAAGAATATCGAATGGCAGTCCATCTCTTCGGTGCAGCTTCCTCTTCTGGATGCGCTAACTTTTGTCTGAGGTACTTGGCACAACAACACAACGATGATTTCCAAGTAGCATCAAACTTTATTGAGAACAACTTCTATGTGGATGATGGGTTGGTGAGCGTGTCATCAAGTGAAGCTGCCAAGCAATTAATCACAGAAGCACAACAGTTATGCAGAATCGCTGGTTTGCGGTTGCATAAGTTTGACTCTAATCGACCGGATGTGCTCTCTTGTATAGCCCCATCAGAAATAGCCACAATCTCAGAACCCCTTAGTATAAAACCTGATAGAACACACGAGTGATATGTACTTGGCATCCAGTGGTTGATGGAGACTGATGTGTTTGGCTTCAACATTGAAGTAAAAGAAACTCCTCCAACGCGGCGTACTGTCCTTTCCGTGGTCGCCTCTCTCTTTGACCCACTTGGATTCTTGACTCCTTTTATATTGACAATAAAACACATCCTGCAAGAATTATGCCAGAAAGGCAAAGGATGGTGTTGGCAGGTCGTCTTAAATTCCACAACGAAGTTGCGTGTAGCCTGGATCGCTTTTAGACAGCACTGAAAATAAATCGCTATTGTATATTTCCAGATACACAGCAAACAGCTCTTACTCTGATGCCACTCTCAACTCCAAATCAGCTGAGAGTGATCACGTTTTTATTAAACACACCCACATCATTAATTCCATTACCTCTGAATTAATTGGTGGTAGAAGAACGTATTTAAACAAAACAAACATGCAACAATACAAGAATAAATGCATTGAGATCACAATTTAACAGATGGGATGATCCATTTCCTGATAATTTGCTTCTACGGTGGGAGGAATGGAAATCCGGTCTCCAATTGTTGAAAGAAGTTTATATACCCAGATGTTACTATCCTCCAGACTTTGGCAACATAGTTTAAATAGAGCTTTACCATTTCTCTGATGCTAGTAATGTGGGATATGGTGCATGCTCTTATTTGCTATATAAAAATGATGAAAACAAAGTTTATCGTTCGCTTGTAATTGCTAAAGCAAGAGTCGCACCCATCAAGGTCCACAGCATTCCCAGACTGGAGCTGCAGTCACATCAGCAAAATTGAGTTTGATGTTGAAAACGGAACTCCAGATGAAGATTGATGGAGATTACTTTTGGACAGACTCCCAAGTAGTGTTGGCTTACATCAGCAACAAAGATTTCACGTGTTCGTAGCTAACCGTGTTCAACTAATAAGGACCATCACAGATCCAAATCAGTGGCATTATGTTGATACATCTCAGAACTCAGCTGATCATGCCTCCAGAGGTTTGTCTGCAAGGGACCTTCCGTCAACCAATTGGCTTTCAGGACCCAAGTTTTTGTGGGAAGAAGAGGTCCTACCAGCATTTAATCCGTCAAATGAGTTGCTCATTGGAGATCCTGAAGTGAAAACGGTTCAAGTATTAGAAACACATGTTTGCAAGAAGGTAGATATGATGAGTCGTCTGAGTCGGTTTTCCAGCTGAACAAAGCTAGTTAAGGTGGTGGCTAGGATCAAAAGACTAGGAATTAAAATGAAACCTCAAAATGAACTTGTCACTGTGGAAGAGCGAAGAATTGCTGCCAATGTGTTGATTTAAATCGCCCAAGAAGAATTCTTCTTTCAAGAAATAAACCTGCTTAAAAAGGGAAATGCTGTTCCTAAGTTAAGTCCTCTTTACTGTCTTGACCCCATTGTAACTGATGGACTTCTTCAGGTTGGAGGGAGACTGAAAGCATCACACTTTCAAGAACTGAAACATCCTGTCATTCTCCCTCGAGACAGCTATTTGACACAACTGATCCTGTCCCATTATCACAACCAGATCTGTCACCAAGGACGCAATCAAACCTTGATGGAAATTAGAGCAAACGGATTCTGGATAATTGGGGGAAGTAAATTGGTTGCTAAGCTTGTGCATAAATGTGTAACATGTCGGAAACCGCAACGTCCTTTAGAGGAACAACGTATGGCAGAACTTCCCAAAGAACGTGTAGAAGTTTGCGCACCTTTCACCAACTGCGGTATGGATTGCTTTGGTCCTTTTATCACCAAACAAGGTCGTAAAGAGTGTATAGAGATATGGCCTCATATTTACTTGCCTGACTTCTCGAGCAGTCCACATCAAAATGCTTGTAGACCTAACAACAGACGCTTTCATTAATGCCATGAGGTGCTTTATCAGTCTCCGAGAAGCCGTATCTCAGCTACACTGTGACCAGGGCACAAACTTTGTCGGAGGAAAGAATGAGTTTAGAGAAGCTCTTATAACAATGTGATGTGAAGACCCTGGAAGAATTTTTTGAAAAAAGAGTTTGCTTTTAATGCTCCCTCAGCAACCATGCAGGTGGAATCTGGGAACGACAAATTCGGACCATACGCAATGTTCTGAAAGTTACAGTTCCTGAATGTAAAGGCAGACTGGCTGATGCTTCCCTTAGGACGCTGTTTTATGAAGCCATGGCCATTGTTAACAGTTGTCCATTGGCTGTCGATGGAATTAATGACCCTCATGCCCTTGAACCTTTGACATCAAACCACCTAATTCTGATGAAGTCCAAGGTTGCATTGCCACCACCTGGAGCATTTGTTAAAGAAGATATGTATGCTGTAAAGCGATGGAGAAGAGTACAGTATTTGACTGAGCAGTTTTGGAGTAGATGGAAGAAGGAATACTTCTGGAACGTAGCAACAAGGCAAAAATGGCATGTACCCAGACGTAACGTGAACGTTGATGACATAGTCATCATTAGGGAAGATATGCTTCCCAGGAGCCAGTGGTAGATCGGTTGGGTTATTGACACCACAGCATCCGCTGAATGTTTAGTTCGTCGTGCCAAAATACAAGTAGGTGAACGAAGGCCGACCAAATCAAATTGTTTGCTTAAACCATCAATTATTGAAAAACCTATTCAGAAACCTGTACTGCTTATTGAAGGTGAATAATTGACTGGTTGTACTGACATCAGACATAAACAGTGTGATTTATTTATTTAATTTACTATGTTTCTCTATAGAAAGGCTAAAATCATGTGCGATTGTGTTATGTTTTTATATAAATCTTGACATGATTTGGTGGGAGTGTAAGTGGCCACCTTCGTGACGTCACATGCGCTCGGGGGTGTGTCAGAATAAGTTCCGGTAGAATCAGCTGTTGCACCAGGTGATTGTCTGATGTTTGGATCGTTGCCAGAACCGCTGCTTACCGTTTCGTTATTCTTGTTCTCAAGAACGTGAGTTTGAATTTTTTGTTCTGCTTCTCTTTAATTTATTGGGTTAATGTATTGATTTTGTTCAATGTTTAGCACAGGAGCTGTTTTGTGAGCCCACGCGTTGTGTTTGGACTATTGTTTGCCCTCTCAGTTAGCGTATCGAGGTGTGTACCTTTTTGTTTATTATTATTTTGAATTGTGTTAAATTTTGATCCTTATTATTATTTGTTCGATTATATGATTCTAAATGCTCGTTTGTTTGTTTATAGTTTGCACGGTGTTCGATGGTGTTGATGGTGTTTGAAAAGCAACGTCAATAAAGTCACTGCACCCGTTGAGACTCTCACGAAAATTCTTGAATGCCGAGAGCAGCTACAATTTGGATACGGTCCCTAGTGGCCATTTTGACAAACTCACTCACTTTGACATCCATAGTGGCCCTTTTTGTGGCCATTCTGTGTTCATTTTGACATCACTCTCGCTCGGTCAGACTCGGTGTGACTCAGCTGCAGCAGCTAGTGGCTATATCATTATTTTTTATTTATTTTTTTTTTTTGCTTTTATGATTGATACTGTTTGTTTGGTAATTTTTGCTAAAATTCAGGTTTAACTTGTAGGGTACAGTCCTGTTGGGGTTGATATGCCGCCCGTTTGTATACTTGCAATGTTCAATTTAAAACAATAAAATATCCATGACCTAAAAATGCACTGAACTTTCTCTTTCTCTTACTTCCGGTGTGAACGTGGGGTGAGTGTGCCTTAAGGGCGTGATCATGAGTGATCTTTCAATCTTTGAAAAACAACTTTGCTTGTTGCATGTTAGTTTATGGTGAAGAAGTTGTGATAAGGCACATTCCAACGTACAAAAGTGCCAATACGTTCAGCGTGTTTATATCTGATTATACGGCGGCACCTACTGGATGAATAGCGAACTGCACAACTCAATGCATTTGTGTATGAAGAAATATTAGTTACATTCGAAAAAACATTAGCGATTTGAATACAATAGAAAATTATTATTTGTACCTTGTTGTTAATTAAAAGCACTGACAATCTGAAAAATATGTTTTAACAGTCTTTAATAACTGTTTCAATAAAGAAAATCCCAATAAAAAAAACTTCAAGAAAAGCAGTCAAGAAGACCAATATATGTATTAATGAAATAACAGAGCAGTTATGGTTTTGTTAAGAGATACCTTGCACCCTCTGAACTTTAAAACTAATTTTTTTGGTGCTTCTAGTGTTTTTCAGGGCTTAATAAAATGACTAGCATTTAAATCCAGGCTTTCCATTATTACACAGAACCTGCATGGAGCCATAACCAGAAACCCACTCAATTAAACAACAAACACAACCAAACTCATTAAGCTTATTGCAAGAACTAACAGTTTGAACAAAACAAACGAATTATCGTTCGACACATCCATTCACTTAATTGTTAATACTGTAAAATTTTACATTATTGTAGGAAGTGCGTTTTAAAACAGCTTAAGATACAAGTCTTTCTCCACAATTTCACAATTTCTCCACACAAATAAAACCCTTCAAACACTAGTGGACTTTATTCCCTGTGAGTGTGTATGAGGTTTAGTGAAGAGTCAAATCCGCATTGCGGCTTTAGTCCGTGCAAAAGATAAATAAAAAGAAAGTGGTAGTTTCCACTCAGCCCAAACATGCCGGTTGAAATCAAGCAATGCAGCGCAAGATGCCTCAGGGCCCAATGATGCCCAGGTCAGAGCTGAACTGAAAGCTCAGTGAGTTTGAAGGTCGGTGTTCCAGGAGGCCGGAGTCAACAGAGGAAGCCCACAAGCTGATGACCCAGTGTGGAGGCAGTTACGGGAATCTGGGGGTCACGGAGCACTTTTCCCCTTCCTGGGGATCACATCACGGAATAAACCCACTGGACACCAGGAAACCAGCCACAAGTTACATCAGTATCCATAGATGTCGTTGTCCACCCATCCGGCCGCGGCTGCAGAGGAGCTCCGGCACGGCTCATATATGTCATTGGTTACAAAACCACATCTTGTGCTGCTCGAAATGTTCTCATAGTCCTCAAAAGGAGGATTTGTGGGTGCGAGCACGAGACTTTGACCAATTTCTGAGCTCATATATTCCAGGTGAGTTGCTGGATGACCAGGTTGGTTCAGACGATTACAGTGGTCGTGTTTTATCAGATCGGCTCCGTGAAGCCACTGGCCCGGGACGGCATAGATTTCATCCTGTTCTTTTCTCCTGCCGGCACACAGAAAAATGTAAAATTAAGTGAAACGACAAGCAAGAAGAGGTGGATGAAGAAATTCTTGTGTTTTAGGTACCGTCTTAGCATGACTCTGAAGCAAAGCCCCCCCGAGACCACCAAAATCAGCAGCAGGGTCACAGGCAGAGTGGCGAGGAGGATGTAGTAAACATTTATCGCCTCGTCTGAAACAGAAACAGCTTTTTGTGTTTAAAAATCTGTTATATATTGTTGTGATATTATTTTAACAGACGTGTGTTTTACCGGAAGATTCTGAGAGTTCCGTTCTTATAGCGTCATCGTTTACTGTGATTGGCGGATGCTTGGGAACCACAGTCTGCTCGAAAAGACCTAAAAAATACTTGTTTAGATGCAATATTCAGATGATCACATAACACTCTGAAGCACTAATGGGCAGTGTCCCAATTAAAACAATTCCACCCTGAACCGATGATGCAAGACAGAGGGACCCTTGATTTCATGTTGTTAAGAGACTTCCATTCGAATATTGCAGCACAAATCGAGACTCTTCAGATCAATCAATTCTATTTCCAATCTTCTATTGTCCAACTTTGGTGAGCATGTGCGATTGTAGCCTCAGTTTCCTGTTGTTAGCTGACAGGAGAGTCACCCGGTGTGCTTTTTATACCACATTTTTCTGTCGTTTCGACAGATGTCTCACTCTCAAGAAGAAAGTTCAGGACAATCACAAGCTTCCACAGAAAAAAATGGAAATTGAGGCTCCTGAATAAGCCTGGATGATGTCTCCACGATAAATCCGATATCTCCACATTAGAAACTGAACTAATTTGTGGGCAGAATACTTGTGACTTTTATGGAGTTAAAACACCAGAATTATCAATTCTGTGTCATAAACACAAAAAAAGCGCTTTACATGAAGCTGACTTAGAGTATTCAAAATATTGCAGTGTAAATTGTCTGTTGATGCTACTGAAATTAATTATTTTTTGTGAGATAAGTTTATCGATACATGGCAGAGGCAAATTTACATTTCAACCAGTACTTCTTAAACAGTGGGCCGTCAACGTGCTCTTGCGGCACTAGAGTAAAATGTAGAGGCAAAATTATGACAGACTCGTCACAAAGAGACAAGTGAAATGCAACAGAAATGCTGTAAACTATTTTTTCATTTCACATTTGAGGTGGATGTAAACTGTTTTCTTTTTCAATTAAGTGTAATTCAATGAAATGTGCATGAAATTTAAATCAAATTTCCATAGTTTTGGCCATTTAAAGAAATATCCATTATTACTATTTTACCATTTGCTTGCATTTGTATATTTTTGCAAACATTTTGTACATTTTTTTTGCAAAAAATGTGTTTCTTTTCTGTTTGTAAAAAAGAAAAATCAGTTAAAAAAAAAAAACAAAAAAAACTTTACAGTCATTTGGCATAAGCTTTTATCAAAACTAAAAATTGGTGTTTTTCCTCCAAGTCAATATGGCAAAACCACCAGTACTGGGAACGTAATAAAATATGAAACACAACACATGTGCTTTGTTTACCTGTGTTTGAGGTGAAATTTCCATCTGGAGTGGGAACAGGATGCTTCTCTAAACAGCAAAAGTTCTCATACATCATTTCTACGATTATGCCTTGTTGTCATTCATGCCAGCAAACATTCAAAGACAACTTACCGTCTGAGTATTTGCAAATGAAATTGTTCTTGGAATTGCAACTGTAATCCGTCCACTTGAACAGGTTGTTTTTCGTGGGCCGATACAACAAAGCCACACACTGATCCTGGCCACAAGAGGGCTCTGTCGCCATCCAGTTCCTGTGAAAAAAGACAATCAGATTCCACTTCTCAGAAACTACTGAGGTCATTTTGTGAGAATGGTGTTGTGTCATATTTCACAGACATCCTTTTTTATTACTTATCACTTCCATTCATGGAATATATCGAAGACACCCTAGGCAATCGCTGTTATTAACTCGACAATTTGATGGCACGTGTTACATTTAACTTTCATTATGTAATGAGTGCAACAAAGGAGTTATAAACACTTCCAAAAACCCCAGTTATATTTATTAGTTTATATTTTTAAACCAACTTCAGTTTTTCCTTGTTGCTTATTATTTGACATAAATATGACCAATAAAAAAAACACGCACGTATTTGACTAAATATTAAGCCTTGAACCAATCATGGGCAAACAAAGTGGCTTTACAAAATTACTAAGTTAAAAAAAAACACTGGGAACAAAGCCAGTCTTGTGAGGGAAGATCAGTAGTCTTTTTCAATAGCTTCACCAAACTTCTCCATAGACCTTCTTCACCTAAACCTTCATCAGCACAACATGGCGATGGATTGACTGCTTGGCTCCATTCTTCACACGAGCGGTTGGTACATATGGTCGAAAGCCTGATGATTTACCCCCATACTGTGGTGGATCGTAAACTTCCTCCAATATTGAACCGAGTGTTTGCTGTGGACAAGTCGTGACTTTTGAAGAGTGTTCCAAGACCAAGGCTTTAATCGGAACAGCTCAACCTCCAACACAAGTTTGGGTTCTTTACCACTGAGTGAGATGATGTTCCATGTGCCCAATAGCCAGATTCTTTGATGAGGGAGTGGGTTGCTATTGCTTCTCTGCACAACTGTTAAAGAAATAACAATGCTTAGACCAAAAGAAGGATGGTCTTACAGTATGTTGCTGTTACGAGCATCTAGACACTAGCAGGCAAACCCCAGTCCTTTACTAGGGATCAGGAAACGTCAATCTGATCCATAATGTCTCTGGATGTAGTTCCAAGCACCAATCAAGAACAAGACTAACTTACTTCGCAAGATAACCAACATGTGTTTTGGTAGTTTTTGTTTTTTTTGACGTGCGTTCAAACAATCAAACGCACGATCAAACAACTATTTTTTACTGTAGTGCTGTGTTCTTGTACGTGTGTCTAAATCTTGTGTGAGGACCTGCTTGCCTCCGAGAGAAAAAACCATGGAAGCCATGTGGTCTATATTGCACCAAGTAGTTTGAGTTTCTGGTAGAAACATTAGGTAACCGTGTAATTTTGGGCAGTGTAGCCAGTTGTTTTTTTGTTTCTTTTTTTCGAGTTAGAGTAGCAACTGGGAGGGGAGATTGTTTTACTTTCATCTTGGCACCGCTTGCGGTTTTCTCACATGCGGTTTGCTTTGGTCACTAAATCACTTGTAAATATTGATCACCTTACTTCTCATTTTCACCTGAGCTTAATGGAGAACAATAAAACATTGCTCTCCTTTAGTTTTCTGCATTTTATAATTAATAATAATTCACAAAAATGTCTCGCAATTTTGGCGCACAGTGCGCAAAATGCACAAACCTCTGAATTCCAAAGAACAAAAAAAAAAAATGACATTATTAAAAAAAAAAACATAAATAAAGTATGCACAAAAAAAAAACGATTTCAATAAATGACTGCAATACAATAATTTTAATTTGTTTTAAATCAATCATTTTAAGTATGAACTTAAATTGTATACTCCATGCAGCAAGGGGTGATAAACGGTAAATTACTTCAGAAAATGGACTTCATTACTTTACTGGTACTTTTTTAACTTCTACTTTTTCCTTTTTTTTTGCCTACTTTGTACTTGTACTGAGTGTTAAAAATATAAGCAACTTTTAGTCTACTTATGTTATGAGTTGGTGAAGCTTGAAAGCAGAGTCGCAAATACAGTTTGAAAAGGGAGGGATTTATGATAAGTCCATCAGGCTAGAGGCATCATCGAAACACAGGCAGCAAGGTGAAATCCAGGGGGGCAAAAAAAAAGACAAAGACCGAGTACACAAGCAGGGATCAAGACTACCCAGAAACGACGTATTCTTTACTCCATTTGAATGGACCCTTACTGTTACTCATTACATTGTGATTGTGCGTGACATGTCAGCATCTTTTTCTACAGCGGTTAATTTATTGGCATTTATTGGCCTTGTTTATATGACACGGCAATATAAGCATCTGCAGGGTGCTGAAGGTACTGGATGCTATTTAAGTTCAAGTTCAGTGCATTTGTAAGTCGCTTTTCAGTTTAAGCGTGAACACAATTAGCAGTTGCACTTTTTTGAACATTTGAGTTTGAATGATTTTTTTGTTTATTTGATCTGTTTTGTTCTGCCATTTTGAAACATCGATGTCTTAAGTTTCATTTCTATATTAGAAAATTAAACCTCATGAAGAGTTTCTTGTTTTTCACATTTAGTTTTTTTTTTCCAAGTCTTCTTGGAATTGGGGACTACCAACTTGTAATGGAATAATTCATTTATTTATTATTAAATGTATTTATTGCAGTAAGGTATCCATATTTCTACTCTAGTATGATTACATCTCTGTAAACTGATGTAAATGACAGCTAAAATTGTCAAAAACAAATCAAATGCAAATGTGCAAAACAAATGTCCTCTTTAATAAATAAACTGTTGTGTTTTACCTACCTGAATGTTCCCCGGCTGTAGTCCAGCCAGTAATACTGAGAAGAACAGCCAGCATTAAATGACTTCTGGAACTGTGCTTTCCTTCGAAGTCCAATCCAGAAGTCTCCATCAGAAGCCTTGAGCTGCAGGACGAACCTCTCCACCAGACGCTGCTCGTTCTCAGTCTCGATGCTCAGCAGATCTCCATCATCCTGCCTGCACTTCTGCCGGGCTTCATCGAAGCTTGCTCTGAGCCTGCTGTCCTGGAAGCTGGAGATCTTATAGCAGGGCTTCTCCGTCCCTCTTCTGCATATCCTGTGATCTGCAAGAGCAGAGGACAGAGACGCTGTTGTTAGTGTTGGAAAGGCTGAAGAAAACAAGGAAGTCAGCAACTCTTGTGACCAAGCAGAGGAAGAAATCCGAACGTCCGACAAGAAAAAAAAGAAAGAAAAAAAGTCAGGCGGAAAATCTTCTCAAAGAAAGTCATGTGAGCCACAGCCATCGGCCATATCCTTCCGGACCCCAAAAACAGCTGTGACCCAAATATAAATCTAGCAAAAGATCTCGAAGCGTCTGTGTATGAAAAACACAAAGCACGAGAAAACAGTCTGCTGAAGACACTGAGCAGAACGACGGGAATAAACAAACGCCAGGCGAGCTTTATTTGCATGGCATCGTGCGTTTCCTACAACTTCATAACTCGGACGACTTTTCGCTTAAAGTTGCGTATAAACCGCGCAAACCGACATTTTGCGTCCATAAACGACCTCGTACTCACCACCAAAACCGCCGAAAACACAGCTGGGCTGAAAACAAAGTGCCAAAACGGTTCCGACGAGTTTCACAAACTCCATTTCTACATTTCTGGGCGTCGTACTGCCGATCACAATGTTGGCAGAACGTCCCGTCGTCAGAGAGAACACACACCGTAAAGTTTTCACTGCTTTAACGGGACGTGCGTGTCGTTTCCGCGCGCGGCTGCGAGCACGAGCACAGACGGGTGATGCAAATTAAGACTGGTTGTAGACGCAAAAAAAAAACTACCAGTATGCTATTTTTTTGTAGTATCCGTCTTTCTCTCTCTTTATTTAAGTCCTATGTTCATTCTAAAAAGGCCTGGTATTAATGTTTATTTTGCGTTTATTGGGAATAAACAACAACAACAACAACAACAACAACACGTATAGACCTCCAGATAATATTTAACAAGGTGTTCAAGGCAGAGCACAAATTCCAACCATACCTTGGCCAGGCTGTTCTTTTCTTTATTTAAAACACCAAGAAATGAAACCTGCTTAACACCATGTATTCATCCAAATTTACACAGAGCTCTAACTGGACATTTTCTGTGACTGGAGAGAGTACAATCTTAATTTATCTGAGATCGATTTAAATTAGTTTTTACTGTATGCACACAAATCTAAGCACCCATTTCTTTCAATTTAGGAAGCGAATTTTTTTCTAATTTTTTGAATCAATTTTAGGTTTTTATATGTGCATATTTCAAAGATTGACTCGGGCTACAATGCATTTTGCAATGAAGGAGTGCCAGGCATGCCACGGAACCGTCCAGGAAAAAATACACAGGCAAGGAGTCGAAACAAGGCAACAAACACAGTCTAAATGATCGGTATGCTGCACAGGGCAAAACAATACTATACGATAAAGCGTAAAGCGTCCAATAAAGGTCGTGTGGCTCTAGATGTAGCGCTGGAGTGAAAATGGGAGGTGGTATTTTGTGTATATTCAGGATGTTTGACGGACGGCTGGCTGGTCATTGCAGGACTATACGTTCGCTAGACTATATAGCTTGAATGTTTACTTCTTTGCTCTGCACGTTTTGTTGGAGCCAGAGGTGTAAGGTACTTGAGTAAATGTACTTTATTACTTTACTTAAGTATGTTTTAGGGTACTTCGTACTTGTACTGAGTATCAAATATATAAGCAACTTTTACTCTCTACTCAAATGCCTTTCTGGTTGAGAAACTTTTCACTCCACTACTTTTGAATTGACACTTACCGTTACTTGTTACATTTTGATGTCGTCCTGGTTCCTGGTCACGTGTGTTTTGTTTAGTTTTTCCCCGCGTGCGTCCGTTGTTCTTACCAGCTGTTTTCACGTCACTTCCCGTTTTCCCGTTTTTCGATTATGTTTATTGTCTCGATTTGTTTCAGGTGTTCATCGTTTGTCTCGTCATGTGTTATGTATTTAAGCACCGGGATTTGTCACAGTTGTTGTCGAGTTCTACCGTTATGTTTGGTTGTGTTATGTCTCGTCTCGCCTCGTGTTGCATTTTGTATATCAAGTCTCGTTTTTTTGGATTAAACCCCTTCACCAAAGAAGTTAACCCCTCGTCTTCCGGCTGTTTTCATGCTGTGCACGGGGATCCATACCCCCCCGTCCTGAAACAACCAGCTCACCCGTGACAGAAGAACTCGACCAAGTCATGGATCCCGCCAGCATGGAAACCTGGAATTTGTTCACGACGCTCCTCACAGCTTCAGGCCAGGAACGATGTGAGTTGTTTCATGAAGAAATGGACTTTGCTTTAAGACTTTGCCCACTGACCAGCCATGCAGACCCTGGAGAGGTCTGGAAGATTTTATTGGACGTGTGCTCGTGTGACTTTGGCCAGCTACCTGTGGGATCGCCAATTACGGCGGTTTTTGATGTGTGGCGCATTGTGTCGGCGAGTGTACAGGCAAGTCATCGGCTGCCAACGCGGCGTCAAAGTTGTCAGTTTTGTGAGGAAAAGAATTTCAAAACCGGTCAGCAAGTGTCAGCCATCCCCACGGTCAGACGGGTGCGTTCTCCGGCCCAGGTGCTTTCGGTGTGCACGCTGTTTTTTCCTGCCTCGCCTCTGCCAAGACAAGCCACGCCTCTGCCAAGTCAAGCCACGCCCGTGCCAAGTCAAGCCACGCCCGTGCCAAGTCAAGCCACGCCCTGCCAAGTCAAGCCACGCCCGTGCCAAGTCAAGCCACGCCCGTGCGGGCTCCGCCCGACCCAGCCTCGTCTCAGCGGGCTCCGCCCGAGCCACGTCACGCTCCAGCCGAGCCACGTCACGCTCCAGCTCCAGCCGAGCCACGTCACGCTCCAGCTCCAGCCGAACCACGTCGCTCGCTCCAGCTTCAGCCGAGCCACGTCACGCTCCAGCTCCAGCCGAGCCACGTCACGCTCCAGCTCCAGCCGAGCCACGTCACGCTCCAGCTCCAGCTCCAGCCGAGCCACGCCCAGTCGCCGTCAGTCAGCCACGTCACGCTCCAGTTCTGTTCAGGCCACGTCACGCTCCGGTCAAGCCAGTCAGGCAGCCTCAAGCCGCGCCCCGGCAGCCTCAAGCCGCGCCCCGCCCGACCAAGCTTCGATCCAGCGGGCTCCGCCCGACCAAGCCTCGATCCAGCGGGCTCCGCCCGACCAAGCCTCGATCCAGCGGGCTCCGCCCGACCACGTCTCGCCACGGCCTGCCCAGGCCGACCACGTCTCGCCACGGCCTGCCCAGGCCGACCACGTCTCGCCACGGCCTGCCCAGGCCGACCACGTCTCGCCACGGCCTGCCCAGGCCGACCACGTCTCGCCACGGCCTGCCCAGGCCGACCTCGTCTCGCCACGGCCTGCCCAGGCCGACCTCGTCTCGCCACGGCCTGCCCAGGCCGACCTCGTCTCGCCACGGCCTGCCCAGTCCGACCTCGTCTCGCCACGGCCTGCCCAGGCCGACCTCGTCTCGCCACGGCCTTCCCAGGCCGACCTCGTCTCGCCACGGCCTGCTCCAGCCCAGCCACGGCCGGTCTCCAGACCTCTGCAGCGGCCCACCAGGCCGCCCACCTGAAATCCTGCTGGCGGTGAAGGGCCGCCCACCTGAACTCCTGCTGGTGGCGAGAGACCGCCAATCTTGGCCCACCCGGCCGCCCTCCTGACCCTTGCTGAATCGATACTTTGCTACTTTAACTCAAGTCTTTTTTTATAGTGGTGACTTTTTACTTGTATTGGAGTAACGTATACAGTACGTATCTACTTTTACTTAAGTACAGTTGTCTGGTACTCTTTACACCTCTGGTTGGAGCAGCTGGTCTGTCGTGGATGGAGCTGGGCTTGGGACACTTGTTTGTTTTTTTTCCTCACGTCGCTGAGCGTGATTCTGTTGTTGTACCAATCTTACATTTGGTCGTTGTGTTGGCGGTAGTGTTGGGTTCGGCAACACAGATGCATCGGTGCCTGCGTCAAGCTCGGGGAGCAAAACCTCGTGTTGGTGCAATCACCATTGAGCGTTTTGCGAGTCACGTGACCAACACAGGAACTGTTTCAGTCGGACAGTATTTATAAGGAAGCGGATCTGTCAACAGGATGGATCTACCAAAAAGCATCTCTGATCTTTTCCGGTTCATTTGTGAAATTGATTCATTAGAAAAATATAGAAAAGCACCATGTGAACGCTTGTTTTTGACAGCTGAAGAAGTTGTGTCAAAAAAGCGGAACAGCCTCAACACTAGAAAAAGTTTTGAATAAAAATTTGTAAAACAATCAAAACCAGTCCACAAGCCCCTTTATTCACAACACGTTTACATTATGTATTGACTGTATGTAAGCATAAAAAAAACATTTGAAATTTTAAAGAAGAAATGAAATAATAAAATGACTGAATTTTATTATTGAATATACTACAAGGCCATCAAATCAGAGTTCAAATCAGTTGTCTCAACGACGTTGCCTGTAAGGATTTTCAAAGTCCACCAGGTGTCAGTATTCAGCGACACTTTATCGACTGAGTATCAATAGTTTGTCAATGTGTCGAAACGTATGACGCCTCATCTACCCAGTACCCATCACTAGTAGGCTTATTTCTTTTTTTTTTTTTTTTCCTGAGCGCCAACCCAGATGACAAATTGAATAAAAAGCAACACTTCCCTTACATATTTACATGTGCGCTTTGAGACAGTTAAAACTGATAAAAGCGCCTTACAAATACTCATTATTATTATTATTATTATTAATATTATTATTATTATTATTATTATTTATTGTGGCCGTTTTTTTGAGACCGACTAGAAAGGCAGCTTTCAAGGTTACGACCGTTACCCTAGTTCCCTGAGAGGTGGGAACGAGACATTTTTTATACATTTAGATTTGTTTCTGGAGCCTTGACGTGCAGCCAGCAAGGCTCTGAGACGTTTTACCTCAGTTGCTCCGCCTCCCAAGATGCGAAACCTGACGCCATTGGCTGCAGTTGTCACTTGCATTGTTTGATTGGCTTAAGCTTTCAGAGGCGCTTACCACAAGCGTCTCGTCCCGTCCCGTTCAGGGAACCTGGTTAATATCGTAGTATGGAAAGTTTCATTATATGCTAATAATGAACTTGCTTGCAATTTAATACAATACTGTTTTCGTTTTATCTAAAATGTAAACAATAAACACTATTGTATGCAAATAAGCCACGAATTATGTAAATTATTACAATTATTTATAAATGCAATATTGCAATTAAAAAAGCTTAATTTAATCACTAAAGTTGACATGATTTATTTGTGTAATCTAAGAAATACACAGTTTGCTTAAAAATGTTTGGTGGGTGTCACCTTGACGAGGCCGCAAGATGCATATTTATTGCACATGCATATAGAATGGGCATTAAACTTTATTTTATTGAGTGCAATGAATTTTCTAAAACTTGGATCTGGAAGGCAGTTAATGGAACAGCTTCAAAGTAAATATAACCAGAAAAGGCTGAAGATAAGAAGATTTAGAAGATAACAAAGTATTTGCAAAGTAACTTTAAATTAATCAGATATGTAGAAAATGAAAAGGGTATTTTTGTGGGGTTTTTTAGTGAATTTAGGATAGATGAAAAAATAGCTTGAACAACAAGAAGGTACTCTAATATCTGATTTCTTATTGTTGCAATGTATTAATGTGTATAACTATATGTTCTTTTATTGTAGACGATAGAACATTCATTCCTTTGACGTTGATTTTATTATTACAAGTTGCAGTTTTGTTTTGGCAGATCTCAAATTACCGCTAGATGGCAGTGTTTCACTGTTGTTCTTTTTTCAATTTTGCATTCTCTGAATGATGTTTAAATATATCATTTACAATTTCTGCCATTTTAAATGTTTTTATCTTTTACTTAATAATACAATTTTGCACCATTCAATTATCCTGAATCATTATCAATAAATTAAAGCCACCAAATATAGGAAGCTTATGGGTATACACATGTCTTTTCCCGGGACTCGTACCATAAATCATAAAGGAGTCATTAATCATTTGTGAACAGTCGTTTTTTTCATGATACAGTCTTCCCTCTTCACGTGAATTCCCTGTTCATTCTCTCTCCAAACTAACGAGATATAGTGCAAGAAAAATAAACTAATTCCGGCTTCGCAGGGACAAAACAAAGCTTAGTATTGCTGATTGACATTCGTTTTGATAAACTGTATTGTTTCAGGGTTTCCATGGTTATCTATTTTGATTTTTATGGTTTCACATGCCTTGTATATTTATCTTCATGAACAGTATTGATTTCAAGAAGAACTCTTCAAAAAAAATAATTCAGTCCATTCTGTCTTTATTGTGGGACAAGCAAACTACACCATTCTCACAACCATCACCTAAGGTAAAAAGTCAAAATGTAAGATGAGAATAAAATTAAATGACATGGAGAACCACTTTTAATTTGTCACAGGTAGAACAGCATGTAGAGGTTTTGTCCGATTGATGAGAACTTTATAAAAGCGAAAAGGTGTGACGCATGCAGAAATCCTCCAAACATAATACGAGAAATACGTTCCTTGACCAACGGGGGTTTTTATTGGAACAAACAACTTCTTCATTCATAATGGTGAGATAATACGTCGCTAACTCTTTAGCCTTCAGCTAGGGTGTCATTGGCTAGTCGCTCCGGCTGCACAATAGCCGTTTCTCGCATGCAAACCAAACAAAAAAAGACGTGCTCGGCGTCCAATGTTTCGTTCCTTGTGGCGAATGATCGTGTTTCCTGCGTGCAGGCTCTTTTCCCAGGAGATGATGCAACGGTTGATGTCTCAAAAGATTTCATGACAATAACTTCTGAAGGTGCAGAAAAACAAAAGGCCGCAAATGTAAAACTCACAATCCAAAGAGTTTCTTGTCACCTGCAAGGAAATGCGTTTTTCCATGAAGTGGCATGCACAAATATGTGTGTAAAACGTAATATAATAAAGTGCAATGTTGTGCTATGTGCACATGAGTGTGAAAAATGACAAGGTGAGCAGGAAAATATGAACACACTTGTACACACACACACGCAAATTAAATAGATTTGATGCTGTGGAGTAAAGGCTTGGATGAGACTGAAATGTGAAGATGCCTTGTGATCTTCTACGTCTAGAAGTTTCTGAGGACCAGCCAAACTTCACTTAAAATAATACTTTTTTAATACTTAAAAAAAGAAATACAACTATTAAGTTAAAAATGAAGGAAATCTGTTTGACCAATGCATAGAATTAATGCTAAATGTTACGCTAGTAAGACAAAGTTTTTGCAGTTTGTCAGGCCAACTTCAGTTTTTAAGTTTTAAAAATGCATTTTAATTCACCTACATTTTTTTTTATTTTTTTTTTTTGGTCATTCTTTTTTACCCTGATATGTTTCAAGCAGAGTGAACCATAGTTTCTGGTTCATTTTGTGAGCAATGCAGTATTTATTTGAGTTAGTGATGTAGTTTTTCATCGTCCTAACCAGTTCCTGCAAACTTTTTGATTGATTTTTTTCACAGTGCGAAGAAGTGTGGCACTATTCTTTTGTTTTAAAATATGACGTTATAATTGATGTTAGTAAAATCAGTAGAATGGGAAAAAATAACATAAAACTAATTTAAATAAAATGTAGCTTTGTTTTGATGACTAATTGAAAATAATATATTAAAAGTAAAAAAAAACTAAAATAACACGCAATTATTTCAGTCCCTTTTTGTGCCTTTTAGTCATAATTATCCACCTTGTGCTACTTTGTCGACTCATCTAAAAGCATCCAATAGATGCCTGTGGATATGAATCTATTATAAGAGCTTTTAAACTCTTTGTCAGACTCAACCTGCGGATGAATTGAACATGACGGCGGGACGGGGGGAGGATCTGTCGGTGCTTCTGTATATAAGCAGCATTGGCCTGTCGCCGGGTCACTGTCGTCTCACCGCTTACAGCTAGACAGGTACGTTTCTTTACACTCACTGTGGATCAGCAGCAGCTTGGATAACAATGACTCGCGTGACACTGAATGTTAATTTATGTTATCATATTTAATAATGTTATTAAATGAGTGTAGATTTTTACGAAAACTCATTTTACGTGTATTTTAAATGTATTTAAAAGGCAAACAAGTTTATTTATAGTACAGATATATACAAATATATACAATTTGTATATATTATGCAACCTTTCACCTATATCATAATATTTGAGATAAATCAAATATATACAAGGTATTGTTACATTTCAAAACAAAATATATAAGAATATACTTTTTAAAATATATCTTTTAAATAACTTAATAAACAACAAGTTGAAATACGTTTTAAACCCATTTGAGCAAATGTTTTTTCAAAACCTGAAAGTGCACACAAACACATACCATTTCAGCAGGTTACTCAATTTTGAAGCTGGTGCCAATATCAGCAACTCTGGCCCTGGAGGCGGAACCCACACCCAGGATTGTGTAGGCAACCAATCATAGAGCAACACACAAACACACGCACCTACACACACACACACACACACACACACACTGAATAAAAGTTTGACTCCAGTACTTTTCAAGAGTGCCAGGTGGGTTCTAACTCATGTTCTGTGTCTGCAGGAAAGATGCTGTTCTTCTACATCTGTGTGGTGGCGGCTCTTCTGCAGGCTGCTCACTCGGATTATAATTGCTCCTCAGTCTACAACAGGATTCCAGGTGAGTTGTAGACCCTCCGTGATGCCTCTAAGACCTGCGTCATGATCCGGCTTGTCTTTTGGCTCAGACAACAATGACCTGATGGTCCAGTGTGGCACGAGCGTGATCTCTCTAGAGGTCAACCTGTGCACTGCTCAGTGGGCTGGCTTTGACCCCAGCGGTCTGGCCTTGAATGGGCAGTGGAGTAACCCTCAGTGTCAAGGCTCCATCGACACGACTGTGAGTCCACCTGTCATCCGCTACCAGCTGCCTATCAACCAGAGCCAAGACAACCCGTGCAGACAGTCTCTACAGGTGATGCTGGTTCATCTCAATGACTCACTCACTCACTCACTCAGTCACTCGAACACCCACTCACTCACTCACTCACTCACTCACTCACGCAACCACCCACTCACCCACCCACTCACTCACTCACTCCCTCACTTAATCACAATCACTCTTCCAATTGCAGCATTTATTTGAGTCTGTGATGTAGTTTTTCATCATGCTAACACACACACACACACACACACACACACACACATATATATATATATATATATATATATTAGAGCTGTCAAACAATTACAATTTTTAAACTAGTTAATCGCACTTCCCTTACCAAATTAATTGTGATTATTGGCGATTAAATAACTAAAGCTTGGAATAATGTATAATGAGGTGTAATATGTAAATTAATGTAAACAAAATGTTTTGTTCAATTTGCAATATATTTTCTTAGTTTTTAAAACCCCCCGAAATCAAGTCACTCTGTATTCAAGATAAATCACACAAAAAAAGTCAATTTTATAATATAAGTTGTTTTAACATATAAGTGTTATACATCAATTGAAAGTTTGAAGTACCCATTTTCTTAGGTTACACTCTTGATAAAAACAGGACATTGTGTTTTTTGTAAAAATAAATAAATAATACTAATACTAATAAAACTAAAACTTGAAGCACGTTTTGCCTTTTTGTCAGCTGAAAACAAACTAACACTAAATAATATCTATCACTCTAACATGAAACATATGTCTTAGAATGTACACAAAGAAATTACATATAAATTAGAATGTCTGTTTTTAAATATAAGTGTAAGCAAATACAGTATTGTCTTTATCTACACTATTGAACAAGTTACGTATTTGCAGTTGAAACGTCCAAATGAGGTTGAGTCTCAGTTTTAACAAGTCCATTAAAGAACATTCAAAACACCACGAAGGAGATCGATGAGACAAGCAAGTGTCTGATTATAATGAGCCACACCTGGGTGACATTAGCGCGGCTCTCTGGGTCTATTCATTGCATTTTCACCAAACCGAAAGTGAAAAAAAAACTGCTACTGTGATTATTGGCGTTAAAAAAATTTAGGCACTTAAAATTAATCACTTGCGTTAACTAGTTAACTTTGACAGCCCTAATATATATAAATTTGACCATGTTTTCATCACTAGATTGTGGACGAGGTGCCCAGCTCCTCTGGTCCTTTCAACTCCTTCTCCAACATTCAGTCGGTCATCATCACAGGCTTCATTGACACTCCCAGCTCTTCGGTGGGCATCATTAGTTACTCCACGGACCTTTACTACCACTTCTCCTGCCGCTACCCGCTGGAATACCTCCTCAACAACACTCAGATTGTGGCGTAAGTATAGAGAGATGCTTAAGTATTAGACAGCAGATCCATCTGATGATGCTTCACTCGCAGGTCTTCTGTGTCAGTGGCCACCAGTGACAACAACGGAACCTTCATTGACACTCTCAACATGCACGTCTTTAACGTAAGTCACTTTCGCTGTATTTTAAATACAATATGGAAGTAAAACACTGATAGGTGATAGGAACACCGGGTGAGCAATGAAACAGTGCCCTGTAGCAATATAACTGTTTTTACATTTGTTACACTTGTTTTTACAACAAATAAATGAAATGCAACAATCTTCGTTTTTTCACATTTTCACACGTTCACTTTGAGACAGTTGTAACTGTGAAAAGTGTCTTAGAAATGCACTGAACTTGAACTCTTAAAAATGCGTGTCTTAAAAATACTTTAAATAATATTCATAATTGTACTCTTTACTGCACAGAGTGGATATTCCCCAGTAATTATTTATGAAGCAAATAAAAAAAAGTATCATATATCAGCATAATATAAGTAAAGTCATCATTACTCAGTAAAATTCACTCAAGAATCATAAGTGGAAAACATTACAAGACAGCATAAATTAATTAAATAAAAGTATAAATTATAGTTATTGCTGATCGTCAAAATAAATAACACAAAACTCACCATTGCTGCTTGCAAATATTCCCTCATATATTTTTTTTTAATATTCCCTTAGTTTCATCAGAAACTATACTAATTGTAAATTTGTGGTGCACATTTATGGACTTTGTTGACTCCTGTGACTCCTTTACAAGTGACATTTTTCAATTTTCATTAAACATGCATTTCTCTACGTCACCATCTACTGGTCTTCGACTCTCATTGAAAGTATTTTGAACGTATTCACAAAGCCGCTTTGGTTCTATGAGTCATGCAAATGTAGAGTGTCACATTCTGAAATGTACCTTTGATTTCCAGGACTCGACATTTACAAGCCCACTTGTGGTCCCACCAAACGGATTACCTCTGCGTTCCAACATCTATGTGCAAGTGAAGGCGGTCAATCTCACTGGATCGTACGGAACCATTCCTTTTTTTCAAACAGCTGTTCGCATTTGAATGCGTTTGAACACCCGGTTTGCTTTTCATCCTTCAGATTTAATCTTTTGCTGGACAACTGTTTCGCAACTCCGTCCCCCTACAACCAAACCAACAATCTAAAAAACACATTTTTCACTGGGTGGGCTTTTCCTTCTTTTGAATGTTCAATGTTTTAATGCAAAAATAGACTTTTTAGAGTTTTTAGGCGTCATGCCTGACTATAGCTGACATCATTTTGTTTTTAATTTCAGATGTATGATAGAAAATCGAACAACGGTGATTAATAATGGGCTAGCAAAGTTTGCCAGGTTTTCCTTTGAAGCCTTCCGCTTTGTGGTGCACCATGATCAAGAAAAATCCACCATATATCTGCACTGTATTCTGCGACTCTGTGAGCCAACTAAGTGCCAAGAACTGCTGAATGTAAGACCACCTTTAAAGAAAACCAGGACTGAGGTCAAAACATTTTAATTTCACATCATTTTACCCTTTCAGGCCTGCAATCAAACCCGACGGCGAAGGGCTCTCGAACCGTATGGATCCAAAGCAAAAGACTCGGCCACGGTGACCGTAGGCCCTCTGTACACCACAGCTCTGAGTACGTAAGCAGACACGCTGCAACAACACAAGACATGCTCTATTGCTGAACGTACTACATTTTGAATAACATTTAGATTTTCTAATGGATTTTGTTTTTGACCCCATAGAGACCGATGATCCCTCCCCAGCTGCATTGGGTAACACTCATACAAACTCACACACACACACACACACACACACACACACACACACACACACATCAGGGGTGTAAAGAGTGCCTGCAAACAATACTTGAGTAAAAGTACAGATAACTTACTGTAAAAATTACTCCATTGTAAGTTACAAGTCAGTAATTCCAAGAAGACTTGAGTAAAAGTCATAAAGTATCCAAAAATGTAAAAATAAATATTTTCAAAAGAACTTTGTTCTTTTAATCAAAGTATTTCAATTATACTGGAAGCATTAGATTTGTACTGGGTTTAGACTGAAAAACGCCAAAAAACATGAAAAACAAGAAAATATAGAAAGGAAATGTAACACCTCAATTTTTCAGAATGGCTGAAGAAAATAGATAAAAAAAGAACAAAAAGTCTCAGTCGAAATCAAATAAGCAAAAAGGGCAACCGCGAATTCATTCAGAATTAGCATTCAGAACCTTCAGTATCCTGCAGATGGCGATCAAATGAAATTTTGTTTTAGCATTAGGTCACAAACTCTGTTATTACTATAATATTCAAATCTAGATTTTAAAATTACTGCGAGATGAATGTAGATTAATTACATTTATGCCCATTACAACAAATTCAATACCCATCTCTAAAACAAACATCAGAAAATACACCCACACGTACATCTACCACACAAAAATGATGCAGCGCGTCAATTGTCAAGCATATTTGAGACTAGAAATGGGAATTTGACAACGATTATACAACTACTTTAACCACATTTGTTATAAACGTATACGTGTTTAAACGTGAGCATTTGTTTCCCTCTGATTCAGGAGCCAGTGAACCCTCCAAGCCAGCGAGTGTAAGTGTGACTGAAGCAGCAGTGGGGATCATATTTGCTTCTGGTGGAGCTGTGGTGCTCGTCATGGCTGGATGGTTTGTGTTGAAGAAGCTGTACTGGGTTGGTGGTCTGCCTCAGGCTTTCCACTAAGATCCATCATATTAACCATCTGCTTTGAGCAGAATGACGCCTAATTTGATACCAGATTAGATGCCTGATCATATCACAGCATCTGCACAATTTGCTTAGCATAATGCCTGTTTAGCATATTTTAATCTCTTCAGACAGCACTGGGTAGTCCGCTAACCGTTTTAAACACACATGCTTTGCAGGCGCTTGTTCGGGATGAATATGACTAATGTGTTTTACATGGGCATTATCTGAATTATAGGAGGTGTTTAGGGACATTGAGAGGAGCTCAGTGCAGCTCTTATGTCAAACTGTATTTCACTCCTACAAATTACCTAAAGTGACTGTTGAGTTTATAGAATTATAATTAACATTACTGTGAGTTTTTTCTCTTAGTCTGTCTATTTATCTATCCATCCATCTATCTATACGCACGCACGCACACACACACACACATAGACACCCTCTCTGTTGCAAGATTGGTTGCCCTATTAGCATTTCAAGACATGTTTTTAATTTCAATTGAAAGTTGTGATGTTTGTAATTATTCTCCATGAATTTTTTTATAAATTACGTAAAAATTATTGTTAAATCAAGAAAAGTTGTCAAATGTTCTAATGCGTCCAATTGTGCCCACTGTTTATATGAACGCTTTGTAAAACTAAAGCATGAGTCTACATAGTTTTTTTTTGGTATGTTTTACTTTGAGATCAAATATTCTAAAAATCTAAAGATTTTTTTCTAATCTACTGCTTAACACTTTTCTGATGGAGTGAAGCTGTAAATATGTAAAAAAATAAAATACAACTAAACTAGTCGAGGCAGTGGTCAATGTACAACAAATGTTTATTTCAAACATGTACAAATGTATCTGCTTTATTTACATGAAACAATGTATCCACTTACAGCAATATATAGTTCAACCAACAACAGTTGCATATCGAAAAAATGTACAATGCAATAAAATGTTACAGTTCACAATAGACAGTCCAAACATTATAACATGTGCTATTTACATTTCTGGTAATACAAATGGAGAGGTTTTAATTTAAGGTGTGCACGATGTCTTGTAAAAGAGCAGAGAGTCGCGTGGAGAAGTCCTCCTGAATGGACTCTATGTTCGTCTGGTGAAAGCCGGAGAACTCACCGGTTTGGTTTTCTCGTAGAGCAACCATCTGCTGCTCTAGTTTAGAAATAAACTCTTCATTCCGAACCGAGGAACTCTGGCAGAACTGATCCACCTTTGAAGCCATCACATCCCTCGGAGGCTGCGCAGAAGCAAGATGACCGGTCAGCGCTATCTTAAGAGCGGCCACCTTCCCTTGTATCTCTAAGCTGAAGGTGCACACTTCCTGCCCCACTCTCGCAGTCACTTCCTCCCAGAGTTCCTTGCCACTGCTGTCTCGCTCCTCTTCCACGGCTTCAACGGCTTTTGTTTTAAAATTCTCAAAGGCTGCTGTCCGTTTCTGATGGCTTTCATCCAGGGCCGAGGTAATTCTCTGCACCGCCTCCTGGTAGAGCATAGACTCCTCTGGGTTGAGGTCCTCCAGGTTCAGGCTGAGTTTCTCACAGAGCTCCTGAGTGTTAGACTGGAGAGCCGATTCAAGTTGCTTTGTGAAGGGAGCCAGAAACTCCTTGACGCTGGCCAGAGTGTGTTTGGGGTGGCTGGGGTACGGAGAGAGTCTCTCCCTCAGCTCCGCAAGCTCCTGCTTCAGCCGAGCCCTCAAGCGCTCCGACTCCATGCTCAGTTTGTGTCGGAGCTCAGCGGCCATGGGACTGTGAGAGTTCTGGGAGTAAAGGTCACTGCTCACAACATGGTTCTTCCAGATCCCGCTGCTAAACAGAATCAGATCAGTCAGGAATCTGCTCGCCGCTTGCTAGAATGTTAACACTTACTTTGAGTCTTTGGAAACGTCTTTCTTGTCAACGGCCTGATTGCCCCGTTGCAAACTCCATGCTTCGCGACTGATCTCGTCATTGAGCGGAAACCCTGTAATGTGTTAGGATTAAGTCAGTACAGATGTTCTCTAAAATGAAGTATCTAAACAAGGAGAGGGAACCGACCTATTGTGACTGCAAAAGCCAACGCCAACGTGATACACTGAAGATGCATGATTCCAACAGCTGAAGCTCCTGTTCAGGCAAAAAGAAGAATCAAGTCAAAAAAGTTCTTCCAGCACTTGATCAATGAAAGCAGAGTGCTTGGTCCTTACCTGCTGAGAAGAAAATGAGAACTTCTGCAGAGGATCCACATTTAAAGCAGTCTCTTATCAGAGGTTGCCCTGCTCTTCATCTGTGTCAACACTCACCACGTGGAGGGTCAGTTTGATAACGGCAGGCAGTAGGAACCTGGAGGTATTTTTCAGATTGCCGCTCTGTTCCAACAACACTGATTCAGAGTAGTGCTTGTGATGTCATATCAAGGACGACATTGACGCAATTCCAAGTCAGGCGAGGTCATTGCTATTGGACCATGTTTACTACTAAGTCTATACCTAATCTATAGCTTTGCGAGCAAAGTTGAAAACGTTGGTATTTAACAACCAGCAAATTTACTCATAAAGGGGATGAGATCAGCCAGTCGGGTAAGGAAGGGCGATGGCAATATGGACTTCTTCAAAGCAGGCCTGGGTCTTGGCCGTCACGTGGGGTGTGAAGTTCAAACACTGAATTACCTAAAACTGGCTTTGCGTCAAGTTGCGTCCTACTTGGCTTTCCCACCGTGATGGCCCAGAAAAAAGTGACAGAGAATCAAACGCATAAATCTATGCTGCCGGCATTATCTCTGGCTCCTCGGACAAAGGTGCTGTTTGTTTGTTCTTTCTGAATTGGTCCTATTTGGTTTGCTTTGAGTCTACAGGGCCATTGCTAATGATAAACAAAACCAATAGCGGCATAGTTTCAACAACTAGTTACTCTGGTTTAAAGACTAAAAGCGCAACCTAGATTTTATTCGCAACCCTTAGCTGAGCAACTTTAGGAAAACCAAATATCACTGGAACTGATAAGCCTGGGTACCGACCCGCTCTGTATGGGCTTCACCGTCACGTTCTCAAAACTAAAAAGACATGTTGAAATGCTTGTGCAGTATGTAATTATCAGTATTTTTTCAATTGCAACTTGGAAAATACGAATGACTTAAGTTTGATGTAAATAAAAAACAAATGTTTACTTTATTGATGGACATTTCAAGTTATTATGCATATTGGCAATTTTTTTGCATTGTTTGTTTACTGGTATTGCATACAAATTATTTTATTGAAATCACTTGGCAGACGTTTTTATTCTTTTATGCAACTAGATGAGGACATTTAGAAGGAAGTCGTCATAAAAGGAAGCAGTAGGTGCTTTATCAAGATATATATATATATATATATATATATATATATATATATATTAGAACTATATTTATAAAAATGTATATTTATATACACATACCCCCAAACAAATACAATATAAATAAGAAGAAAAACAGTTAAAACACTTTGAAACACTTTTTAATATCTTAAATATCAACGATTTAAACATTTTACTAAATTACTACTACTAATAATAAAGAAAACAGAATGTATTGATTAAATTATTATGAAATAAAAACAATAAACAAATAAATGAAATTATTTTAAACTGAAAAGGATTTTTTTATTTACAACAATCGGTAACAGCAAGTCAATCCTAGAGATTTTGGGATGAGTACTGAGAGTTCCGGATCCACTTATGTGAATTCTTATCTGCATAACTGGAACCTAATCACATTTTCACAACCCAAGGTATTTTGTTGTCATTGACCCAGAACATAGACGGAAACTAAAAGTTGATTATTTACTGTCTAAACCACAGAAAAACAGCATTTGTTCTTTTCATTCACAAACCCTATTAAAAGAAGCGTAATCACGTGACGCAGCAGTTCATACGACCTTTTAGCAATAGTTGCTGTACCGCTACATAATTGCATTTGTCATATGATATGTTAGAAACTAAAGCGATGTCCTGCTTTGTTAGAGCTCCAACATTCTTCTATTAAAATGAAGGGTCAGGCTCGGTTACTCTAGTCTAGTGTTATAGAGAATTTCATTTGATAATAATTATAGCATAAAGCATCCTACAATTTGGTCATTGTATTTGATTTTTTGAAAGAAAAACTTTCGTCCAAAAGGTTGCCAGTTCAAATCTTCTCAGAAGACCAGCTTAAGGCTGCCCACTGCCCTGGGTTAGTGTGTGGCACTTCACTGTGTGAGTGTGTGTGTGTGTGTGTGTGTGTGTGTGTGTGTGTGTGTGTGTGACCACTGGATTGTTAAAAGCAGAGCATTTCACAGATACAATTTCAACACGTCACCTATATTGACAAATTCACTCAATTACTTTCAATTACTTTATTTGATCTACGTATTTAGCAACACATAGACTGTGGGTTCCTGATTTATATCAGGTTTTCCTGTATTTTCAGTGGAGTACAGAATTAGCAACAGTAAGAAAGTTTAAGAAACTTTTTAAGAAGAAAGCACATTTACTCCCGATTCATCAGCATTGTGATGCTAGCAGTAGCAGCGTTATGGTTGTGAGTTTAAGTGAGTATGTTTTATTTGTGGTTTTTGTAGCACAATCCATTGAGCGAGGGTTAACAACACATTTCAAATCAGGTTTTTCTAAAACTATAGCCTAATCCAGGGGTGACCAACCCGTGGCTCTTGAGCCTCATGTGGCTCTTTAACAAGTTTCATGCGGCTCTTTTGGAGCTTTCACATGACATGAGTCAAATATGCACACAATGTTAACTGTTGAAAAATAACTAATATTATCATGTTGGTGTGGTTATTTAAATCTTGCTGAGCAGAGGTCTCTCTGTGTGAGAGTGCATACAAAATTAAGGAATTGGATGATGTTTATGTGTGCACATGTGTACTGTATGATGTGGCTGTGTAGTTTGTGGCTCTAACACAAAAAAGTTTCTGACTGGTTGGCCAGCCCTGATCAATAGCGATGTGTTAGCAACTTCAAAGATGGGAGTTTAATTTCTGTCCAGTTACTCTGTGGCTTTCATGTTCCTCAATAGATACAGCCATTGCTAGCAACACTGAAGTTGTGGGTTTGATTTGAGTTGACTGTTCTGTGGTTTTACTGTAGCTTAATCAGTAGGTCAGTAGATAAGAGTGTGATTTAAGCGTTTTTGCTCAGTACTTTTACTAGAGCATCCATGTTTGCAACACCAAGGACGTGAGTTCGATTTGCACAATGGTTTCTGGTTTTTCTGTAGCTCAATCTGTAGAATTATTTAGAGTTTGAAAATAAGAAGTTTATTAACTTCTAGATTTTATGTCAAGTTTTTGAAAGATTTTAGAGTGCATTTGTATAAAGTAGATGTGAGGTTTTTCTGTCACAAGAATTACATCGAATTGCACTTTACCGTGTGGCAATTGCCGAACAGCCAATCAATCTTGGAAACATATCGTAGTATGCTTCATGGATAAGAGTTTACAATAACAACTTGTGCAATCTGTCTGAAGGAACCAACGTCAGTAGCCAAATAACTCTGGAATCAACAGTGACATTTACAGCGATGGAGACCTAAAAAGTCCACGGGCGACGCTGATTCCTTCAGACGCCAGTGAGTTCATTCTCACGGCGGGGAAAAAGTGTGTGAAAAGTGAGAATGCATTATATAATCAACGTCACAGAGGGTCATAGTCCAGACACACGTTGCTAAAGTAATTTCGGTCTAGGGCCATTGATTTGAAAGTTCATTACGTTGTATATGTGTAGTTGTAATCAAAGCGGCAGGCGTTTTAATGTCTTCATTTTTGTTTTTAATTTTCCCATCAATACGCTGGGAGCGCTCAGAGTGCATCTGCACAACTCTTTTTAATTATGTAAGTGTTTTATGCATATAACGTTTGTTTATGAAGGGATATCTGGCTCAGGATTCTAGAGATTGAACTTTTACCTAGATATCGCAACAGGTTTACCAAGCCGGCGGTGGCCTTCTCATTCCCTGCGAAAAAATACCAGTCCGCCAACTGGATGTACCACGGCCCTGTGTTTGCTTGCTGTTCTACATCTTTGACGAGTTCAAAACTCTTCAAAAGTCAAAGTGGTTTGAATCCCGGTCCAGTGAACTAAACACTGACCTACACGTACACATAAGGCTGCCCACTGCTCCGGGTTTGTGTGTGTCACTTGATTGAGCAAATGGACTTTGTTACTTTACTTGAGTTTTCTTTTTAATATATATATATATATATATATATATATATATATATATGTACTTTGTGTTTGTATTGAGTATCAAAAATATAAGCAACTTTTACTCTCTACTTGACTACATTTTTGATTGAGTATATGTACTTTTTACTCCGCTACATTTGAATCGGTACTTACTGTACCGTTACTCTTTACATGTTGATTGTGCACGACAGGTTTATTTTTCTGTTGCAAATAATTTTTCGGCAGAAGAAGCCATATCGCCATCTGCCGGCTGCTGAAGGTACTGGATGCTATTTGTTTTTTTTTTTGCACATTTGAGACTGACTTTTGTTCCTTTTTTCTGCTGAAGGTGGTGGATGCTATTTATAACATGAACATAATTTGTGTTTTTTTGCACTTTTGAGTTTGACTGAGACCGGCTTTTGCTCTTTTTGTATCTATTTTGTTCTGCCATTTTGTATTCTTTAGTAGGAAATAAAACCTCATAAACAAAGAGTTTCTTGTTTTTCACATACCTTGGAGATTTTTAAGTAAAATACTTTTATAGTAAAAACTTTTATATAGTTTACTTTTAGTTTACTTTTATAGTAAAAAAGTTCTTTTACTCAAGTCTTGAACATTGGTGACGAATAATTTTTACAGTAAGTTTCCCTACCTTTACTCAAGTATGATTATCAGGTAGTTTTTACGCCTCATTGTGTATCTTCCCTGGATAGTTAAAAGCAGAACACAATTTCGATTCTGCCCCTAGTGGCCATCCTGACAAACTCCCTTTCTTTCCTTCCCTTTTTCTTCAATCCAGATATCTCCTGATTGATAGAGATGTGCTGAAAGATGTTTAAACCACGGCTACATTTGCTAATCTGTTTTACCGTGGCCTGTAAGGTGAACTGGCGGCGTTGTGTTTCACCTCTCTGCGTGCTGGCACGCTGGTCACCGTATCCATCGCCTGTTCATGAATGATTCAGAAAGGCACGGATGGAGCTTCCTGTGTGTCGCTGAACAGACTTCGAGCCCTAAACGCCACAGGATGATGAGTTCATGCTGGGTTTTCATTTACTCCCACTCTCTTTTTTGTTGCCTTTTCACCTCAAGATTTAGTTTTACCTTTGGCTCAAACATCATAGGACGCAATGAACAAGATTCCTGCAAACCAGGTACAGTTTGGTTCTGATTCGGGGACACGCTTTCTTTGAAATAAAATGTGCTCATAAGCTTCCTGTTCAAGTGGTTTATTTGCTCTTTGGAGGCTGAAGGCTTTGTTTTAAAAAGAAATTTAAGAATTTCTGCGGATTTTTGGGTTTCAAAATTTCCAATGTTTGACTTTTTCTATTGCTTCTGTTGATTAATGACATAGATTCAATGTTTTGTAATGCTGATTTTGTATTAATAACAATACATTAATATTAATACATATTATTTCGAGGTGCTCAGTTACTTTTAAAAACGTAATGATGTAAAGATTTAATGGCAATGCTGGGAAGTGTACAACTTAAATAAATATGTGTTTGGCTGTTGTAAAATTATATATATATATTATAAAAAAAAAAAAA
>CM051502.1:21273001-21304672 GCA_028031935.1 Paedocypris micromegethes
TATATATATATATATATATATATTTTTATGAAGTAAAAAATTGATCTCCAAATATTCCGAAAACAATTTAATTCACCGACACAGAGACAATATCTATTAACTTACAGTGATGACTTTGTTCTTTTATTCCCCACATTGCAAAATTTTCATTTATTACTTGAAGGTCTGAATGTGTTTTTATGACCTTTAAAGGTTCTTACTGCCCTGATGGAGCTAATGGTCCGATTCCCTGTCCTAGAGGAACATTTGGCCCAAGTTCTTGGTCCACGGCTCCATCGGGTTGCATCAGCTGTCCGCTGCATCATTACGGACCAAGAGAAGGTCTGAGCAGTTGCCTGCCCTGTGGTCCATGGTCGCAACAGCCTCTGCCTGGACAGGACAGCTGTAGATGTTTTCAAGATGGGCAAGTTTTTCAGGTATGATAACCTTCTAAGTGAATTATCCGGGTAGCCCTGTTGCTGCCTTCTTCCTGTCTGAAAACCAAGTTTGAGGCCCATCTTTTAGTAGTGTATATGTTCTTGCTGGGTTATGCCTGTGTTTCCTTGCCATGTCTCTTGCCAACTGGATCTGCTCATTCTGTGAGATGCTTTGCATATAAGTGTCCTTCAAATAAATGTAAAAGAAAGGTAAAATTGTAGAGTCTATATTACACACAAGTGAGCACAAGAGCACATATACGTCTGTCAGTACGTTGCGTGCTGTGATTCGTTAGTGAGTTTGGTATAACTAGTGGCTTACTTGTGAAAATGACACACACGCAAACACACGCACACACACACACACACACACACACACACACACACACACACACACACACACACACATATATCAAAACAGGGTCCCATTGACGTATGTACAAAACAATATGTGCCCACCGCTCCATCCAACCTTAACTTAAACTCAACGTCAGCCCTAAAATCTCATCTTGACCCTCAAACAGGCCTTCAAAGTTGCACGCGCACACACACACACACACACACACACACACACGTCATTCAATTGGCAGCGAAGTCTTCGGGGTTAGAAGGGCATAACGTTCTTACATAAACAAAAGAAAGGCCGGCCAGAAATTCAAACTTGCCAAAACGTTGCAGGCTTGATTTCCTTTTTAATATCACTGAGGTACCTATTCAATGGTTGTATCACTTATACTCAAACTTGCAACCGTTGGGCGGTTGCTTCTTGACTTCAGTCGATTAATACACACTTAAAGAACTAGACATGATTTGGTCATATGATATTGTTTTTTAATCTTTGGAATCAGAGTAGTGTCAAAAAGATCAAAAGTAAATTTCCCAGAAACAATGAAAAAGCGTCACAATTCCGTTCTTTTTTTTCTCGCCTGTAATATGTTTTTTTTTTTTTGGTGTTTCAAATTTTTTTGGTGTTTCAAATTTTTTTGTCCGCTTCAATTTTTTACATTTAGACTTTTGCCACTATTTCACGAGGGGCGGCACAAACTCTGATTGGCTGGTGTGATTGTGACTAGCTCTTCACCAGGAAGTGGGGGCGAATTTAACTAGCGCTTAAACTTTAAAAATCGTAACATCTTCATTGGCGGAGTATTGGCTGTCCCAATGTAGTTATGAGAGACAGTGAAGCCAAGCCCCACATGAAACTAGCATCAAAACGCAAAAAAACTGAAATGCACTGAAATTGACATTTTTGTTTGTTTCTTGAAATTTACATTTTACATATTTTTGGCAATAATGTTATTCCATACAGATCCCCATGACCCAAAAGTGGTTTGGAAAATGCAGTGATGAAGCATGTCAATGGCTTCCTGACTGGCCATGTGCAATTGTCTCATAGGCCAGTGATGGACAATGCCCATGCACGCTGGGATATCAACCCACAAGTGGAGGAGAATCCTGCGTTTTGAAGGTCTACGAGATCTGCAAAGACGGAAAAGTGCGCAACCAGTACGGGGAATGCCTAGAGCACAAGCAGTGGAGACAGTTTTGCTCTCAACAGGTGAATGAATCACAGTAAAATTGAAAAATGTGCTATTGACCTTGTCGTTCAGACATCCGTTCTGGTTTCCCCAGCGATGACGGTGAACCATTTACAGTGTCTTTGACATTGAGAGTGTCAGATCCTGTGATTTATGAGTGAGGTCTTGGATGTTTTCTTACTGTTAGATGTTTGGCCTACAAGTCAGTGACCTCTAAAGTGAAATACCTTTCTGTGTGAACTCTTATCTTGCACACAACAAGAGGCCTCACGTGTACCGCTGACGCTATGTGACTTATGGCCGATTGACGCACTGGCTTTGTGTATCATGTGATGTACTTTTTCATCAGGTGTGTCCTTCTCCGGAGCAGTACGAGGGCTATGATGCCTCCCTGGGGGTGTGTGTGTGCAGAGGGCTCACCGGGCCTGAGCCGGACAGGACTGAATGTATGGGTTGGTGCCAGAGCACACCAAGTCCAGTTCTGCAGCTGGTTTGCACAGGAAGCATTTATCTTCTCTACACTGAGTCTAATCAGCAGGTCAGGCCTTTAGTCTAGCCACATTGCGCTTGTTCTGAGGAGCTAAATGTGCTTTGTTTTGTACCAGAAGCTTGCGATTGAGTAACAATGGAGCTTATCTCCGGCTAGATCAATGACAGGGTGTTTGTATCGATTTTCTGTGTGTGTCTACGTATAAAAGAAAACACTTTGGAAGTATTTCGCAAGATTCATTTGTGATAGGAATTTCGAGAGGTGACAGAACTAGCCAATCAGCATAAGTGGGAGGATCAAATGGGAGGGCGTTATTCAACGGCAACCACATTCTTGCCTGTGTGACAATGATAATCAGTTACGAGTAATAAAACATCCACGAATTAAATTAAAATCCGCTTGTTGGACGAGAATCAAGAGTCATTTTTTTGGTTATCATTTTTTTTGTAATGTCACGTCTATTCATTGTCTCAAACAAACTTCTGAGTGATGTCACCGCCCATTCATTCGCAGTCCACTGTCTCTGATTGGCAGGTTCTGTGACCTTTCCAATTGACCTTGAGTATTACTTATAAAATCAAATTGGTTCTAGCATTCTGGTTTTTCTGTGCATCAGCGACTGAAAGGCCATTGTAAATATAATTCTACAAATATTTAGAAAAGTACTATATTTTTCACTCCACAAGACACCAAACGGGGGTTGGGGAATGTATGCGTTTTATGGACCAAAAATTACATACAATTCCCAGGAACACGTAGTTTTATTACCTGAACTTCTTACCCCGGGCTACACACGGGGATAAATACAATCTGTGCAAGATTGACCCGTCCTCAATAGACACGAGGGATTACGCCCAGGGAATGCCAATGTTCCCTTTACATGTTTCAAATGCTATTCTGTTCAAATGTTATTCATAGTTTCATTGTTTTATTACACTATGAATAATAAAGAAAAATTGCATATTTGTTATAGAGCAAAAAATACTGTAAATCTTATTTTTGAATAACAAAATGAAGATTTTCACAAACACATGCATCTGGTTGCAACAGGTTTTGGCGTGTTAATGCATCTAGATATGAAGAAAAAGAAACCCACTGGCAGGAAATATCAGAAACAAATGAAAAATATCAAAAGCATGTTTGCGTTTTATGCTGATATTTTCTACAATCGGAAGAACTTTTTTCATTGCTGGGATCCATTTCATACAAATGAAAGGCTTTAATGACTTGAACAGAAAATTGAGAGTGTAACATGAGATTTATTGTCACCTGAGCAACTATTTGCTACCAAAATAACCTCTGTGTGTGTGTGTGTGTGTGTGTGTGTGTGTGTGTGTGTGTGCGTGTGTGTGTGTGCAGGTGAGCATTTCAGGAAGCGTGCTCGAGTCTGTCCTTAAACAATGGGACACCAGTGGAAGTTTCGAATGCAACGTGCGGCTCAATTTCTCCCGGCCTGTGTACACGGTGCAAACAGGGGGTGAGTGGCAAGCGACGAGGGCCGGAGATGGAGAAGAGACCACCCTATACAAACAGCCTGCTCTGTTTGCTAATGTGCAGAGGCTGGCTTTCTGGGTCTGCTCAATACTGTCCCCGCAGAGGTCCAAAGGTTGATCCTGGCTCACAGTCAAGATACCATGACTCCGTTTGAGCCCGCAGGCAGGGCACAAGGTACTCAGTGCATCAATATTTCAACCTGCATATGCTCAAGTGCGCTCACAAGCTTTAATGAATGTGCCAGGAAACGTCAAAGGCAGAGAGGAAGAATGGGCATCTCACTGGTCCAATAAATCACCATCATTTACTTCATCTGACATGCGGGCGAGAGGAGTCTTGAACCCTGCCGCCTGCCTGCATCCAGGAGACATTCTTCTCTTCACTGTCACCCAACTCCACTACCCCCAGTACGACGTGTAAGTGTGTGCTATTCTTGTGATTCATTAGCAGCTTCTGCATCTTCACCGTCCCCTATGATCACACTAAGAGTTTCTTACATTTTTTGCAGGGACAACTTGTACAATACTAATGCTGGATTCGACTGGGGGCCTTTTCGAATACTGGCACAAAACCAAGCACTGGCCCAATCTCCTCACCGTCTCTTTGCCATAGCTCTGACTGAGCCTGGGGTGTATGCGCTTAAACTCAGCAGCCACCGGCACAGGCACATGGTACCAAGTTCACAACCACAATGTGCAGACTATAACGTCCTGACACTATTTTGTTTGAATTGTCAGTCATTTCTTTAATTATAGTACAGTATATTTGATTCAAATCCTATCCTAAAACAATTTGGTACAAACTGGCCTAAACATTTATTGTATTCGCGTAAAAATGTCGTGTCAAACTTGCACATTTTGGTTATCACTAGAGCTAAACATGGCACTCAGTTCATACGCTCTGATGGTGTGGGATTGTATCAGTGTGTGTGGCACTACACATCTGGAAAGGCGCCATCTAATGCATACAACATTATACGTTCTCTTTTTTAAATTGCATTGTACTACCTGATTATGTCAGACCACATACTGTTCAATTCCAACATCATGGTGTTTAGAAGTATCTGGTTGCCAAGTCAGTCGGAAGTCCACATTAGAACATTTTATGCATTTTATCATCATAACGACATGCAAAGGAAATGCAAAGAAGGCCTAACATCATTGTAGAGCTAATATGTATTGCTAATTATATTTAATCAGAACCTATTCATTGAAAATTCTGTTCATATCAGGCAGACGTGATTCAGAGTCTGAGTGAATAGTGTTGAACAACAATGGTGTGTGTGTATGTGTTTAGTATGTGAGGGTAGTTCCTCCTGGTGGTGAGTGCTATGACGCCGGACCCTTCTTCCCTTCTCTCCCGCTGCACTTGACTCGCATGGGCATTGCACAAAGACGCAAGCTGCTCCTCCGCCCAGACTGGCTCGTAATTGGTGGACTCTTATTTGGAGCCGTTGTTGTCCTTTGTCTGTGCATCATTATATTGGTAGGTGTGAAGGAAGTTCTAGTTTGTGTAATCCTTACCTCTAAAAAAAGCTTGCGTGACTGTAGCTTGATTAAGCCGAACGCTGTGTGCTGACAGATCCTCTTCAGGGACTACGGCTGGCCGGAGAAACTGCCAGCTCAGGCCAGATACCGCTCACAGCAACGTCGATACAACATGGACGACTATTCATCTAAAGGCTCCAGGGTGATTGCTGTGAAGAAAACACACAGAAACCTGCAGGTTGGGTTGGCAGAGAGTTCAGGGCAGAGAGGTAACCCACATGACATCATGCCTTCATATCTCCAGCTATATAAGAAAGAAGATAACAGACACTTTATGTAACTGAGCAAACATTAGTCACATGACTAACTCGTTTATATTGAAATGGGATATTGCTCTGTAACACGAGGACTACGTGTGAGCGGAAACATAGTATATACAATTGGTAATCCAAGTTTGGGACTATTGTCTCACACGTACAAGATGTAAAAGCGGTGCTTGGAAATCTTTAGCTCTCCAGGGTTATAGAGAGATTGCTCCATCCATATATTTTCTGAACAGCTTTGCCATTTCTGGGTCATGGGGAGCTGTAGAGTTCAATACCTCATTAAGTCTGGAGCTGAAGGCGGGACACACCCTGAGTTGGCCAATCAGAGAGCAGAAAACAAAAACTCACACTCTCACTTAGACCTATGAACAGTTTTTTACATGTACAATTAGAAAAATAGTTATTGGTTTCTACAGTGAAAAAGAATAATAAATAATAATTCATAAATCTGAATATTAAACAAAAGAAAACAGGTTCTTAAACATTTAAATTAAAAGATTCTTTACAAGTCTTTACAAACTATAATCAGTCAAGAAGTCAAAGGAGATTATGTTCCTAGCCAATGACTTTTGGTAGTTTTGTAATTATTGTTTTATTTTGATTTTAATTTAGATTTAGTATTGTTGTGTTTTTATCATATCTGTGAGATCTCACACATTGCGCTTTTGTTTCCAGCAGTGGCACCTGTGGTGTCAAATGAATTTTGGGACTATGAGGAGCAAGTGGATCTTGAGGCTTTCAGTTCCAACACCTTCTATGACATTCTGCTGAAGCACAGCGTCTCAGTGACGGTGCGTCTCGGGCAGCTCAGAGGAGAGGTGAGACTTCGGGGAATCCGGATTTATATATCACCTTAGCAAAGTTCAACCGTATTTTACTCCTATTAGATTGCACTGAGATGCTGTCCACAGGGCTTAATGTTAACCATTTCTTTTGTCGCGTTTGAAAAGCAAAGAGTGCAGTTATTACAAGCCTCTGGCAAACTGTGGGTTACGTATTAAACATGGCGTCTAAATATAACTCGGCATGCTGTCTGTGTGTAGGTGAAGCAGCTCTATCAGGGGATCCTGGGGAAGCTAGTGGAGCTCCACCCGTGCTGGAGGACCTTAGGAGGGAAATCTGAAAGTATGGAGAAGCAGGTGGAGCAGGAGATCATACGGCGGCGGGCGCTGGGGAGTCAGCTGACGCAGCTGCTGGACGGTCAGCTGCAGATTCTGCGTGCGGAGATGAGAACACAGCAGGCCATGCAGAAAGCCTTCCGGGCCCGATCCAGAGAGTGTCTGAGGCTTCTGAGACTGCTGGCTGAGGGTCAGATGTCACTCTGGGACAAGGACATCAGGCAACAGTATGTGTTCTCCTGTTATTGTGCTGCTAAAAGATGGCTTAAGGGGTTTAGTAGACACTGATGTTTAAAAAGACTTACTTTGAGATGCAGTTATATGGTTTATAGGCTTTTCTTCAGTCAAACCCACTACACTAAATATGTTATGTCAATCAACCAATCAATCAATCAACCGATCAATCAACCAACCAACCAAAACAATCAATTAATTTGTCAGTCAATAAATAAACCAACCAATCTATAATTTATCCATCCATCTATTAAATTAATCAATCAATAAATCAGTAAACAAATGACATATTATTAACAAATAATAATATTTACAAAATAATAATAATAACAAGTTACATTCCAATTCTTTGTTTCTCAAACATTATCACTGACTGAGTCAGTGGTCATGACAGAAGAGTTATCTAAGTTTTGAATGGCTGCCATAGAGGTGATGTCGTTGATTAGACAGTCAGTGATTAGACTTTTATTTGAATTACTAAATAGATGTCTCTGATTGGTTGTCCCCAGACCTCTTTTTATGTTTTTTTCTTGTGGGTATTTTTGAGTTCATGTTCCAATGACCTTAAAAATCGAAGAACAACAGTGATCAACTCGGTGGATCAAGATGTGCTGATACTCTCCTGAAAGGAATTCTCTTTATCACATCGATGTGATTGTTGTCCAAATCAATACATTTTTACTAGAGTAGAATAATACTGACTTGGCTAGATTTTTGATAGTTTACCCTCGTATTTATGTATAGTTTATTTACAGGGTGAGATTAAAAACTATGCTTACAAGGGAGTCCTGGTCAAAATTGGCAGCTACATTTATAAATATATTACTGTATATATGTTATTCCATTAAGCTATCCATGCTATTAATCAAAATCTTGCTTGAACCAATTTTCCCACTTGAAAGAAAGAAAATCCTGCTTTGAATAAATCTCCTATATATTTGAATAAACCTCCTATATAATCTATATTTGGAATTTTCCAATCAATTTTTCCATTTATCTGGGGAGCGTATGTTTAGCCCATTTGTCAGCCTCAACTCAACAGCACAAACCTTTGCGAGTTGATTTGATCAGCCGTGATTGTGTTTTTTGACATATTGAACAATAATAATGTTTTGTTGACACATTTATCATCTTCACTGATCCAGGTGGCCTGTTTGGATTCGAGAGGCTTATTATATCTCTGTCAGGACTTGCTGTGATTCATGAATTATTTTGCGGCTTGCAGCATTCTGGAGCGAGTAGCTGTGCTGGCTGATGAGATGAGTGAGATGGTATCAGTGGAGGGCCAGAGACTGGGGGTCTGGGCTGTGCAGAAGGAGGCCACTGGAGCACAATTATTATGCCCTGTTACTGGGTCGGTCCTCAGAAGGGAGGATGTCATCGGTGAGTGCTTTTAAAAAGTTGGACTTGATGCTAAACACCACTGACAGTTTAAATCCAGCCTGATGGTTGTGTACACACCACGGCATTTTTCAGACTTGCCTTCTTGGTGTTCGATCACACCATCTAGTGGAAATGTCAAAGCCGTGTCAAAAAGTTTGAAGTGAATCACTAGGTGGAGCTATTTTACCAGCTTACAGACCTGTTTACGGATCAAATCTTTAGGAAGGCCTCTGGGGGCTCAGCTTGGCATGACTGATTGATTAGAGTGTGAGGCTACCTCGTCTTCACTCTTCCTCTGTACTTCCGCAGCTCCGGATGGGTCTGTTAGAGCTTGTGATGCTGTTCGTGTAGACCCCCTAACAGGCCTCATTCATCCTAAATCTAATGGCCATATGTTGCTGGCCAGTGGGCACAGAATGCCAGTGCCTTCTGACTTCTTTCTGCACCCGCAGACTGGCAAAATTCTGCCCGTGGCAGGAAATGTGGGCTTTGATCCAGTGTCTTCCACCCTTGTTTTCACAGCCGACGCTGGATTGGGTGAGTCGTGAATAACACATTCTAACCCTCGTCTTGGTTTTATGATGGTAATCCAGCATCGTATGTCATTTAGGTGAGGCTGGGAAATGGGAATCACCCCTGCTGCCTTTTATTCCGTATCCTTCATCCTGTCATGCTGAAATCCAATCCGCTTCCAAGCTACGGGGTCTTCGCACAGGTCAAAGGGTGGTGCTTGGTGGACCCATGTGTGACTACGACACTGGGGTGTTGGTGCCTATTCTGGCTGTCACCATACATCCTCAGACTGGATTGGTTTATCCTCTCGGAGGCGTGCACACCTGTCCCATTACGCGACTACGACTTCCCATTCAACTCGGCTCTGCCATGCTAGACCCACGAACAGGCAAATTGGCGGTTGTGACGGGAGTTGCCCTTGATTCCCACACAGGTCAGTGGTTAAATAAACACTCCCAAACGATTCTCTTCGTGAGCAATTCTGTTAACGAACACAGTTTTTTTAAAATCATAATCTCCCCTTTGGCTGTCCGTTTTCGGTGCTTTGTCACATAACTGGGACTTCCTGCAGGCAATATCGCTGGCAGCTAGTTACATTTCTCATATATCATCCTGCATCACTGGACGGAGAAGAGTATAGATTGAGGCTGATGTCAGTGACACATCTGTCTTCCATCTCTGTATCCCTCTCTCTCTTGTGAATGTGAGGCAAAACCGCCTTGTAATGGCTGTGAAAATAGCATGTGTACTCTAGAATATTTTTGAAATCTCTATTATTAAGGTTCACGGTAAACCACAGTATTTAGTGTGACTCCGATGAGTTACCTGTTGTTTTCCGTTCAGCTAGACAACAGGAGTTGCTTGGAGCATCTTGTCATTAGATGGAATTAGCGCAAACAAACGTACCAAAATTCTAAACAAATACAACACATTTCGGGTAATTGGGATTGGATGTGTCCAATGTTGTATGTGTCCCGTTCTGTGATTGGTCGGCTACTAATCCAGAGCACGTGTTCCACCTTAGTTACTGAGATTGAGGTCCCCATGACTAAGAAATGGAATAAGCGGTAAAAAGGCATGGATCTTCCATTTAATCTATATTTTGGTCCAATCAAGAAAATAAAAGTAGGCTTACGTGTGTAACATAATTTGTTTTAGTTCTTTAATAATAATCTAGTCTGTTTACCCAGAATCTATGGAAACACATTAGTGCCAAAATTATTAAATGTAAATTTTAAAATTTTAATGTTTGGTTTTTTATTTTTCGCTTGCAATCTTCACGTTTCTGTTTAAAACATTTTTTTTTGTTTGGACTTCTGGCACTAGCTTCACTTGGGGATGTGATTGACAGCTGCTTGACCAGGAAGTGTGGGAGTTTTAGTGAGCACCTCGGCTTTACAACCAAAACTAGTTTGATTCCCAACCTGTCAATTTAAAACTATAATTTTCACAAAATATAATTTAATAAGCCAACTATGACTTGATTAGGTTATAGCTTGATTTGCTTCACAGGTGCTGTTCTTCCTGTTGGAGGTCTTTTCCTGGGCGAGTCTTTCATCGAGCCCTTGAGCGGGAGGATGGCACGGGTCGGTGGAGGCAGTCTGCGGGGAGGGAAAATTGTGCCTCATGCCGGGGGATTTCAGGCACTGCTGGACAGCCACACACTGGGTGCTTGCATGAGGGAGGGAGGGCTATTGCATAGATGCAGTGAGGAGTGGAGCTCCAGAGCTGAAGATCCACAAGGTGACCTGGACAGGATCTCAAGAGCGTCATCTGAGCTGGAACAGGCATGGAAAAGCAGCCAACATTGTCTGCTGCAGTTGCTGAGTCGCCTGGAAAGCGTACAGGAGCAGGCCAGGGGTATCGCAGAAACTGGCAGTAGTGTGGGTAGGCAGGAGTGTAGAGTTTTTTTCAAATCTGATGTGACTGACTATACAGTGGCATACAAAGTTCAAGTTCAAGTTCAAGTTTATTTATATAGTTCTAGTCCAACGCTAAGTCGCTATGCGGAATTAGGGAAAAATAGTCTTTAAAGACGAAAAAATGTCCATTGTTCATCTGTGTTCAAAGTATAGGAGCTACAGTAGAAAGGTCTAGCTAGTTGTGGCAAGCTAGATCGCGACAGTGGCTAGGAAAACAAAACCTCTCTTGTGGCGTGGCAGGGAAAAAAAAGTAGTTATTAGGATTGACACAACAGTTTTGTTTGAAAAATGTTTTGAAAAAAAATGATGTTCTTCACTTGATCGTGAATGTATTTAGCTGACTGAAGTGTTGCGCTTTAATTTTTTCTGACCATCGTTTTTAGTAGACTTGGAAAAGTCAATAAATAATTTTGCACTGTCATATAACTTTCAAACCTTCCCAAGATTAATATCTGATTTATATTAAGCCCCACATTAGCACGTTTTGCTGACAGTGATGATGTTCATGCAAATGTCTCATTAACACCCATGGGATGTTCTCTAATGCCTGTCTGAGTTGGCAACATTAATTCGCCCTTTGACTCATCTTAGGATAATGTACAATCTCATTTTAACGTTATTAGATGATAGTTGTGAAGAAAACACAATTACAGTTTAAAAAAAAATTGAGATACAAATACCCTCTCCATTATCATAATTCATCTGCTTTGATCATTTTGTCTCTAATTACCAGTTTTCCCAATTAAGCCATAATGCCAGTGATCACAAAAATAAAAATGAAACATACTGAACATAACATGAAAATGTTATGATAACTCTTTTTGTAAACACACATGTGGCAAACACACAACTGGTTATGTTTCTATGATCTTACACATTCAGGCTGTGATGAAAATAAAACACACAGAAGAACTTGTGTAGCTGACACTGTAACCTTTACTTAACACAACACAACACAAGCACTACACAGAGTTGAACTCTACTTGCTATAGAACGCTACACAGAAGAACACTACACAGAGCCGAACACTAAACATAGTTGAACACTACACAGAATTGAACACTACACAGAGCTGACCTCTACTCATAGTAAAACTCTACAAAGAGCCAGACACTACACAGAGTTCAACACCACACTGAGGCAAACTACACAGAATTCAACTCCACACTGAGGTAAACACTACACAGAGTTGAACACTACACAGAGTTCAACACCACACTGAGATAAACACTACACACAGTTCATCTCCACACTGAGGTAAACACTACACAGAGTTCAACACCACACTGAGGTAAACACTACACAGAGATACACAGCGCTTTAACATAAACACTAAACAGAGTTGAACACTAACAGAGCTGACCGCTACACAGAAAACTACTTGTTACAAGAGTTACGTGTCGCTTCAAAGAATGATTGTATTGTTTGTATTGAAGGTGAGATCAAGATTCCTGGAACGGAGATCTTGCTGCCAGCTTTACCCGGATTGGAATATCCTGACCCGGGAGGCTCAGGGCTTCATGTCCCTGTTCTTGGAGCTCAGCTGGACTGGGTGACTGGCTGCTTGGTGCCACTGGCAGGAACCATGGAGGATGCTGAAGGAAAAGGTACCATTATTTCAATCTAGAATTTTTTTTATTTAATTTCTATATTTCTTCCCAGGGCTGGTCCCTATACGTCTTGGAGCCCAGACAGTGGACCCAGTGACCGGTGTGCTTGCTCCTGTTGTGGGGGCCAATCTAGATGTTCAGAAACGTACCGTGGCCCCAGTAACCGTATCCCAGATTCTGACTTTGGGAGAACCTCTGGACAGTGTCACTGTAAGCATCTTTAAACCAACTCACATGGCTGAGACGTTTCTACATGTGTATCGATGGCCTCAGGTTGATGCGGTCCAGAAGGAAAGCTGTGTGCGGTGCAATTATTGGCATGAACAGACACTGAAGGAAGAGGAGATGCTGGGAGACCTTGACAGAGGCATTAAGCAATGTCTCTTTTCTACTGTGCTTGAATCTGACTGTGTGAGTTGATGCTTCGGAAATGACACGACATTCTGTGGCCTATTTAAAATGCAAGTCTTGACCAAGTGTCTATTTTTATTTTTGTGAGTGTCACTGTGATGGGAAGCGTTTCTACCATCCTTGCATCCTGAGTGAGACTGTGTGTTTGTGTGTGTGTGTGTGATAGAGGGACTGGATGGTGACAGACAGGCAGCTCAGGGAGGCTGCCATTGAGATTCAGGAAACTGCTCAGTGTGAAGCCCAAAGAAAAGCTCTCCAGAACTCTGAGCTATCTCTACTCCTACCAAGCCACGTGTTAATCATTCTCACTGGAGGTCAGCCCGTACGCTTGCACTCCCACAGAGACCACAAACGCTTATCCTTTAAAGATTCAGGAACACAACTCTTGTAATCCTCATGCATAAAATATAGACAACTGCCATACTGCTTTTGACATCTTATAATTTGTTTCTGTAAGGTTGTTAAAGGGACAGATCACTGAAACTTCCTGAGAATACACTAGAAAAGACAGCGGTCGCCTTAAATTATTCATTTATTGTTAGGGTCATCAGAGTTCAACCCAATCCATACATTAGGAACTGTGTCATTTTTATTTTTTAATGTTATTGTTTTAAATAAACTGCATCATCGTTTCAATGTTTGACCATGAATCTAATGAAGCAGTTTAAAAAATACACTAAAATAAAGAAGTTTGTTTTAACAGCAAATAAGGCTTTTTAATTGTCATAAGTAGATTTAAACTTGTGACCAGAAATCCTGCCACTTGTGACTCATGCATCAAACGTTTATTCATTCATCAGCCAATCAGATTATTCTAAGACGGGTCCAATGATGACATTTGTTGTGGAGTGTGAACACAAAAGTGCTAAAAAGATTTTTTTAGAATTCAAGCCTTTTATGATTGAACCTCTAGTGAATAATTTTTTCTTGGATCGGTTGAGCAAAATATGCATCATGTAATTTGTTACGGTTTTGGGAATTGAAGGAATTTGGGAATTGTTGGTTGAAAGACAAAGGTTATTTTTTTTATTTATCTCAAATGATTTTTGGGTTCAATTATGACAATAATCTTCGACAATTTTACCAAATAATTGGCATTAAATTATATATTATAATGTACCCGATAATAATACCCTGCTGGTGCCACGCCTTAAATACAGCTTCAGGAATGTTCACACACACATTGTTATCTCCAAACTGAAACGAAGAAATTGAATCATCTCAAATGTTTGATCCCGTCCGCGATTCAAGTAAAATCCCCACGTCATTGTCATTTCAATGACTCGCCAAGATTTTTGATTCAGCAAGACAAAAGCCAGACATTTATTTACTGAATTATTCCTAGGGGATGAAGAAGAGTGGGAGCAGCAGAGCCATTGGCACACCGAGGTGAAGACAGCACTGAACCAAGTGAGTGTGTCCATGGAAAGACTCCTGAGAGACCAGGATCAGCTGCCAACCATGGAAATCCATCAGCTGGTCAGTTTATTCACAGTGTTACATAACGAATACTCCATCCCTCAGAGTGAAAGACGTGAGCTGAGCAGAGAAAATTCTGCCCATTACTATGTCGTTAAACAGCTGATCTAGCAGATCAATGCTTCAGAAACGCAATAGTCGTCAAATGACTATTGGTGGCCAGGCCAATCTTCTGCCTTATCTTTAATATCTGCTTCTCAGCTTGATGGACTTCTGCTTGTGTGATTATCGCAGGATGGAGAATTGAGGCTGCAGGATCTGCGGGAGCAATTAATGCGGAGACAAGCAGAGCTGGACGTGGCGTTTTCGTCCCTTCACTGTTCTCGAATGTTCTGCCAGCTGTGTGTTGAGACCGCACAGGTAGAACACGCTGGAGGCTAACCTAGCTAAACATAATGCATTTTTTGTGTGGTGTGTGGGGAAATTACTTCACAATGCTGTTGGTTTACCTGGGAGCTGTTTGGTATATGTTCAAGATGTTGGGGAATACATTTACTCCAGTGACTTTTGTTTGACAGTGTACCTTGTTCCTTTCTCTACCGCACCTTCGGACTAGTCAATGGTGTCGGGAACATTCTGGTTTCGGGACTTTGGTGTGCTACAGCCCAAGGACTTCAAAAAACCTCTGAAAGCGCTCGCCCTGACTCAGCAGAAAATCAGTTCTCGGCTGGAGCAACTAATTCAGCTTTTGGAGGAAAGCAAAGCATCTGGACGTTTAGCCAGCACCCAACAGCAAATATCTGGTAATATTATTGCACTAAATATTATATATACGTACATTATGCTATTTTAGCAGCAGGCCATTTACCCCAGCAGGCCGTTAATCTCTTCTGAAAGTCGTGTTAGGAGCTGGTTTGTACCATTCAATGTGGATTTTCAGGCTTATATTTTAACGTGGATGTACCCGTCAAGTTATTGTGCATGCCACAGAGACAATGTTTTTTATTAAAAGGCGCAAACTCAAGGCACAAAGATTTAACAGAAAAATACTGTCATGACCGGCAAATGTGCTGCGGGCAGCAAACTCAAACAAACGTCCAACGAACTAACTCGCTCACAGACACAAAACTGCAACACATCACTAGCATTTTTTTATTAATAAGGACACAGCTACAGTTTGCCTTAAAAAGGACCTTGATGATTTTTACTTAAAGATCGTAGATTTAAAAAATGCTCCTGCAAAATACCACATCAAATGTGACGTGCTAACATGGATGCAGCGATGAAGCCGCCGGGGTTGCTTCAGGGTAAATTCATTTTGTAAGAAGCTTCCAATTAAAACCTCAACAAGACCAATATTATGTTGGGTTATTTCCAATTAAAGTGCCAATTAAATGTAAAGAATTCTTTAGGTAATAAAAAACATCTTTGCTATGATTAGAGATTATTTTAGAGATTATTTTAGAAAAAAATATATATATATTTATATATAAATATAGAGATAATAGATGTATACAGTATATATAGATAATATTGAGATTGTATTATAATCATAAAATAGTTTACATACGGTATTAACATATAAGGTATGAATGTTCATTATCTCCCCTCTTGGAATACGAATGTGAAAGACATGCTGAGCAAGTTTTCTCTTTTAACTATTTAAATCTAATGTTTGAACACAGTAACAATTCCGTTTGCTAAGAAGAATAAACGTATGAGGCCTTCATAGATGTTTCAAGCCAGGTTGTTTTCTACCTGCTGTAAAGTGAGATGTCTTATGGCTGTATTTCAAAGCACATGCTTTACATTGCCTCATTTAACGCACAAACCAGATTTCCATTCCTTTAACGTTAATAAAAACTCACCCTAACAATATGCCGTGTTGAAAAGTGTTGAAGAATAAACCCTGAGCTGAAGTACAGCAGTGTTGTATTTCATCTCTGTGTTTTTGTCCCCCGCTGTGCAGATCTCTCAGCTCAGTCCTTTAAAGATCAAATGAAGGCTCAATCTGTGAGCGAACAGAATGCCACAGTGCCCCGTCTTCCTTTGTCAGACCCTTCGCATGCTCTGAAAAGCCAGGAAGGATCCCAGCAGAACCACAGTCAGGGTAAATCAGGGATGTTACCGGCGGACTGGTTCCATATCACTACATAATGTTTTCTCTCGTGTTGTTTTCAGATGTCCAGGCTCTCCAGGAACCCGCTCTGTCCAGGCACATCAGTATCCCACAGATGGCAGGTTGGAACATTTCACTGGACCGCTTTAATATTACTAGATTCTTTCACAATCGCCTTTTTTTGTAAGACATTAGATGGAATAGTGGAGGGATGCAAAATCACAAGACAAAATGAGTAGCTACTATTCCTTATCAATCTTCAAGCTGAATCCTACAGAAGCATAAATCCATACCTAACTTTGGTATAAATACATTGAGGTTCAAATAATAACTCAAAGAAAAAAAGTTTTTTTTTCAAGCCGAGATCCCATAACGGCAAAATGCCAAACATCAAACGGCGTGAGAACTGTGTTTGCATAAAATAGCACAGAGTCAGACACAGGCATACAAATTGAAATTAATAAAATTTAATAAATTGTAAATTAATAACAGTTTTTAATTGTTGATTAATTGTTAAAGAAACTGTTCAAACTGTACTGTGTTGCATCTGTACACCGTGAGTTCTTCTTTTCTTTTTTTATGATGTCACTTCCACTAAAATCAAATGATGTAAAACTAATTTACTAAATGTATTTAAAATAAACTACAAATTACAACATAAAAAACCCAAAATAACACTTAGAAAACTTAAATAAACTACAAAGAAATTATTGATTTCATTGTATTAACTGTACTACATTTTAGTTACATTGTAAAGACATTATATAAATGTACCGCTTCATTTAGCATTAATAATTACAAAGCATTTAATTATAACATTTAATTATAATAGTCAGAGCAATAATCTTAAACACACACGGACAATGGACAAAATGCAACAATTTTCCATTTTCCAAAAAGTGCTTTACAAATGGTCTGAAAATACATTGAACATTTGAATTATTTCAAGTTATTCAGAGGTAAAATTCAAATTTAATTCAAAGTTAAAAATTATTATATTTTGAAGAGTGTCAAGTAATAATCATAGTCACTAAATGTAACTAATTACATAATAATTACCTTTTCAAATCAAATAGTTGCTACATAATTAATTTCAATCATAACTCAATTTTCAAAGTAACTTTTCTAGCTTAGTGGATACAACATGATATTCAAATACAGAATTAAGTTTTGCTAATACGCAAAATATGTTTACAATCTTTACTTTTCTTCCAACGAATGGTTTCTGTTCTTTAGACCTCCTCGGATTATCCAGTATACGAACAGTGGGTTTCACACACTTAGAACCTACTGACTTATTTAAACACACGCTGGCAGAAGCGCAGTCTTTCATGCAACGCTGTGTGTGTTTGCGTTTCAGAGAAAGACTGGTCCAGACTGGTGGCGTTATCTCCTCTCTTCCTGCTGATAAAGGAAGTAGAGCTGCAGCTCAGGGATAGTGCCAGAGATGGAGGCCTGCTGAAGATCCAGCCCTCAGGTCGGCCTCTAATTATCACCGCTGAAACCTGAAATCTGAACTCATCGGAGCGACAGATTCATTAATGCAGCAACAGATGACTTTAAGCCATGAGAAATGTCACGTAATGTCTGCAGGGGAAGTAACTTGAGCAGGCGAATTACTGTATTTTTAGAAAGCTAATAAGGTGTGAGGGTTTTGTTGAAAGTCTGTATTAGGACTGAGCGTGTAATTAAAAGTACTTGGCTTTTCATTTATAGTTTGGATGTGAAACGCTCTCGTGGTTTGTCCTCTTGCTGAATGCAGATGGCGGCCGAGTTTTCATGGACTTTGCGGACGCACAGTGGGAATGTGAAGGAGAGCTGATTCAGGAGAACTCAGAGAGCCTCAAACCTCGAGAGCTTCTGCTATACCAGCACGGCCAGTTCCTGCTCCAGCACCTCCACAAGCACAAAATGGTCATTATCTCCTACGCAAGTGTCAAGCTTTCAAACGGGATGGTCAACAATTACAGCAATTATGCAAAAAAAAGAAAAGAAAAAACGTAAAGTGCAAACAGGACTGTACCAATGGCTGAACTTAAATCAGCCAAATCAGAGACAAAACACAAAAAAGCTAAATGGTTTATAAAGGCTAAAATATTAAAATACATGAGCTAGATGACAAGATTACTAGACATTTGCTTTAGCTGACTGACTGATGACCGATACAGTAAAGTGGTTTAAATACAAAAAAGCATTAACAGGTGAGGCAACTTAACCCATAAAATGTGAAGTTAAAAAAGGACAAAAACTAAGTTTGATACGCTCGTCCTTATGCCATCGAACAACACATAACACTCAACGACGAACATTAGTAGTAATGAGGATAAAGTAGTACTAACGAGTGTCAGTGTGAAGTTGTTTAAGATAATAATCCAAAAATACAAACATTTTACTTAAAAGTTAAAAATGCTTGATAATGACACTGACAAGACCTATCAAAAATTATTTTACATCTTTTTTATTTTTATTTATTCTTATTGTTTCCACATCTGTTTTACCTATTATTTCTGTCCTTTCTTTAACTCTATTTCCTTTTTCTCAGACAAATGTACATTTAATCAATTAAAAACAACATTTTTGTTTTATTTAAAGCATACAGTTATCAGACTAATACAATATAATCCAAAACCAACAACACTTCTACCAAACTACTTATTTTTATTATTACATCACTTTTATTTCGTATATATTTTGTAATTCCCCAGTGCTTTTACAAATAAAATGAAGTCAAATGTGTGCATATTCAGAGCTAGATGAAATTGACAAATCTAATACTTGAGTAAATTCTCCGCTGATGATGAAATGTTATTCCAAAAACTTGTAAGCACAGACTTTTACCGCAAAAAGGAAAGTGTGAAAATTACTGAAAAGCTGACCATCTTTAATTATGAGTGAAACTTTTAATCACAGACTCTAATAACAGATCACATCACACTTATGGTAATTGTAATTACTGTAATTATAGATTCACATTTGAAAAGACGTTCCACAGACTTTTCTTTGAATTGTTTAGTTGTGTTACTTCAATCTCTCTTCAATGTTAAATTTGAGATTAAATACCATAATATTACAGAATACCATTTTAAAGGGTGTCCTAACTGTTATTACAGCTGCTAAAACAGTCTACTTTAAAGTGCACTCAAAGAATCCATTTGTACAGTCCACTTCTGAGTTCAACTTTTTTTGTTTTTTACCATTTACCTTTTACTTTGATTTTAGTCTCAGACATTGCATTAGTTTTTTTTTCTGTATGTGATGAGTGGTGCATTTAGCTTGACGTCTATATGCTACCGATGTCTTCATCTTAGATCCCAGTGGTTACACTAAAGCTGGCTTCAAGTCTTCCCATCAACAACTACCAAAACAATGCATTCCGCAACTCCTTTTACTATCAGGTATTTATTCTTGTAATTCTGGACGATACAGTCCGCCGGGGTCTTTCTGTGATGTTTGAATGTGTCATAAACGCGTAATAAAATGAACTGGAAACTTAACTTTTCCTTTAAGGGTAGATGAGTTTGTTGAGTTTGATGTTGAGTCAACAAAAAAACTAACATTGAGCTAAGAACAAAGCATACAATAAGCTAACAGCCATGCTACCCGCTTAACAGCTGTTAAAACAGCCTACTTCTAAGGGCACTCAAAGAATTGGAAACTTTACATTTCCTGCAAGTGTAGATAGGTTTGTGACACTTGTGTGCCTGTTTATTCCCTAATCTTTTAGGAAGGCTCCTCTATGCGTAAAAGTTTGAGCATTAAAACATTATTCATAATTGGCGTATTATTCATAGCCATCTTCATTGTAGCCGTGTTGCTTCATCTCATCAATGCTGGGCATGTTTTTACACTTTAGTTTGAAAAGGTACCATTAGCAAACCCACAAAATAAAGTGCAAATGTGTATTTCATCATTTATTTTCTTTTAGATGCACAAGTAAAGAAATAACCATTAGACAACGCTGTGCGTGTGGTGGCATCATGCTGCCCGTAACAAAACAATCCTTTCCTTGCGTCAGTTTTGTGTAATTTCCACTGCTCATGAACATAATACGTCAGTGAAAGAAAAATTGGTTAGAGCCCCCAGGGCCCGGTCAGCTATTTATTATACATTGATACATTTAGCATGAGCTTTTATCTAAAGTTCAGTTTTTTTGTCGTTAACATCTTTATCTTAACTCTATGTTTTACTGGTTAGGCTAACATTGAGCTAAAAGCAAAACTAACCTTGGGCGTACAGGAAAGTTAATGCTAAGTTAACACCTAAGCAGCCAGTGTTGGGCAGTAGCTTCGCTACTACTACATTTTTTCAGTAGCTTGGTGATAGCGAAGCTATTTTCGAATTCAAAAAACGTTTCGGTAGCGAAGCTATTTCTTTCCTCAAGTAGCGGAGTAGCTTCCGCACAAGCTACATTTCACTAAAGCTACATTTACGTTAAAGTTTCACATTCGCGCTCTGCATTAGTTTACGTCTGGCGACCGAGCCGATGCTTTAAGAGTCGATGCTTTGTACCAAACGACAAAAACTGACTCCAAAAGGAATCATCAGTTGCTATTGGTCAGATCTGCTGAGACTTTTTTGATGGCTGCACGATTCGGCCAATAACGTGTGAGGAAAGAATAAACTCTCGACCATTATGCGAATGAAGAGGGCGGTGTCAGAAAGTCAGAAAACTTCGAGCCAGAAAACCGAAAAAGAAGCAGCATCTGGCCGCATTTCAGTGAAAGTGGCGACTATAAAGCTCAACAAGAACAACCACGCACACGCACAGCCATGTAAGAATCGCCCATTAATGCCCTTTGGCCCGGGGAGAGAGGTCAAGCGAACTTTCTATTGTTAAATTAAAAGTTACGTTGAGTAATTTATTTTCATAAATATTGCCATAACACAACAAAAGGAGGAGTTGCCATACATTCCAAAATGCCATACATTTTATATACATATTTATACCAAATTGCGGCAATGTCCAAGTGTTTCCATTCACACCTGTTTAATTGTGTGGAACATGTTTATTGTTTTTTTTTTTTTTTTGTATTGATAGAATTGATTTAATCTGTTTGGAGTTATTAAATAGAGATTATTAAAAGAATTAAATGGAATGGTTATTCCTGCTGTTTCATTGGCAGTTTTAGGGATTGCTGAAGCATTGACTTGGAATGAAGGTCAATTTATACATTTATTGAAGTAGTTTGAATGTAGTTAAGCTACTTTTGCCCTGCTGTTGTAGCTTAGCTTCTCTACATTTCCCAGAGGATAGCTTCACTGTAGTGAAAGCTACATTTATTGTAGGTTAGCTTAGCTTACTACATTTTCTAAGTAGCTTGCCCAACACTGTAAGCAACCATTGAGCTAACAGGCATGCTAACGTTTACCTAACAGCAAAGCTAAACTTTGGCTTACATGAAAGCTACCAACATGCTATGCTGTGCACTGAACTAACAGGAAAGCATACTAATTCTCAGTGCAGAAAATGTAAGGAAAGCCAAGCTCTCAGCTGTTTAAAATAAAAGGAAAGCTAAGATTGAGCTAACAGCAAAGCTAACTTTGAGTTAACAGAAAATATATTGTTGAATTGTTGAGCCAAGAGTAAAATTAACATTAAGCAAACTTAGCTGTTATGAAAGCATATGTTGAGCTAAAAAAAATAGCTAATGTCTACGTTACAGCAAAGTAACAGCACATGAAAGCTATCATCATGCTTTTGCTATGCACGGAAGTAACAGGGAAGTTTATTAATGCCTTTTGCAAAAAATTGCGAAGTAGAACACCATGCTCTACTGTGCTTAGCTAAAAGGAAAGCTAACGTTGAGCTAACTTTCTGCAAGTAGAAAAGTTAAAGTGAAGCTAACAAAAAAATAACGCAGAGCTTAAAAGCCAACCTTGAGCCGACAGGAAATCTAACTTGAGCTGGATGCATTTAAGAAGCTTGAGCATATCCAAGTTAAAAATACAGAACTGTTAAAAGTGACAATTAGCACCAGTTTCCCTGTGATGTAATTGGTTTCACAGCTGGTCGGTTCAGGTGAGGTTAAATCTCCCTGTTTGTCTGTCACTGAGGGAGCGATAATTAATGTTAAAGACTCTTAGCGTTCGATCACGCGAAGCTTTTCCACTTAGCACTTCCTGCGTCTCCAGGAGGAAGAACGGATGCTGTTTGTTCGCAGCCAGAGGTTGCAGTCCGTGGGTGGTCTCTCTCTGCTGCTCCTGCACTGCTCCGCACACATTTCCATCAGCCGGATGGAGAGCGACTCCACTCCTGCCTTCCAAAGAGCCTTTTTTAAGGTGCTATTTGCAACTAGCGTAAAGCTAAAATGGAAAAGGGTGGAATCTGCTAAATAATAAACCCAAAAACAAATTGAAAATGTATTCCTGTTGCCTAGGCTTTGCAGGTGGGCCTCGGCGAGCTGTTTCATGCCAGATTGGGTGATGCTCACAGACCTGAAGATGGAAGTAGATATTCTGGCCCAGACAGTCTTCTTGATGGTCTTCTGCTGGAAAGAATTCAAAAACCAAGTCGGGGTATTTTCTCCGAGGACGTAAGTTTGACTGACTTCTTCGTTGACTTGCCGTTGGCAGGTAATTCACAGGCTTCAGCAGATGCTGTGGTATGTGAGTGATGAGGCAGAAGTAGTGCTGCTTCAGACGCGTAATGTTTTCTGGGCAGGAGGTTCGAGGGCGTCTGCAGAAACACAGGGAGGCTTCGGTGTTCCGCCAAGTGGAGGGTCTCCTGAAAGAGTCTGCGCAGAGCTCGGAGACCAACGCTGACACGCCACTCAACAACAGCCAAGAACGCTCTCCTCCACAACCTTAAGATCTCGCTCAGTGAGATCTCGCCTTTCAACCAGCAGTCCGGTTTGCAACAGTCGTGTTGATAGCCCATGGTCTTTCTTTTTGTGAGTGGTCTTTGGAGCAGGTCAGATCAGCACCACTATTACGAAATAATCCATGAAATAAATCTTGAATTGTGCACTGCTGAAATAACTTGTACATACTTTTTCCATGCTTGACAGTATTTCAAATTTTGTATTCATAAAAAAATGCAGATTAAATTTTTTTTTTCCATTACTGTGATTGTTGTTTTTTTTAAGTTGGGAAAATAGATGCATGTATAATGCTAATTTCCAACAAGTACAGCAAATTTACTTTGAGACTTAAATAGACTTAAATAATAGTTCCCATAGTGTGAGTACAAGTGTGGTCATGTGTGTTCCTCTTTGTGATTTGTGTCCCAACCTCAGACCCGGAGTTGCAGTTTCCTGTGACCCAAATGTACAGATGATCCTTAAAACTAATAACAACTTTGTAATCCTAATGGCAATATTTTACTCTCAGCGAAAGCAATATATTGCAAAACAATACAAGACAGCTTTTTGTCTTAGTATTTAAATAATTTTAAGGAATAATTGACAGAAGGACGGTCAATTATTAAAAATTAAACTATAATAATAATAATCCATTCGATTTTTTATTTATTGGCGCCCTTCTAGATACTCAAGGTCGCCTTACAGAAACACACAACATTCACACACCCACCAATTGCCCGGTGAAATAGCGGGCAATTGAAACGATTAAATTTGATAACTTTTATATTTCTTAAAATAAGTAAATATTTTCTTTTATGACAGAAAAAAAGATCTTTTTAACCGTTTTTAAACATTTTCAACACCTTTTGAGTTATACTGCATTTAAGTTGTACGTTTTAATAATTTGACTTTTACTGAGGACTACACTATACTCTTTACTTGGCACAGTTCTTTAACAGTACATATTGTAACACCATAATTAGAGTATAAAATATTTACAATTCATTTTTCATTTAATGTACAACATTGTACAACATTTCTGAATATATATTCTTGTTTGTGCTAGCACATTATCTAGAACTGAGAGAGTGCAAATCTGTCGTTAAAAAAACACAGCTATATTATTGATATCATATTTTAATGACAGAATGACTGTGCCTTTGTACAGTATGGCGAGGCAAGATGTTTTATTTTATTACACTCACAATAAAAACACTGTATTATATTATAAATAAAATAACTATGACAAACTGCTGTACATAAACAGCTTTACTCAAACTGTATTTGTCACACACATGCCATATGAAAAGTCGTGAGAGAAAAAAAATAAAAACTATATATATATATATATATATATATATATATATATATATATATGATAATAACTGAATAATATTATCATCTACTACTACACTAAGAGTACGTACATCTGAGGCGATGTACTTGTCACCCTCCACCAGCAGGGGCGCGCTCTCGATCATCTGCGGTTACCACGGCAACGCGCAAACAAAATACCTTCGTACTTCCTTGTGACTCGTCTTCTCATGTCCAGCCATGAATTCTGATGAGAGTAAAGATTTGGAAAAGTTCTTGAGCAAAGTGGACCAAATAAGTACGTTTGATTTGACGTCCCAGGCATTACTTGATGAGAAGCAAAGTGATGCGCGTCGCGTTGCGTCCTCGCGATTATTGTTGTCGTGTTTCGAATTTGATTTTACTTTATCCTGAACTTACTTGTCTGTTTCCTTTAAATCATGCTACTAGTTTGAGTAAATTAAGTAAATTAACGGAGTTTTTCTTGTCGTTGCAGGTGAGTTGGTGAATGGGTTAAATTCAAACGATGAAACTTGCCGAGAAAAAGCTGCTGAGGAAGCTGATGCTTTAATCGCCTCCATCGAAAAGGACAAAGAATGTAAAACTAAATTCAACCGAACGGTTATAAACACGAATAACACACCGAAGGTATTTTTTCTGTCTGTTTGTCTCTCCATTCGTCCTCTGTTGTCAGATAATAATCATGTTTCTTTTTAAAGAACCTTCAGTGCGAATCAAGCCAGGACCCTGGTAAGGCTCTCTTCTGTTTTATGTTTGTATTGTTCTCTTGAATTATTTGGTTTCAAGTAAAGTATTAAACTTGAATGTTTGCCACTGAAGTCTCGTGAATGATTTATAAACTTACCTTGACCCTCACTTCTTTTATTATACATTTTGCAGCAATGATTTTCATGCACTCTTCTCTTTGTCAGAAACTTTCATGAGGATATTAGACCAAGATGCTGAAGAGAGAAGCCAAAGGAGAAAGAGGAACGAAGCAAAAGCCAATGGTGAGGGCATTAGTTTAATAAGATATGTTCCTTTTCTTAGCATTTTTTATCTGTATTTAGTGGTGAAAAATATAGCTGTAAGCAGCCGATACGTCGTATAAGTCTTTTAATTGTACAATTATTGAATTATTATTGGGTAATTATTGATTATTTATGGGGTGTTAATCAATTCCTCAAAGCATCCATCCATCCATCCATCTATCCATCCATCAATTCTGCAGCTTGCTACTAAAAATGATAGCTGGTTGAACAAACGTCACAATTTGAGCTACACACATACTAGTCTTCAAAAATGTCATGGATTTCTTAATTCTTCCAATAAAATCAAGAAGAGACTGCATAAATTCATATGAAACAGGTTTTGATAGGACAAAAAACCGCAAGAAACATATAGATATGTATGAGCGTGAAACCTTAATGGCATTAATGAACGTGGAAAATATCTTTTCCTCAGTTTCCAATGATAAACAAGGTTATCTTTCCAGCAACGTTGATTAATAATACAAATGTACGCTTTCTGTACATTTTTGAACTTTGAAGTTTTTCGAGCTCAAAAAAATATAAACTAATTAAAATAAATGCATAGAGCGATGGAAATGAGTAGTTACCAAACACATGTAATGCATCTTAAGGTGGCAGCAACAAAACGTATTTTATTACGTTTAAATATGAATTAGTGCAGGAACAGTGGCATATATTTGAATTAGCAATGGTGCAGTTTTGTACCTTAACTGTTTCAGCATTACGAATTACAAATCGCTCTGCCCCGTTTGACCTGCAGCTTTACGGGAGAAAGGGAATGAAGCCTTCAAGCAAGGTGACTATGAAATGGCTGTCAAGTTTTACACGGAGGGGTTGGAGCAGCGGCGTGACATAGAGACGCTCTACACCAACCGAGCTCAGGTGCCCTTTCACTTCCCAAACTAACGTTCCTCTGAATTATCTCTGATAACTCACATCTCATGTGACTATTTCTCATGTGACTGCATTTTCTGTTTCCCCGTGCGATCGTCTTATTTAGACCTTTATCAAGTTGGAGAGATATGAGGAGGCTGTAACTGACTGTGAGTGGGCTCTAAAGGTGAGTTTGAACAGTGTGAACGAGGTCAGAGAATTGCTCTCTCATTTTTCAGTGTCAGCTGATGCGGTGAGTTTCATAGTCTGGTGAGAACAGCAAGCTCTATAATGGCGCGTATTGAATCGGATAGTTGCTCGGCATCACAAAATTGGATTGAAGTATCTCCTGGGCCATGGCAAATTGTGTCTGTTTTTAGAAAACTTTTAGAAAGTTAAATAAGAGGGATCTATTGATGCTTTTTTTGGTCTGCAGAACACACTTCTTTTCCAAGTGAATACAATCTCTGTTCACAGTGCAATGAGAAATCTACCAAAGCGCACGTTCTCATGGGAAGATCTCACCTAGCCCTCAAAAACTTCTCACAGGTAGGCATCGCATGGCTAAATACTAAATCTGGCCTTTTTTTGGCTTCAAATCTAAAGCTGGATTAGACTTTTTTTCTTACTATATCTCCCGCTTTTCCGTTTTTCTTTTTTCTCTTTCCCTTTCAGGCACGGATTTGTTTTCACAAGATTTCGGAGATAGAGCCACAGCGTGAGGCCATGACCAAAGGTATGATCTAAAAATGTGGTGAGCAGCAAGACCGCTTTTTTTCAGATCCTTTATCACAAGCAAAAGTGAGAAAACTATTAGCTTCTTCTGTGTCTGTATACGAATGCTGTCTAACAAAAGCAGAGGAGTCTCTATACAGAGTGTTCCAAAACACAACATTTTCTGTCCACTGCCATTAAAGAAAATAAATCACTGTGAGGTTATTAGGAGTTTGAGCTAATAACAATAAACATTGTAAAGTACAGTAAAAAAAAAAATTGACAATAAAAATGGTCTCATGACGTTATTAGAAACGAATTAGAAAGAACAAGCTGTGTGTATGTGTGGTCGATAGATATTGCTTGGAAAATACTTGATAATAAAATAATTATGATTAAAGATGTATTATTGTTATAAATCCAAAATCACCAAACACCAAAGGAACATTATCAATTTTTAACAAAATAAATGAAACTAAATTAATCACGTACAAAAAGATTGATATGCTGAGAATTATTTCCAACACTTTTTAAATTTCTACTTGTTAAAATAAATAATAAAAGTCCCAGACTCAGCTATTAATTAAATACTGCATTATAAAATATTGCGAATTACAGTAAATAAACTAAATATTGCTTGCAGATATATTTTTGGTTGTGATGTTTGTTTCAGTTGGGTTTGATGCTGTCATTACATTACAGATTTTTTGACGGAAGTGGATTTGGAGGAGAAAGCAGATGTGCAGGAAAAGAAAGCTTTGGAGAGTCTGCAGAAGGGAAGCGAGCAGGCCAAGGCTGTGTCAGAGCTTCTAGAAAAGCTCAAGAGTCCGAGCGAGATCAGCCTGTTCTACAGTGGTGGCATCGAACTGCTCATCCTAGTTATTAAAGGCAGTAAGTTCACATTATAAACGTGTTTGCAGCTTTGTCAGATGCCATTGTTCTCGTTTGCTAACTCCATGACATTTCCCAGAACTCCTGCAGTTTTGGTTGGCTCGATAAATACCTGGACACCCTCATATTTTCTTGAAATATGCCTTCGGTTTACTCCTGTGTTGTTCCAGCAACCAGGGCAATATTTCTCGAGCTGGGGATCGATACAGAGAGGAGAGGAGTGAGGAATTTTTTTGCGGAGCTCTCATTGATTCTCCTCTGCGGTTCATTTGCAGTTCATGATGAGGAAACTAATCCTCATGATCAGCCACCGAGAACAGATACCGTTTTGTTGCGAGCACAAGCTCAATGGCTTTTAGACTCTGTTAGTGAACGAATGTGTTATCTTTCAGTCGCTCTTTCGCTGCTTGATTTTAATCTGCTGCCGATTTATAATGGATCAGTTCAGCAAACCTATTGATAAAAGGAGAGAAAGCCACTCCACGCTGCGCAATCTTGAGCTGACGGTAATGTTTATACAGAATTGACTTTTCCTCTTACCGAGTTTATATTCATCTATCCAACTATCCATCTATTTTCTGTCTGTCTGTCTATCTACCTACCTATCTATCTATCTATCTATCTATCTATCTATCTATCTATCTATCTATCTATCTATCTATCTATCTATCTATCTATCTATCTATCTATCTATTTATTTATCCATCCCTTGCTATCTATTTATCCATCCGTCCACCTACCTGACCTGTCTATCCGTCAATCCACTGCACCACCACAAAACTCTGCTTTTATGTATATAAAGAATAGTGTTTTCATGGACACTACTTTTTTAGAGAAATTATTGCACAGCCTGAGATGCGTTTCTGACGTTGATGTATAAAAATAAACAACAGAAGGCTCTCTTGAAGTAACTTTATTTAACCCCCATAGCTGTTTGTGTGCATGATTCATATTTTTTTGCAGCATGAATATTTAATACCGTTAGGCTTTTACCACTTGACACTGTTAACCCAGGGTCCTTTTAAAACCTGGGTAAACAAAATAATCCAGTCTGGCATTCTCCAGTGTTTTTATTTCAGCATTTTAACCTCATATTCATAACCCCCCACAAAAACTTTCGTTCTTTTGCCCTATATCTGGAATTTGATTGAATGCAAGTTGTTTGCAAAAGGCTTATCTGCCTTGTGCGCAGCAGATCATATAAAGCACTGTGATTGGACTGTTGGGTGTTTGGTGATGGGACTATAAAGTTTAGAACACAACTTTTGTGTTTAAAGATAAGGTGAGTTTTTCTTGATGAGGTTTTTTCTATTCTCCTCGTACACACGTTTGCCCTTGGTGAAGTTCTGTTCCGTGTCTTGTAGTCTTGAGTGATTTAATGTTGATGTGAAGTCTTTTTTCTGCTCTTTGTCAGGTTCTGAACAGACGTTATTCAGATTAAACGACGGCTTTGGTGTCATCAATGGGAACAGCACTGTAAGACGGTAGGTTTGCTAAAGAATTCAACTTTAGAATGCTTTGGAATGATCATTTTGTGGATTATTTCTCATAAACAAACTAATCTATTTAATTGAATTGAATTGAAAAATCCTTCAAGATCCTTAAGATTGTCAAACTCAATTTAATCGTACAATTAAACACTTAAACGACACATTTTCATAAACTAAAATAAACTGCTACACTGCAAAGAATCCACGTGAAAAAACAAGAAAATAAAAAACTAATTGAGTACAAAAAAATGTAATCAAGTAAAACTATCCACCAATGGCGTGAGAAAATTTTAGATACAGATAGATAGATTTGTTTCTGCATTTCAGTTCTTGTTCTCATTGGATTTAATATAAAAAGCAGCTAGTTTCTAAAATTGAGAAAGAAGAAAATTTCACTTGATATTACTTGTTTCAGGAAGTTCTGTGTTAAAACACAATGTCTACTTTGAAAAATGTCTCGCTTTAGTGTAAAATATCATCAAAATTAGCATTCTTTCCAATCAAGAAAATTCAAGGGAAAAAAAAAAAAAGTAGTAAAAAATTAAAATTAAATAAAAAAAAAGTAATCTCTCACTCTCAGTCCTAACATGGTAATCTTATTTTGTAAGAAAAGAATAACAAGATGTATTGTCTAATTTTAAGATTTTTTAGCTTGTCAAGAATTGATTTTTTGCAGTGTATAATTTTAAGTTTTTTTGTTTGCAACATGGCAGTACAATTTTAAAAAGTTAGGCTTAAAAAAGGTTTGTTTAAATTGTTGATTGGCTTTTCAGTTGTTGTTTTTCAACTCTCAGTTTTTGATATTGTAGTTTCAATCAAACGTGACGGAAAGCCTTTCTGAATCTGAAGGCGTTTTACCGAAAGCCAGTTCTGTCTCTGTTTTCTGCTCATGCTTTGTGTAGGAGTCTAAACTATCCATCATCTGAGTGAAATGGAAAGCGTTAATCTGTGCTTGACAATGAGTGATTGGTTTGGTCAGACTGTATTTGCTGCATACAGTTTACATGAGTGTCCCGTGTATTAAAGAGTAATAACCAAGGCTTGTCATGGAGAGCCACTGTTCTGCAGAGTTTAGCGTTTCAGACCTTCAGCTTTGTGACTTTGTTTCACCCCAAAAGACCTTGTTCTTTACTGGCTGTGAGCAGTGAAAATAAGGTTGAAGCTACACAGTCTGTAGCATACTGGACTTACAGGAAACAATGTAAAGGAATATAGGTTTGAGAAAATAAAAAATATATAGTGTGCTTGTGTTTAAACCTGTTTTCCCCTTCATTTGCTTTCAGATGTCTTTCAAACACTTCAGAAGATCCGGATGAAGTGAGTCTGTGTCAGGTGGTTCTCAGACTGTGGAAGACAGTTTGTTCCGGAAACGGTACGTTTTTAAAAATAGAACCATAAACAAATGTATTAATCTGAGTGAAATTCGTTATTCCAGACACTCCAGTTTCTGCAAATTAGCAGTGAATTATTTTTTCACACAATGACTTGTGCTTCTAAGTAGCACTGCAGTACTACTCTCATATTCTCATTAATTGGTTGAATAAATCTTTATTAAGTTCTTCATTAATTGTATTTTTTCCAGAGAAAAACCAGCAGATGTTGTTGCAATGTCCTCATGCCAGAAAAAGCCTAGTAGAGCTGCTGGATTCACCAGCACATGAAATCCAAGGTCAGAGTTTGGAGCTTCTGAGCATGTTCTCCCAGACTCGGCACGGAAGAGGTTTGCTTGTAGAAAACCTGAATATGCAGCAGTAAGTGTCACATTAAACAAGCTCCACGAGGTCAAATCAATTTATATATTTATTATTATGTGAGTAAAAAGGAACATGTTCATTACGCAGATTGATACGCAGATTGGGAGAGCGGAATTATTCTGATTGATTGATGGTTTTTAAATTAAAGTGTAAAGCTGATAAAAGAATGACTGTGAAGATAATTAAAAGTGATAATCTTTGAGAGAAGAAACTACTTTGAAGACTGCTGAAATAGATTGTCTTATATATGTCTTATATAATACAATTATGCACACACACACACACACACACACGCGCGCGCGCGCACACACACACACACACACA
>CM051502.1:21304691-21429136 GCA_028031935.1 Paedocypris micromegethes
CACACACACACACACACACAAACACAGGACATTAATGCGGCACAATTTTGCATTATGAGATATGATTTGGACTTAATAATTTGTCCCAATAAAGCGGATGCCACCTTTAACCTGCGGCCCAATCAAGCAACGTCAATACACAGTGGTACTCCGACTTACGTAATAACTAACGTAATGCGTCAACGCAAACATTTTGTCCAGAGTTCCGGAAAAAAAAAAAGAGCACGTCATTTTTTTACCGCTATCATGCATGGATGAGACAGTCCATAAGCGTAAAAAAAACCTGTTGTTTAATTCTCATGCACATCAAATAAACAAAAACAACAACAAAAACAGTAGTTTGTTTGACATATCTTCCAAAATTTGAAAAAAGCTTGTATTCACCCAGAATGGCTTGAATGTTTTTTTCTCTCCCGTCTGCCTCTGAATCACAAGTGTTCCTAAAAGGCGCTGGAGAGGGAGAGAGAGAAAGAGAAAGCCTGTGCTCACACACAGCAACAACAACTTTAACACTTAAAAATTTGCACATAAGCTAGAAGCAGTGGCATGCACGTTTCTCGCTTACACTTACTCGTTACACTCTAAATAAATGAACATTCGATGTAACATGTTTTGATTACATTTATTACCAATATTTTATCATTTATGTTTGTCTGAATTTACAAAGGCATGGCACAGATTAGATGGATTACATGTAAGAGATTTGAGAACACAGCGTTAGACCAATCAGAAGCAGTCCCGTTCTTTTTGTCTTTAGTTCAGACACAGACTCTTCTGACCTTGTCTGTTCTTCAAGCCCACTCTTTGTGAGTCTTCCCCACATTGTCTAATGGGTTTTGTTTCACAATCATCTCCACAGTGCTGTTGTCCCTAATGTATGTACAGTTTTTTTTACCACATCTTTTCCTTGCCTTTGTTTCTCTATTTCTCTGCTTGCACACACAGCTCAGTGAACCGCCAATCACTTTTCACACTGCTATTAAATGATGTTGTCTGTCTTGCCTTTCTTTGTGTCTTTCGTTTTTGACAAAAACAGAATTAACTGAGAGGCCATCTAAAGACCTTGATTTAATTTGCTGTTTTTCACAATATTAGTCTAATAATTTTTCACGATACAGATTTATTCTCATTAGTTTTTTTTATTTCTAATTATTTGACCAGTTCTTATATAAATAAATAATTAAACAAACAAGCAAACACATAAATTATTAAATGTACTGATTTCATAAACAGAACTGAATTGAAAAGTTTAAAGAGTGTTGTATGTTTTGCTTTTCTTTCAGCATATTAGCTAAAAGTCTCCTGCTGTTGCAGCATGTTTTATTAAAGTACTTTTAATGAGCCCCCATAACGCCTGCACTCTTTCCTCCGCAGAACGGCTCAGAACCTGATGAGCTGTGTGTGCCGTGATTCGAACTCGGCCCTGGCGCTGACGGTTCTGGAGAACTTGGCTACGGAAAACAAGTATGCGCAATCAATACATCTCCATAGATAACCCAATGTCTTGTTTCATTTGAAGATAACAAATGCCTACAAGCAAGTTGGAAAAAACGTGAATTTTCACGAGTAAAACCGGGGACGACTCACCTTAGTCGAGCCTCTTAGATTCTCATACATCATAGTCGCTGCTATTAAATGGAGACGCATTCAAATTCGTGCAGATCAAGAGCGCAGGCCTCTCGAGAATGCAGCGTGAACACATTTAAGACAAAACAATCCATCACATTCACAGATCCCTCCATTTATCTCTCCATGAGAGCGATCAGTCTCGCACAGTTTCGAGTCAATCACCACCTCACAGACAGAGAAAAGGTGCTCGCTGTGACCGGTAAAGGAATTAAATAGCTCGCTAGTTCATGCACAAAAGGAAATCACAATATAGCTTAACAGTTTGATAGATAGTCAATGAAACGTGTGACTGCAGACCTTGTTGTCAGATAAGGATGGTCAGAGCGATTGTCTCGTGCTGTGCTCGGAGCATCAGCGAGTGTGATTTGGAAATCACGCTATTGCATACATAGATCACTGCAGATTATTGGTTTATTCATGGCTGCGTGTGGTTTACACCTAAATATATAATTTAGACTTTTTGTCCTATTTTTGAAATCTTTTAGTTGAATTGAACAATTGTTTACTTTATGTTTTGTCCATCGTAGGTTTAAGATTGAGACAAGGCAGAACTTCAACATGGCTTTTGTTCTTCCGTTCGAAAATCTTCTGGTATTGTCTTGATTATATTTTTTTCAATAACACTATTGTTTTAGTGTTCATATAATACATAAACATTCATAGTCAAAATGTACTTTTTGATTATATACTAAATTTTTAAACTGTTAAATGTAGTTTATACAGTTTGTTTGCATTCATTGAACATGATGTAATTGTTGTGGCATTCAAACAATAATAAGCACAATGACATTTTTACAATATTAAATTAATAATACAATATTAAATGTTTTATTTATGAATTTAATGAGAGAGAGAGAGAGAGAGAGAGAGAGAGAGAGAATAGAATGGCCGAAATGGAGGTAAATATCTTTAAATACTATAATATTTTGTATAATCCAAAGCAACTGATAAAATGTGGTTGGCTAGACAGACCTCTATTTAAATCTGGAAAACTTTATTTTTATTATTCCCACATTGTTTCGAACTTGGTGCAATATTTACCTGATTTAAATGTATTCCTCATCTATGACTAAATACAGATTCTTCTCGCATTTCTCAGTCAGACATCGTGCCAGCCAACGTAGAAACGCTGTCATCTCTCATAAATGTGGTCAGGACCATGGCTCTGGATGATGTGATTAGTAAAAACCTGGCAAGCCGTGAAGAATTTTGGACGTGTTCTCTCCGAGCCATGGTAAGTTCAAAGATGATAACCCTCCATGGCTGAGCCTCCAAATATTTCATCCTTGAACGTTGCTGAATTATGTATGAAATTTTGAAATGTGAATTTTGATTCAGGGGGTTTGTTTCTAAGCTCCTTTTTCTATCTTATTGCATGAGCTGTGAAACAGCCATTTCCCTCAGACGCTAAAACTGTGAAAGGACATGAATTTAATTTCCGGCACTGCCAAGATAAAGCTCTGTTTTTCTTGCAGGAGAGGTGCGTTGCCTGTGAATGCACAGGTGTCCTCTATCCCCTCTTGGGTTTGATGATCAACTTAGCCTCAAATCCCTCCCAAGTCATCCAGGTATAGCAGGAAGATAAATAAATTGGACTTTGGGTCAGCTCTCCTCCATCGGCTTGTTATTTCTGTCGCTATAAGGACCGGATTCTGTCATCCATTAATGTCTTTCCTCCTCATATGTTGCATTCATGTCTTGGAAAGTAGAGATAAAATGGGCGGCGATGTTGGGCTTTCTTTTTTTGACTCGCAGGATCACGCTGTTCTGGCCAGCAGCCGGTGTTTGGGCCTGCTGAGCGATCCCTCTGGAGGCATCATCACGGTGAGTTGAAGGCATTTTACAGGGGCCAGAGAGAGATTTAACCCAGCCCCTGATGACTGAAGCTGCTCAAATGTTTGAGCTGTAGATTTCGGCGGATTAATTATTTAAATCCTCATCTTGGAGAATGTGTGTTGTGGATGAGAGCGCATTGGTATTTCTTCAGCATCTTTATGTTAGCAACACATTTAGGCATATGGCCCCTGTAGGTGTGGGAGAAAAAAAAATCATGGAAATTTTAATTTATGGGTGTCCTCAGACGGTTAACATTTTAACAACCCTAAGAGAAGCAAGGAAGCATTTACATAATGATTACTGTAGCGGCCTTTTTAGCCGAAGACGTTTTCTCTATGTAAATCAGCGTCCTGGTTTGTTTGCTTCGGTTTTGCCGTCTTGACGCTTTATAGTTTCAAATCCTTTGTGTTTGTTTCTTTTTAAATTATAAATCTGACCCATTTAGGCCGAATGGTGGAGTGTTGTGTGGTGCAGGAACGGGGCTTGACTGGCGATTTTGACGAGTCGCCCTGTATCAAATCCATTTGTCATGATCGGTTCAAGTGCATTATCTTCTGTTTTTGGTTTCAGAGAGCGGCCGGTGTGCTGAGCGTTCTTCTCTCAAAATCTGCGACTGCAACACAAGAAGCTGTTCAGAATGGAGTCGTGAAGAAACTACTAAAGATTTTGAAGGTATCGCTAGTTCTGCATAGCTAGTACTAGCTAGTACTGCAAACAGTGTTCGAAAATCATTACTGTGATAAACTGAGACTAATCATTTTTTTAAAAGCATCTTCTGGATCTGTTTTGTGCCAGTAAAAATTAAAGATCAATTTCCAGTTTATTTATAAAGCGCTTTTCTTAGTCCACGACCAAGACCAAAGTCGCTATTCGGAAAAAAAAAAGAAATGTGACCTAGGATTTGTGACGTTATGAATTTCCGCTAAAGGGAACATCACTTAATTTCGCATGTTTGCTCAGGGTTCATTAGGGTCGTCCCGATCCAAGATTGATCCCGCATACCATGAGATTGCTATCAGTTCTAAAGGGCAAATATCGAACATATGGTTCTGTCAGCTGTGATTTACGTATTGTAAAGTCTTATTGTTGTCACGACTACAGTGGGAGAATAATGTTTGGTGAATCACAATGGAAGGTTTTCTCTTATTGCACTGATTTAAACCAGCTCGTCTTGAAACTGGTTATTTGCACTTTGCCAACATATCAAGTGTGCAGAAGCCTGGTGCTAGCCAACACATAAATTGCAAGCTTTAAAAAAATGCTAATACTAAATCACCAAAGTTCTAAATTATATAGAGGGGGCGTGGCATACTGTAGTCTGCTATGACTGGCTAGTGAGACATCACTGCTAATTGACATATTACTGCCTAATTACACATTCACAGCCTAACTTGACCTCAAATTGACTCTAGAAATCATCTGTTGATACTTTGGAACTTGAGTTGTCCAATAGAATTTGTATTTGAATCTTGTCCATTTCTCAACGCCAAAGAAACCAAAAAGCAATTGCAAATAGAGCTTGGAAACTCTTTTGAATTTGAATAAGAAGAGTCTGGATTCCAAAGTGAAGAGTTATTTGAGCATTTTTGCTAATATAATAAGTAATATATTGTGTATAATATATTATACTGTAATATTGTGAGTAATTCGAAGTCTGAAACGCAACTGAATATGTTTTTTAGCGTTTCTATAATCATTTTTAATTACGCCAATCTGATTCCACCAATAGTTCTTATTCACCATTGACCAACTGTCATTATGTTTTGAATAGTTAGCTTTTAGGCTCCTACGTGATAAAAGAGATGGTAAAAAGCGAACTGAAATTTGCATTGGTATCTGGTCCTGTCAGTGCGGAGGAGAGATGAGCTCCAGATACTCCATTAAAGCCCTGGCAGTGTGCACGGCGTCTATCCCACAGGCCCGCAAGGAGCTGGTTAAGCTTGACACGAGTGAGTTCTGTGTAGCCGAGAGGTAGAGGATTGGATTAAATGCCTTAAGTTCTGTGGCCTTGTTGTGACTTTGTGCTATTGGTGCTTATGCATTCAGAACTGCACACTTTGAGAAAACTCCTGGGCGGGACTGATGAGCTGGTGATTGGCAATGCGGCTCTGTGCTTGGGCCACTGCTTGGAGGTGGATGGAGCCGCCCGTGGCCTGCTGGGTACAGACTGTGTTCTACAGCTGCTCCGCCATGCTGCCGGAGACTGCAGGAGAACAACTGTTCAACAGAACGCAGCCATCACCCTCGGGAGGCTGTGCAAGAAAGAACCCAGGTATAATTAAGTTTGACTCGCCTTTTGCGGTCGGCTGGAATAACCTGTGTTGTATTGATTAACATTCACGTTGATGCACTTGTACACGGCAGAGATACTCCGGGAAACATGAAGGTGAAAAGATAATGCCGCCTCCTAATTATCCACAACAAGAAGATGAACTTTGTGAATGCATAATGAATCTCAAGTCTGTGTCGCTTAGAACTGCGACGTAAAGACTTGGATGGGAATCTGTTTGAGGTCATCAACAATATAAAATGAATAGATAAAAGAAGTCTACTTCTTGCGGTAAAAGTAAAATTGGCGAATCGGTTTTTCCGTTTTACTTATTTTGACAAATGTCGGTTTAAATATTAACAGGAACCACCTTACGAACCTTTATTGGCCTAACTATTGAACCGCAGAGTCTTTTGCGTTCATGTTTTATTTAGCTAAGTTCAAAGACCATAGAGAAGTAGAAGCTCTTGAGGTCTAATGCTAAAGTGTTCCGGAGGAGTCTAATTCTTCCAGTCAGCATCTAACAAGGCCCATATGGGAAAGACAGTTGAGATTTAAACATTACGTTCACGATCTTCCAGCTTATATGGAAGCTTATAATTTCTTAGATCTGATTTCTGTTGTGTCATAGAAGAACCAGTTTGAACCAGAATCTTTTTGTGTGTAGTGTTATGTTCAACTACGGCTTGTGTAGGTTTCCTCCATGTCTCCGTTTTCCTCTGACAGTACAACAATATTTGTCAGAGCATTCAGAGTTCGAAAACGTATCCATAGATGTTAGAGAGTGATTCAATGTTCTGCTCTGTGATTGGTTGCCACCGTGATCGGTTAATTCAGGGTTTGTGCCCCGCCTTCAGGCCCAGGGACTGAAATGGAAAAACGTTTCAGATAATGGATTGATATAATTACATGTTAAAAACGCTTTAATTCTTAGGGGAAAAAAGTCTTTAAAAGAAAAATGTTCATTATTTATCTGTGTTCAAAAATGAGGGAAAAAGAGTCATTTAAAAAAAAGAAAAATCTCCATTGTTGTTTATACTATGGTGTAATCAAATGAGTTTTTCTCTCCTATTAAAATTTGAAATAGCGGTTTGATGAATCTTGTGTTATTTTGCAGGCACATGGCGAGGCTCAGGGAACTTCATGGTTTGGAAATCCTTCATTCCTGTTTGAAGTTGATCACGTGAGCGGATAGCTTCATCAGGTCGTCAAGCAAACGTGACTCGGCAGATGTACGCAAACACACACACACACACATACAAATGAAGACTGTCTTCTGGTTAAGATGCTCATCTTAAGTGAGGCCACAAATTACCGCCATGTCCCGCGGCCTATCTTGATTACGCAGCTGTTTCTTGCGTTCATATTAATTAGAGAGAATTCTCATTGACATGTGACTCTGTTATCTGCTGCTGTGGCGAACACGTTGCCCCAGGTTGATATTTGAAACGTTTCAATTTCCTTTTGTCCCCTGTGAGTGGCTTGTGAAGTGTGTTGCCTTGATTACGGATGCTCTTTGTTTGTTCAGGAATGGATTAGTGGTCTTGTTCTGGTGTTGTACAAAAACGCTTAATAAAACTATCAAAGATAATTATGGTTAGTGCCTACTTGTCTTTTCAAGACTCGATTGCTTTGGAAATCATTTTATGATGTAATGATGATAAAAAAAAAGATTGCTTCTATTCAAATGGGATTAAGCAGAAGTAATTTGTGTGGGATGTATTGGCGAAGCATTTCTCAAGCATTCTGCAATACAGAAGCTCAATATTATTGGCTTGTTTACAACATTGTAAAATTTAGGGAATACGTTATATACACAATTATACAAAACAGCTTTCTGTTCAATGGTTTGTTGTTTTGTATCATCACAGCAATTGATCATATTTAGTGCTCAGAGGGTTTGAAAAATTTACCTTAAATTTGCTCACGCTGACAATAGTAAATATATGAGGGGTTTGAGGCCGAAGAACTAGAGCCTATTGTATTTGCCAAATTTGATTTGTCATTTTGATAGGTCTCAATGATTTGTTTAGGCTTCCATGATCTTGTGAACTAGAAAAAAAAGCGATTTTGGTATGTTGCTCTTAGTTATTTGGAAAATATTCTTCCGGGGTGTTTTTGGCTTATTATGTAACAATTAGTGAAAGATATGAAACAGAAGTTTCCGTCTTGACGTTAGTTTTCAGCGCTGACAGTATCTTGATTTCAGCTTTTATTTTATTTTGCTTTTATTTATTAATTAGTTATTATGACTTTTGAAAAGAAAACAAGTTGTAAAATGAGATTATTGTTGTCATAAATAATGTCCCAAAGTCTCGAACTGCGTCATTGCTGCTTGCAGCTATATTTTAGTAATTTGTAGCATTCCTGGACAACACGTTTTATTCACAACAGACACTTCCAGAGGGTTGATTTTTTACATTTCCCCAATTGCTTTGGGCTTCCACACAGATGGGTGTGATTTCTCAGAACTCTAATTTCAGTGAAGTCTGTCATGTACTTGCCAAAAATATACGCACAAAAATAGCTGAAAGCATGGCTTGATAAAATTCATTAAAAATGTGTCAGTGATATTTGTCTTTGGGCTTATTTACTTTCGGCCAAGCGAAGAGTTCAGCAGCTTGAGACGTGAAGTGCTCGGCGCTCCAGCGTGCCACCGAGTGGATTATTTTCTAATCTCTCTGACGGAGAAAATGTGTAAGCTCACCTGAAGATTGAACATTGACAGAGACGAACTACAAGCTCATTAATGGGGTTTGCACACCGAGTTTGAGGCTTATCCGAATCTCCTAAATAACGGATGAATGGAACACCACCTTATCATAGCGGCTCACACAAGCTGAAGCTCGCGTGAAAAATGACCCACTCCCACACCAAGGGCCCGACGAGAAATTCTACTGATGCTGGAATCCGTTTTAGTTTCCCAGCTTGGCGTTGTAACGTTGTAATTACAAGTCAGTTATCTAATCTACTAAACAAGTGGATATACACAGTGACGTCACTGTAGGATCCTGCGGAGAGTTTAGCGTGAGCTCTATTGGCATGCGTGTCCTTTAAATCTATGTGTGTCCATTAAAAGATACCAAGCGGGAAGATTAAGTGGCGGGATTGGCTTCATATTTTCCTTGTTTGGACTGGTAGATATGTGCACAGTTTCTCCTCAATAATTGCTGCCGCTTTCCTGATGCCCTGCGATTATGACAGGTCCTATCAGAGTCATTTATTCTCTCACCAGTAGAAAAACACGAGTAACACATGTTCAAAACGTGACCGCAATAGATTCTCAGGAGATTTTGTAAACCAATATCCTTTATAATGTCAATAGCTTCGCTCGGATCATTCTAAAACATTGATTAAATCCGGTTAAACGATGAATAACAAATTCCTGCTAAAACTGGGAAAAAATTAAATCAAATGTTATTACACTTCCCATAAACTGGCATTATTTAAAGCGCGCTGAATAATTCATAAGCCAGGACAAGTTTGCTTTTCGCGTACGTGCCTTGGGATGAAGCATCACGTACACAATAATGGTGTACATGATGACTAACTGCTTTTTATTCCCCCAAGTCATACAATTTTAATGCTCTTCAAACTGTTTAAATTGTATTTGTATAAATTATGAGCAGTCGTACGGTCTAAAGTGCCGATCTGCTTTTCTTTAGTCAGCACTAAGCAGGACAAACCGCAAGACTGCAAACTAAAATTACAGATATTTTACTCTTCAGCAAGTCCTTTTTATTTACATTTAAGAAGGTGCAGAAGAGCCCTGAAGCTCCGTTCAAAGCTGTGGACGTTTGTGCTAAAGTTGGATTCCAAACCTTGGGTGTCATGAAAAATTCACTTCTTAATGCAAAGAGGCTTTACATTTTTAAAATACAAAATGATGCATGGGTTGTGTTCGTGAATCCCAATGGACCTATGTGTTAGGATTCATGCAGCCACTTGTGTTTGTCACTAAAGAGACCAGCAGTTCTACGTTTGTTCACCGTGGTTTATTTTCGAGTTAGTTTTTTGTAATTCTCTCAAAATCATGTATGTTTCTTTGCTTGGGCGTCACAATACAATATTTTAACTTCTATCAGCTCCAAACCAAAGCTGTGAATTCATTGGTTGCACTGCTTTTCACACTGAGTCAGGTTAAAAAATAGAAAACTGTTTTCCAGCAGGCAGTTAAATATCAGAAATGAATATTAAGTCTATGAGTTTGTGATATCGGAAATGATTCTTTCCATAATTTGTTATACAAATCTCTATTGATCTCTCACACTCTCTCTCTCTCTCTCTGTGTGTGTGTGTGTGTGCGTTTGTGTGTGTGTGTGTCTGTTTAGCTTGTCGCTCAACACAACAACAATTTAGTACGGAGTTACCCAGCATTACAGGATTAATCGTCACACCCCTTATAAACACACATTTGTACTTTACGTTTTTATTTCTTATCTAAATTGTGTGAAATGCCAAAAAAAAATAAAATAAAAATAGGAACAGTAATACAAAACAATCGAGGTGAATTTGTTTACCCTTCTGTTGTTGGGGTATGTGAGATCAATCTGTTAATTCTAAATCATAAAGCTATTGGGTGCACAATTTAGAAAAAGTAGAAAGTAAGGAAAACAAGCAAAAGATAAAATTATGCAACAGCATTCTTTTTATATTTACAGTATCCATGTCATCAACAAAGAACCATAAATAAAGTGTTCCATACAGAGAAGAAATGTATCCACAAACATGTTAAACAGTGTTAAATATATTTTCAAAATGCATATACAATGTATTTATGGTCTATTTTTCAAATCTTCTGTCATGATGGCATTCTATTGCTGGTGTCGCTCTACTAGAGGTGGTGTTTTATTAAAGATTTTATGCTATATAATATTTTTATTTATCGTTTGTTTGTTTTTTAAGTTATAATATAGTTTTGTATTCCTAGTAGAAGTTTAATCTGTTGTGGGTTTTGCTCAATTAAAATGAAAAATAAAAAAAAAGAGCGCCTGAGGGAGTCTTGCCCAGGGCGCAATTCAATGCAGAACTGCCACTGGTTGTAAGTGTGAACGAGTTTGTAAAGTGTAGTTGTATTATGTGTGAAAAAAAAAAATGGGAATAGACATTAATCAGTCGGTGCGTCTTATAATCCGATGTGTCTTTTAGACCGAAGGTAACCTGTGCATACAACCGTGGCGTCCAAAGAGCCGAGCAGCTCTAGTTAAAGCAGTGTCAGTGCCACTCAAAGCCTTCATTTCCTAAACAGGGCTATAATTCGATCTCCAGGGATGGATCTGTTGCGTATTCTACATGAGAGACAGTACTCGACTACAGCACGACTACCGATAGAGATGCAGTTACGTTTTTTTTTACGTACACAATTCCTGTCTCGGTGAGTAAAGACGGCAATGCGACAAAGACTTTCCAGTCCAAAAGAGACCCTGCGTTGATCCACGGTGATGAGGTGAGTGTTCACCCTTCGTCTGAATTTGAGTCAATGATGGACGGCACCATGACGCCTCCTGCTCATCTGTCCGGAGGCGGGAAAATATCTGCTTTTTTTCCACGGTTGGCTGGAAAGCAAGAATCAAAGGGTCTTGGAGTCTATTACTCTTTCGCCTTCAAATGGCATTCCCTTGGTATCTGCTTCTGATCCAGCGATAATTGATGACCTTGGGGAGTCAAACAGAAGCTTGGAAAGACAAGACGAAAACAAGAATTAAAATTGGACTGGAATCGTTTGAGGTTGACGGACTTTGGATCCAACTGAAACTGTTGGTGAAAATCCACACAACCATCATGCATTTTAACGTTTACAGGTCTGCCGGATCTCAGTCGACTGATTTCAGAGTGTTCTAACCCTCATAACCGGTCCAAATGATTCATTTAATCATTAGCCAATCAGAACGAGTTCCATGATGGATTAGAAATTCAAATCACTGGCTTTGTTCACAGCGGCCACTTTCTGCTTTTCTGAGCCTCTTCCAGATGTGCTGTGCTTTGTTCTGGTACTCCAGCCGCTGGAAACGATGGGTTTCACATTTTTAAAGTGTTTTTGATTCTTTATTTAACAACAATAAATGATTCAATAATAATTAATAAAACACTGCAGCATTTTCCACTGCCAACATTAGTGTGATTTTTTTTCGGATTATTTATAAGATTATCCCACTGAAACTGTTCTTATGTAAACCATTATTCTTGTAAAGTTCAGAGATGTTACCACTGGTTGTGTACCACACACCTTGTTTGGATCATTATAAAAGAACCTTTTGCTGAAAACAGCAAAGCACAAAATCTGGTCCATCATAAAACAAACTACTGTTGTTTGTTGAGTTTTTTCACTAAATCCCAGTAGCATTGGGTAGTGTATCGATATGGAGAGTAAAGGAAGCGCTCCACCTTTTCTGAAATTGGGGAGATGTCAAAAATTACGTAACTCTGCGAGACACTGCGCCAATGTTTTGTGTATTCTCAAGTCATTTGCAAGTGGCAGGTCAATTTACCCTACTCCCACATCACTACAATTGCCGTTTGTATCCCAAAAAAAAATCGTTATTAGAGGCGGATTCTCCTAAAGACACACTTTGTACAGTAACTTGACGCTTTTGCAAGTTGAGGTACCACTGTAACTTTAAGCAAAAGGTTTTTTCCCTAATCTTTCAGTGAATGGATGAAGTAGATGTGATTTCATTTCTTCCATAATTTCTTAAACTGTTGAACTTCCTGTTTTGTTTCCAGCTTGAGAATTTCTGTCAAATGAATGAATGAATGGCACGGGGGCGAAGGTTCGTCACCCTGTCAACTCACAGCAATAGGGACTCAAGCTCAATACTTTCAGGGTGTTTGTGTGGGTTTCCCCAGGGTCTCTGGATTTTTCCCACAGTCCAAAAATGTGTGTTTGTCCATAGGTGGGTGAGAGTGTGAATGTTTGTGTCCTGCTCTGTGATTAATCTGATTGAGAAATTCCTGGGATTGACTCATACTCTCCATCACCCAGCAATGAAAAAGCAGTTTAGATAATGTATAGCTGAATGAAAGAATGAATGGATTACTCCGTGCACTGATAAATAGTGTATGTGTGGAAGTGAATTGTTTTTTGATATCTCTGATATTGACCAGCAAGCATATCAGACTTTGTGTGTGAACTCAACCTCAAAATCCAAAGAAAAAGATTACCTGAACAAAATATGAACTGTAAAGCTACTGGCTTCAAGTTTACTGAGACGTGTTTCTCCATTACCAGTGAAATCAACCTCCCAGGTTATAGTGAACAAACTGAAGAAAGCTGTAAAAATCCCAGCACAAACGCAATACATTCCTTGGCGCCCGGCTTCGATGTCTTTATCCTCTACTTCAAAGAAAACCCTGCAAAGATTCCGAGCACAACCACAGCAAATTATTTTTCAAACGCGGAAGCAGCTGCTGGCGAATTGCACGTGACAAAACAATTTAAGGCCTCGCGCTTGATATCTGACTCCCTGCATAGAATTGTTTCCGAAAGGGAGGTTCTAGAAAGCAAATTGATTTATCACACCAAATCAAGTAAAGAGCGTCAAATTAAACCAATGTCTTTCTTCCATTTCCCACCAGCAGTTTCCTTTATTGGCTAAATAAAAGTTATGTCCACCCTCGTAGTGACCTTTCCGTGGAAGCCCAAAGCTCTTCATCTTCATACACCAAACAGCGTCTGTTTGCAGCAAAGATGGCAGGACCCTGGATGTCGTGCTGCAGAAACTTAACTGGTTAGGTCATTTTTCTCGTTGGCTGGGTAAATGTGATGTCAGTTAGTACTGCCTCATTAGCCAACACTGATGGAGCAAACGCAGAAAATCAAAATCATGCTCATTTACCTCTCCAGACCTTTTTTTTTTCACCTCATTCAAGCTGTTCAAAAAAGCCAGATTGTTTCTGCCAATTATTCACAACAAAACCTTTAAATGCATCTCACGTCTCAAAAGTGAACCATCCCCGACAGCATCAAAATGATTCCCACTTTGAGGTGTTAAAGCCTCTAGATCAAACTGCTCTAAAATTGAGAGAGAACGCGTCTAGTCAGTCTTCATTACTTTCCACAAATGCTAAACGAATCACAAATAGGTGACAGGAAAAGTCACATCCTCACGCAAAAAATGGCTTCCATCATATCTGAAGAGCGCATTACTGTCGGTTGTTTCAAAGTGATTTGTTAAACCGCCTTTTCATTTCTGGATCACAGGGAGCTTTGCCTTAAGGTGGGACACACCCTGGAGTAGTGGGCAACTAATCACGAGCTAGACACACAGACACACACTCACGGACAGTTTTCCATTTGTCAGTCAATTGACTTCACAAGGAAGTGGAGTCTTCAAAAAGTGTGCAAATTTCACTAATTCCTCCACTAATTCCACTAGTTCGTCCTTATTTAGCCAAGGAGGTAGACAATTTTTAAAGACAACAATTCAACCTGGTCTGACCTGACACGGCGGTCACGGCTCTGAGGCGTTGGACCCACATGCACGGAAGGAGAGAAGAAGCGGCTGGTAGAATTCCACAGAGCTTTAATCGGAGTCAGGCAGGCAAAAAGTCGTCAACGGCAAACAGTACAGCGTAGGCAGGGCACAGGGGTAAACCACAAAACAGGCAAGAAGGTCGGCAACGAGTAATCCAAAACGAGATCCAAAACGGCAGGCAAAAACGAGAGTCGGGAAAACGGGAAACGAGATCGGCAACGAGACTTAGACTGGACGAGAAGTAAACGCTGGTAAGGCTGGCTATAGACACAGACAAACTGGCGCCGAAACATGGTGAAAGTCAAACTTAAATACATTGGCTGATGAACTAATAATCACAAACACAGAACAGCTGATCACAACATAAACGGTGGGTCAAGATGGCGGCGTCGTGGCGCGGTTCAAAATAAGAGTCCAGAAGTGAATCAAAATAAAAGTCCATGACGTCACGCGCCGAGACCCGTGACAGGACCCTCCCCTCTAGCCCGAATTCCAGACGGGCCAGGGGTCTCAGCTTGTTCCCGGTGGTAGTCCTCAATGAGGGAGGGATCAAGGATGTCCCTGCCTGGTACCCAGCAACGTTCATCGTGACCGTATCCCTCCCAGTCCACGAGATACTGATATCCTCTGCCCCTCTGCGACTGTCCAGGATCTTACGAACCCGGTAGATCGGTTCGCCGTCGTCGATCACAGGAGGGGGAGGCGCCGGAGTGGGTGGCACCAGAGGGCTGGTGGAGACCGGCTTGAGGCAGCGGACGTGGAAGGTGGGATGGACTCGCATGGACCTGGGCAAGGTGAGTCTCACAGAAACTGGATTAATGATCTTTTCGATGGCAAAGGGCCCAATGAATCTCTGAGACAGCTTACGTGATCCTGTCCGGAGCGGTAGGTCCTTGGTGGACAGCCACACTTGCTGGCCCGACGCGTAGGTTGGTGCAGGGGAGCGGCGGCGATCAGCGCTTTTCTTGTAGCGTTCCTGGCTCTGTAGCATGGCCCGGCGGGCCCGGAGCCAGGTGCCCCGACAGCGCCGGAGTAAGGCGTGGGCTGAGGGGATGATGACCTCCCTCTCCAGAGCTGGGAACAGAGGTGGCTGATAGCCGTACGCGCACTGGAATGGGGACAAGCCTGTCGAGGAGCATGGTAGCGTGTTATGGGCGTACTCCACCCACAGCAGCTTCTGGCTCCACGTCGCTGGGTTCGAGGATGATAACAGACGTAGCCCCGCCTCCAACTCTTGGTTGGCTCTCTCAGTGACGCCGTTGGTCTCCGGGTGATAGCCGGACGAGAGGCTGACGTCAGCACCTAGGAGAGAGCAGAATTCCTTCCAAAAACGAGATACGAACTGGGGACCTCTGTCCGACACAATGTCTTTTGGAAATCCGTGGAGTCGAAAAACGTGCTGGAGAACGGCCTGCGCCGTTTGCTTGGCGGACGGGAGTTTAGCCATGGGAATGAAATGGGCTAGGCGGGAAAAACGATCGATGACTGTCAAGACCACTGTGTTACCATTTGATACAGGTAGTCCGGAAACGAAATCCAATGCTATGTGGGACCAGGGCCGATGGGGAACGGGCAGTGGTCGCAGAAAACCTGGAGGTGGACCATGGGAGCTCTTGTGGGTGGCGCAGGTGGTACAGGCGGCAATGTACTCCACGTACATCCTTGTCGACAGATGGCCACCAGAAACGGCTACCGATGACGAACACAGTCCTTTGTACTCCAGGATGATTACTGAAATTAGAGGCATGAGCCCAGTGTATTACCTCTCCGCGAAGCTCAGGCGGGACAAACAGTCGGTTTGGTGGGCATGCTGGAGGGGCGGTCACGTTACGGATGGCAGCCTTGACACAATTTTCTATAGCCCAGGTAACTGCACCGATGAGACAGGAAGCGGGGAGGATGGTGGTAGGTTCCTCTGGACTCTCATCAGGGTCATGAAGACGGGACAGGGCGTCGGGTTTCATATTTCGGGAGCCTGGACGGAAAGAGAGGTGAAAATTAAAGCGTGAGAAAAATAGTGACCATCGGGCCTGTCTGGCATTCAGTCTCTTGGCCGTCTTGAGGTATTCCAGATTTTTGTGGTCCGTGAAGATGAGAAAGGGTTGCTCCGCCCCCTCGAGCCAATGACGCCACTCCTCAAGTGCCACCTTTACGGCCAGCAACTCCCGATTTCCGATATCATAATTTCTTTCTGCAGGGGAAAGTTTGCGAGACAGAAAAGCACATGGGTGCAGCTTCCCTCCATCTGAGTCTCGTTGGGACAGCACGGCTCCCAGTCCGGTGTTAGACGCATCCACCTCCACCACGAACTGACGAGACGGATCCGGGACTCTGAGCACAGGAGCGGTGGTGAAGCTCTCCTTCAGGCGACCAAAAGCCCTTTCTGCCTCGGTGGACCACTGAAACTTAACATGAGTGGAGGTCAGTGCATGGAGGGGAGAAGCAATGGTACTAAAATTCCGGATGAAGCGTCGGTAAAAGTTTGCGAAACCCAGGAAACGTTGCACGTCTTTTCGTGACTGGGGGGTAGGCCACTCCTTCACCGCCTGGGTCTTGCCAGGGTCCATTAGGATTCCTTCTGGAGAAATCACAAAACCGAGAAAGGATACAGTGGATACATGGAATTCACATTTCTCAGCCTTCACATATAACTTGTGTTCTAGCAGCTTCTTGAGTACACGTCGAACATGCTGGCGATGCTCCTCCTCCGTTTTGGAAAACACAAGAATGTCATCTAAATATACAAAAGCGAAGACATTAATCATAGGGTTCAGAATATCGTTCACAAAGGCCTGAAATACTGCCGGGGCATTCGTTAGTCCAAACGGCATGACGAGATACTCGTAGTGTCCGATAGGGGTATTAAAAGCAGTCTTCCACTCATCCCCCTCTCGTATGCGGACTAGGTGATAGGCGTTGCGTAGGTCGAGTTTAGTGAAACACTTGGCCTCAGATAATAACTCAAAAGCAGAGGATAGGAGAGGTAACGGATAGCAGTCTCTGACCGTTACAGCGTTCAGTCCACGATAATCAATGCACGGGCGGAGGGAGCCATCCTTCTTCTTGACAAAGAAGAATCCTGCCCCTGCTGGTGAGGAGGACGGTCGAATAATGCCGGTGCTCAGAGATTCCTGGATGTACTCTTTCATGGCCAGGCGTTCTGGGGGATTGAGGGAGAAAAGGCTACCTTTAGGTGGGGTGGCCCCGGGTCGGAGGTTAATGGCACAGTCGTGCCCACGGTGTGGAGGCAGGGATGTAGCTTTCTGTTTGCTGAATACTGGTCCGAGGTTGTGATAACGGGAGGGCACTCCAGATAAATCCACCGGTGTATCAGGTTCAGGAAGCTGTTCATCGGGAGTAAAACAGGAGTGAGTACACTCAGGGCCCCACTTGATGACCTCACCCGTTCTCCAGTTCACTTGCGGATTATGACGCCGTAACCAGGTGTGGCCCAAGACAACAGGATGATGAGAGTGTTCCACAATATGAAAATGAATGGTCTCTGAATGCGTGTCGGAGAAGTTCATAGTTACAGGACCAGTACTGTGAGTAACGCTCCACAGAGGACGTATATCCAAACCGGTGGCTTTTAATGGTTCAGGCAGAGCGCGCAGTGGTACCCCCAGCCTTCTCGCCAGCTGAGAATCCATGAGGCTGACATCAGCTCCTGAATCAATTAACACCCCCTGCTGGATGGATCTGTCGCCAACAGACAGCGTGACAGTGGGAAGCATACGGTCAGAGGAATTAACTGAAGAACGACTCACCACTATCCTCTGTGCTAATGGTGAGTCTCCTCTTTTGCTGGACAAGACCTGGCGAAGTGACCTTCTCGTCCACAGTATCGGCAAAGTCCCAGCCTCTCACGCCGGAGTTTCTCTGCTTCGGGAAGACGAAACCTTCCCAGTTCCATGGGCTCACTGGCATCAGGAAGTTTGCTCTTGTCAGCTGAGGTGCCAGGACGGTGGGGGCTAAACAGCTCCCCCTGGAGGTGGTCACGCCGTGGACGAGACTGGTTCATTGGTGAAACTCTAGGTGGAGAATCTCTTACAGCAGAACCGGGAGGGCAAAACTGGCGATAATGGTCGTCTTCTCTGCACTCACGCGCATTATTTGTTAAGCGCCGATCCACGGTAATCACCTGTGACATCAACTGCTCCAGACTTGGTGATAGCTCCATAGACGCAAGGCAGTCTTTGATCCTTCGGTTTAGCCCCTTCACAAAGACGTCACATAATGCCGTGGAGTCCCAACCTGCCTCGGCCGCGAGGGTGCGGAAATCACCCGCGTATGCCGACGCCGTCCGCTGTCCTTGGCGCAGGCTGATCAAACGTTGAGCGGCTTCACGGCCGGGAGAAACTTCCTGGAAAATGCGCTTAAGAGCGCTCGAGAATTCATCAAACAGTTCATACAGGGAGTCTCATTTTGCCATTCCGCAGTAGCCCACGTCTCCGCTTTCCCCGCCAGGTGTGAAACGGCGTATGCCACTTTCGCTCGCTCCGTGGGAAACGCGGTTGCGTGCAGCTCGAAATGGATCTCACACTGTGTCAAAAAGGCGCGGCAGTCGCCGGACTCACCGGAGAACCTGGCTGGTGCGCCCAGTTGAACCGCTGGGGCTAATGTCGTTGGCGTGGGTTGGGGTTCTGGATCCGGAGCGGGAGCAGGGTGGGCGCGGAGTTGTGTCCGTCGATCGCCTCTAAGCGATTGCTCAGTGAGGTAATTGTCGCGGCTTGCGAGGCGACTAGCGACGCAAGCTGTTGGACGGTTGCTTCTTCGCGCCTCACGGCGTCGTGAATGCTCCGCTAGTTCGTCCATCTTGGCTAACAGCATCTCCATTCCGGCTGGGTCCATTTGATGGCCAGTTTGTGCTGACACGGCGGTCACGGCTCTGAGGCGTTGGACCCACATGCAACGGAAGGAGAGAAGAAGCGGCTGGTAGAATTCCACAGAGCTTTAATCGGAGTCAGGCAGGCAAAAAGTCGTCAACGGCAAACAGTACAGCGTAGGCAGGGCACAGGGGTAAACCACAAAACAGGCAAGAAGGTCGGCAACGAGTAATCCAAAACGAGATCCAAAACGGCAGGCAAAAACGAGAGTCGGGAAAACGGGAAACGAGATCGGCAACGAGACTTAGACTGGACGAGAAGTAAACGCTGGTAAGGCTGGCTATAGACACAGACAAACTGGCGCCGAAACATGGTGAAAGTCAAACTTAAATACATTGGCTGATGAACTAATAATCACAAACACAGAACAGCTGATCACAACATAAACGGTGGGTCAAGATGGCGGCGTCGTGGCGCGGTTCAAAATAAGAGTCCAGAAGTGAATCAAAATAAAAGTCCATGACGTCACGCGCCGAGACCCGTGACATGACCATGTTTGTTAAAGAATGTAATATCAAACCAGTTGTAAAAACATGTCACATTCGGCGATTAACCTTAAAATAACAATTAATGATGTGACATGTAACAAAAGCATCAGTCCACCCAATAAGTTCAGCTGTATTATAGCTCAGTTAAATGTATTTGTATTGTAGCTCTGTTGTTATTATTATCTGTATTGTAGCTCATTTATATTTACCTGAAATGTGTCCTGCTGGTCAGTTAAGTGTTTGTTGAACAAATAAGAACACAAAATATTCTGAAATTATTTGGCTTGTATTACAAAACACAAAATCAGAAGTTATTATTATAAGTTAAATATTTAGTTATTATTTAGTAACAATATTTATTTTTTGCAACAGCATTTTTTGAAACCGTTATAATTTGTACTAATTATTTAACATTTCAGCCATAACTTTATGTGTGGTAAATGGGCATTTACAATTTTGCAATCTTAGAATTGCAAAAAAAAAAAAAAGGGTTAGGGTTTGATGTTTCATGTTATTAGCTTGTTGCAGTTGTTGAAAAGGCAGCATTATTTATGTTGAAGCAGTTGGAATAGTGACTCAAAACAAAACTGAAATAGAATTTTCTATTAAAGTGACAGCTTTGATGCATGACAGGGAAATGCAAAAAAAATGCAATTTTATGCTACCAACGATCAGGTTGACATCTTTTTAAATAAGGAATTCGTGTACCACCAACCGATTAAAAAAGTGAGAAAAAAAATTTCTAGTCACATGCTGAAAAGAGGATAACTTATCGACTTAGCAATGGAAAAAGACTGTTGAGGGTTAAAACGGTAAACCCAAATGGTGCCGTGATGCTTTGTCACAGCAGCTATGCAGCTAGCGGTTTCTCATCAATCAAGAGCTCTTTCATCGTTTCCCAGAGAGAGTAACACTACAATCCCAATCTGGATTACAGACTGAGTCTCACTAAAACATGATGGATTGTTCGGATGAAGCAACATCTCACAAGATGTTATTTGTGAATGTTACATGTGTGTCAAACACAATGTTGGTTTTAACTAAATTGTTTCTAGCCAAATATGCACATGTTTTGTTTAAAAATTGAATTTTGTTAAAAAAAAAAAAAAAGTTGAATAATGAAAAAGTTGAATAAAAAGCAACACTTCCCTTACATATTTACACTGCTTTGAGACAGTTAAAACTGTGAAAAGAGATCTACAAATACTCATATTATTAGACATAGGAACATTAAGACATAGGAAACGTTTTTGTCTTTGTAGTGATACGACAAGATAAGCGAAAGAGACTAAAAGAGAGAGGACAGAGAATAATACCGAGAGAATTAGTGAGAGAAAGAGAGAGAGAGAGAGAGAGAGAGAGAGAGAGAGAGAGAGAGAGAGAGAGAGAGAGAGAGAAAGAAAAATAGCAAGCAGCAATAAGAATAGCTATAGAAGTAAACCCAGTAAGAATACACATAAACAGCTGGTTATAGAAACAGTAACAAAGTGGGAAAAGTGTCCAGTGTCTTAAAGTGATTGAGTTTGTTAGCAGCCACAGATGGGCTGTTGAAGAGGAAACTGCCTTCCATCTTAAAGGCAGTGTGTCTTTGTGTTGATGCAGCAACGGCTCGAGGAAAGAACAGTTTCCTCAGTCTGTTTGTTTGGCTCTATTTCCTGATGAGACTGGCACGAACTATCCTTGTTATTTTGCTAACTCTTGTGTGGACGACTAGGATATGGCCACTTAAAGTAGCGTAAAAAAGCAGTGTATTCACAGCTAACTTGTTTGGTTTACCTTTTTAATTTTGATTTGCAAGTTCAACTCCAGTGTTGGAAAGTACTTGAGTAGATGGACTTTATTACTTGACTTGTATTTTTGGCTACTTTGTACTTGTACTGAGTGTCTGAAATATAAAAAACGTTTACTACTTGAATAAATGTTTGATTGAGTATCTGTACTCTTTACTCCACTACATCTGATTGGACAGTTACCATTACTCGTTATATTGTGATAGTGAACGACAAGTTGGCTTTTTCTACTGCTATTAATTTTTTTAATCCATTTTGAAACACAGAGGTGTTTAATTGCATTTTTATATGGGGAAATAAAACATGAAAAATAGTTTCTTCTTTTCCCAATTTCTTGGTCTTTTTTCTAGCCTAAATTTAGTACAAGTGAAATATGTACTCTTCTTTTAAAATTTGACTTTTTGACAAAATTGGACAACTTTTAGACTTTTACTCATGTCTGCTCGGAATTGGTGACTTGTAACTTGTAATAGAGTAATTTTTACAATAAGGTATCCACACTTATTGTATGGTATGGTTTTCAGGTGCTACAGACGTGGACAAAATTGTTGGTACCCCTGAAATGTTTCCAAAAAATCAAGTATTTCTAACAGAAAAGTATTAAATTAACACTCGTTTTGCTATATACATGTTTATTCCATTTATGTGTATTGGAACAAAACAAAAAATTAGGGAAAAAAAAGCTAATTTAACATAATGGCACACAAAACTTCAAAAATGGCCTGGACAAAATTGTTGGCATCAATAAGCTTCATAGCATCAATAAGCTTCATACACCTCTCACGAGGAATTTTGGACCACTCTGCCTTTGCAAACTGCTCTAAGTCTCTCATATTGGAAGGGTGCCTTTCCCAATAGCAATTTTAAGATCTTTCCACAGGTATTCAATGGGATTTAGATCTGGACTCATTGGACTCAAATGGAATAAACATGTATACAGCAAAACAAGTGTTAATTTAATACTTTTCTGTGAGAAATACTTGATTTATTGAAAAAATTTCAGGGGTACCAACAATTTTGTCCACGTCTGTATTTACACCTCTGTCCAACTCCCTAAGACCGGACCACCATGGCTAACCTTTCGGTGGAAATATAAACTGATAATGATCTTATCAAAATTCTGATATTACAATAATCGTTTTGGCAATTTTTTAATGCTTTTTTTCCCCCAAAGGTTGCTTTTTACATAAAGTGTTTGCTGCACAGTGCCAGAGCCAGAGCAAGATTGACATGGTCAATTGAAACCAAGTTCAAATATCTCTCTTTATAAAATTCACAGAATTGTAAATGTTTTGCAAACCTTTAGCAGAAGTATTTTGGAGAGGGTATTAGATTTTCTTGTGCAATGTTGTGTCAAAAGAGAAACATTTTCTTGCTTTGTTCCATTTGAGTCTTCCTGCCCAATGAACAAACAGAAATTGGTTCACTTGCTCAAAAAGACTTGTGAAAGCAAGACATACAAAAGCTGAGAAATATTGATGAAACAGACCCTGTTTGGTCCAGACCAAAGCAATCGAAATATTGGACTTTGCTGGTACAAAACACCTAAAATATTATTTGACTGCAGTTCTTGGGGAATTCACTGCGGTCTAACTTCCCATCGGATTAAATATCCAGGTACGGATCTATTGAAGGACTTTCTGTGCTGTTGCTGAGGAAAAGTTCTCTCCCGTTGTCCACACAAATTTCTCAAGTTCCCCGACAGAACCGTTCCCAAAAGGTTCATTACAGCTCAGGCAAGGGGGCTGGAAATATTTCACTCAGCACTGCTCCATTTGCTGAAAGTGACTCGGTGAAATCTACTGCGTTCATGTCAGAGCCATCGGTGATAAACAGGAGGAGAACGATTAGATCTCCTGATACTTACAATGGGTAATGGCGCACCACACTTGTGAATCTCGTACGCTCTTCATTAGCATTTTCAATATGTTCCAGGAATATTCACCCTCAGCTGTCAGCTTTTTCATTTAGTGTTAGTGAGAGGTGTAAAGAGTACGTGAAAACTATACTTGAGTAAATGTACTGTACTATACCTTACTGTAAAAATTACTACATTACAAGCCACCAATTCTAAGAAGACTTACTCTAAGTGAAAGTAATTTAAAATTAAACTTAATTATTTTACTCGTAATGAATTTAGGCTAAACACACATCAATAAATGTGAAAAGTAAGAAATTATTTACTTATGAGGTTTATTTCCTAATATGGAATAGCATACCTCAATGATTCACAATGGCAGAACAAAATTGTTAAAAAAAAGAACAAGTCAGTCTTGGTCAAACTCAAAATAGTTAGTTTTGGTCAAACTTAAATCTGAAAAAAAGTGAATTCACGTTCTTCTGCACCCTGCAGGTGGAGATATAGAGAGTATAAGTTGCAAGAATATTATTGATATACTTATAAGTACAAAGTAGCAAAAATACCTATGTAAAGTAACAAAGTCCATTTACTCAAGTAGTTCATACCACTTGTTTTAGTACTGCTAAGCTAAATCAATGGTAAAGTGGTAAAGCAAGCATAGCAACATTTTCTGAATATGGTGCACTTTAAATTATTTATAAAAATAAATAGTAATAAAGGAAAAACAAAGTATCGACACAGTACCTTACATGACGAATTATTTACATTAAATGTATTTTATATTTTTCAACAGTGCTCCATATAATACAGTGCAAAATATAGAAAATATAGTTTGTAAGTATATACGTAAGTGTATGGTTTTACAATTAATGTAGAATTGTGAAAGTATATAAGAGAACAATGTTGGATTAATGCATGTTACCTTCCTGATTACTTCGGTTCGACATCTATTATCGTAATCTGAAACTTGTTGTCGCGGTGAAGAAGTGCAGAGTCAGCATGATTCATCTTCCCCGCACTCAATTGAATTTTAACCACTTGATTGTCTCTTCTGGCACAAATCTGAGATGATATCAGTGGCACACAGCGGAGATGAGCCTGAACTTGAGGAAGGAGATCATGCTCGTCCATCTCATCCCTGTCTGAGGAAACCTGCCCAACGTCATCAACCTTAAAACAAATAGCAGTCTGGCGAAAGATAAAAATCCCGCTCCCTTTCGCCCACCAACGCAGTTGATGAATTCCTTGCTACCTGCTGCATTTTTTTTTGGAGGTAATGTGCTTCTGTCTGGTCTGAGAACGGTTCTTGCCCTTGAACCAAGGAACATGTCGCATTATAGCCTCAAACGGCCCAAGCATCCTCAAAATGCTCAGATTCCATCTTCCATTTAAACCGAAGTTCCTCTTCATGCGAGTCAGCCACATTGCTAGTCTCCTTATCACAAGGAAACAGAGTTATATTATTTCAGAGAAAAAAAAACAAACTTTCAATCGGTCGAAAAATAACCTATGGATATCCAGGCCAAAGCATGTCCACATGTCCAGCTGAAAGTTAAGTTGAGAAAACTGCTGATGCTTATGTTCCTGCTGATGTGCAGAGTATTTACCTTGAGAAATGGGAATCTTTCTGCTCAGTTGCCAATTCCGAGGAACTTGATGATTCTGAAACTGATGGAAATGGACAGACAGGTCAGAGAAGTTTGGACATGAACATAGCGTGGCTGAGCGGTGGGCAATGGGCCTTCTTGCTTCCTGTCATATCTCTACTCGCCTGTCAGCAAAATTTGAATAAGACCACAAAAAATGAACAGGCTAGAAATCAAGCACTAAAACATGTTGCCAGTGGGAAATTCTAGTGGAAGTTTTAAGGCACGGGAAGCAGAACTACACCATGAGAAAGTGATAGGCAGAGAAAGAGAAGTTGGAGAGAAAGAAGAATAAAAGGAAAGAAAAAGACAGAATGGTAGGAGAGAGATTATAGAAAAAGGACAAGTTAGATAAAGAGAGAGAGAGAGAGAGAGAGAGAGAGAGAGAGAGAGAGAGAGAGAGAGAGAGAGAGAGATAGAAATAAGACAGATTTTTTTTAACAAAGATTTTATTAGAACACTTAAAAATGTGTTCAACCAATTTTTAGACCAAGTCAATCTCATTTCTTGTTTTCCTTGTTGTAGATTTAACACTTAAGTCAACCAATGGGAAACTACTGACGTTAATTAGCAGGATATTAGGATAATTTCCACAGTGATGCCAAAGTGAGATCTGAATGTCTTTTGCTATAGATTTGATTCTACAGAATACTCGGGATTCTACTACTTCTCTTTTGGCTTTTCCCTTATCAGGGGTCGCCACAGCGAGTCATCCCTTTCCACCTCATTCTATCTTGAGTATCTTCTACTCTGACCCCAGCCAACCTCATGTCCTCTCTTACAACATCCATATATCTTCATCCTGGTCTTCCTCTTGCCCTCTTCCCTGGCAGCTCCATCTCCAACATCCTTCTACCAATATATTCACTATCCCTCCTCTGCACATGTCCAAACCATCTCAGTCTGGCCTCTCTGACTTTGTTGCTAACACAAGTAACGTGAGCTGTTCCTCTATGTGCTCGTTCCTTATTCTGTCCAACCTCGTCACTCCCAAGGAGAACCTCAACATCTTCATCTCTGCTGCCTCCATCTCTGCCTCCTGTCTCTTTCTCACTGCCACTGTCTCTAAGCCATAGAGCATAGCTGGTCTCACCACTGTCTTGTACACCTTTCCTTTGAGTCTAGCTGACACTCTTCTGTCACACAACACTCCTGACACTCTCCTCCACCCGCTCCATCCTGCCTGCACTCGCCTCTTGACCTCTTTTCCACACTCCCCATCACACTGCACTGTATCCCAAGTACTTTAACTCCTTCACCTTCTTCACCCCCCCCCCTGTAACTTCACTCCTCCACCCTGCCCCCTCTCATTTATACACATGTATTCTGTCTTACTACGACTGACTTTCATGCCTCTTCTTTCCAGAGTAAACCTCCACCTCTCTAGCTTTTCCTCCACCTGCTCTCTACTCTCGCTGCAAATTACAATGTCATCAGCAAACATCATTGTCCAGGGAGATTTCTGTCTGACCTCATCTGTCAACCTGTTCATAATCATAGCAAACAAAAAGGGACTCAAAGCTGATCCTTGGTGTAGTCCCACCTCCACCCTGAACTCTTCTGTCTGGCCTACAGCACATCTCACCACCGTCTTACTCCTCTCGTACATGTCCTGGACTACTCTGACGTACTTCTCTGCAACTCCCGACAACCTCATACAGTACCACAGCTCCTCCCTCGGCACCCTGTCGTATGCCTTTTCTAAATCCACAAAGACACAATGCAGCTCCTTCTGACCCTCTCTGTACTTTTCCATCAACATTCTCAAAGCAAAAATGGCATCAGTGGTGCTCTTGCGGGGCATAAACCCATACTGCTGCTCACAAATCTCTACCTCCTTCCTAAGCCTGGCTTCCACTACTCTTTCCCACAGCTTCCTTGTGTGGCTCATCAGCTTTATTCCCCTGTAGTTGCTGCAGTTCTGCGTATCACCCTTGTTCTTGAAAATCGGCACCAGAACGCTTCTTCTCCACTCCTCAGGCATCTTCTCGCTCTCTAGAATCCTGTTAAACAAACTGGTTAAGAACTCTACAGCTGACTCTCCTAGACACTTCCACACTTCTACAGGCACATCATCAGGACCGACAGCCTTTCCGCTCTTCATCCTATTCAGAGCCTTCCTCACCTCATCCCTACTAATGTCTGCTATTTCCTGCTTCTCAACATCCACATCCTCCTCCCTACTTTCCCTATCATTTTCCTCATTCATCAGCTCCTCAAAATACTCCTTCCATCTTCTCTGCACACTCTCCTGGGTTGTTAGTACATTTCCATTTCTGTCTTTTATAACTCTTATCTGCTGTACATCCTTACCATCCCCATACAAGTCCTTCTCTCCTTCCTTTGTGTCTAACCTGTCATACAGCTCATCATATGCTTTCTGTTTGGCCTTTGCCACCTCCCTCTTCACTCTGCGCTGCACTTCCTTGTACTTCTGTCTACTTTCCTCAGTCCTTTCTAGATCCCACTTCTTCTTTGCCAACCTCTTCCTCTGGATGCAGTCCTGTACTTCCTTATTCCACCACTAAGTGTCCTTATCTTCTATCCTCCTACCAGATGAAACACCCAGCACCTTCCTACCAGTTTTCCTGATAACCTCTGCTGTAGTTTCTCGGGATTCTAAAATTTGGTTTTACGTCGTAGCACAGGGGTCGGGAACCTATGTCTCGGGAGTCATAGATGGCTCTTTTGGTGGCTGCATATGGCTCTTAGACAAAGCTTTAAAAATACATAAATGTAAAATGTTCTCCGGTATTTCAATCCCATTCATTTCCTGGTGGCGGGCGTTGGAGCCAATCACAGCTGTCCTCCGGACAACGCCGTTGTCGTGACGTCAGGACGTAAACTTCCCTGCCTTTCTGTTTAATATTCAGTAGTTCGCTAGCAAAAGCGGAAACCCCCAAGACAATGGCTATTTAACAGAATGGAGTAATTTTCCTTTGTAGAGACAGAGCAGCTTTTGTATCGAATCAGGTTTTAAAAATATACGACAAGAATTCCAAGCGTTTTTGTTTTGTTTTTTTACGCTTGCATTCTCAACCATCAAAACTTTTTTCCCGTTGCGTTTCAGATAGTGTTGCAGCGTGCGCGCACGGTGCCTGCGTACAAACAGCAGGGTTTGCGTGTTAGTGTGTGTTGGAGAGAGTGACGTTTGCTAGACGTATTTCTTTTGCAGTTGTTTTCCAAGCCGCGTGTTGTGTGGGATGAGTCCAGCGATCGCTTAATGTGGGGTAAAATAAGTAAGAAGTGGAGGCCCTCCTGATATTTTACAAAAACTCAGTTATAACCTCTGTCATAAAATCCCATCTTGACCCTCAAACTATTCTTCAAAGTTTTGGGGTCCCCACAAGTGCCCATAGGGTCCAACTTTGTGCCTTGAAACTAGCATTCGGGACCCCACTCCTGCTAAATGCAGGAACACGCACACACCCACACACAAACCATTGGTAGTGCAGCCAGGAGAAAGAGTAAGAGGTGAAGATAATAGATTATTGGGTATCAATTATTGGAGCTTTAGGACAAATACAAATTGAATTTTTGAATTGCTGTATAAAATGCCTTGGCTGTTACGTTCAAGTTCAAGTTTATTTGTATAGCGCTTTTCTCAGTCCCAGACCAACGCAAAGCCGCTATGCAGAATAAGGAAAAGAGTCATCAGACAATTAGGAAATGACTCATTAAAAAAGAATGACTGTCCATTGTTCATCGGTGTTCAGACTATGGGCTTTGACCATAAGAGCAAGCTAGATCGAGACAGTGGCTAGGAAAATGAAACCTCTCTGGTGGAGTGAGAGGAAATAAAGGGAGAACCCGACTCACTGGTGCTAGTCTCCTCTGGCATGCTAACATTACAAAGTCATTGGTGAAGAGAGATTTCGGACAATGTCTTCCTCCTGCGGGGCCTCGATTGAGGTGGTTTCCATGACGACAAAGTGGCTCCAGATCGAAAACTTCTCGGAGCGACGTCATACAGTAGCTATCCTGGTTGTACCGACATTCCTCCAAGTGACGTCATCTCCATCCTAGTAGTACCAATACTCCTTCAAGCAACGTCATCTCCACCCTAGTAGTACCAATACTCATTCAAGCAACGTCATCTCCATCTTGGTGTTACATACATTCCTCCAATGTTACACAATTATGTCAAGCTAAGAGCAATCGCAAGTGGAGGAACCACGAGTCAAACACAGAACCCTATAAAAACAAGAAAACATGTCTCCATGACGAGCAGACATCAACACCTTATGTTGCAGCTGTGAGAACAGGTGATGGTAATAACCACTGAATTGGAAAACAGTGAGGTGGATGAAGTGAAGGCGAAGTGAAGTCCTGGTTGAACGTGATATGGCTGAAGACCTTTTCCAAAAAAATAATACAAAACAATTTAATTTCTTTTAATGCATTAAGTGATTAAGTCAGCTGTTGCTACAGGTCAGTAATGTACAAAAAAGGAACAATAATGGGAGTAATTGCAATTTATTAGGTCAATTGGCAACATGATTGGCCATAAAACAAGTTTCCCCTAATACAAACAATTCCTCTAATTTGGTGAAACATGGTGAAGCATGTATCAGAAAGAAGTTTCCTGAGGAAAATTTACAGTTAGAATCTGCAGTGCATATACCGTACATAATCATCCAAAAATCTCAGAGAATCTTGAACTTGAGTACGTGTCAAAGCCGGAAGGGGATAGCACACACAGGAATGCTGCCATAATGGAAATCACAACATGGGCTCAGGGAAACTTTCAGAAAACGTATTTGATGACACAATCCACCACGCAATTCGCTATTGCTAGGCTAAACTAAACAAGATCTAGAAGCAAGGCATCTCCTCGGGGCGAATGCTCATGTAAAATGGACAGTCTTTTATGGTCAGGCCAATCAAAATTTTAATTTCTTGTTGGAAAACTGGGACACCATGTCAAGTAGACTAAAGAGGACAAGGACAACTCACAGTTGTTATCAGCGCTCAGTTCATAAGCTGCATCTTTTATGGCCTGGGACTGCATGAGTATGTTTAATGTACCTTTAATGCTGAAAGGTTTATTCATGTTCTAGAATGCTCCCATGTAACGTCATCTCTTTCAGGGAAGACATTCAATTTCACAACAGTTTCAGTTCTGATCTTTCACCCACAGCTGCCCATGTTCAGTGTCCACCTCAAGGATATGTCAGATGTTCTACGTACTTTTCTCTTTTTTCAGATTAAACATACATCAAACATCTGTTGTCTCAGCAAGAACATTAAGAGACTCGCGGTAATGAGTTTGAAACTTCTTTCGTGGGTTTCCTCTGGGTCTTTGGTTTCCTTGCACACACAGAATTCCGTTGGATTGACACATTTCAGCTGGTGCAATTTTGTGTCTGTTTGTCCTGCTCTGTGATTGGTCGGCCATCACCTCCAGAGTCTGTGATCCACACAGAAATGGAGTAATCAGTAGAATCCGTGTACTTGTATTCTAAATAAAGTACAGTCGAATCCGGATAAGTGCACGGACCCAAACTTGCACTTAGGGGGAGTCCACCACTACTTCTTTAACTACATACTGCAACGATAGAATGTTCTTCTGTTTCTATCATAAAAATGAAGCCTTTTGGTGACATTTTGATGACAATATTTGACCACAAACAATATCCGTGTCCGTGTTTTCACCCACTTCACTCCCCACAAACAAAGCAAATAGTCAGGTGTACGCAAAGCATCAAAACCAACGATCCAATCGAAATGCCACACGCCACATTCATAGTCACATGTGGAGAAAGGTAATAACAAATTACACCAGTGTTTTAATAATGCTTCCTCTAATGTAATTTATCACAATAATTATAATGTATTTGGACATTCCAGAACTGTTGTAACGCACATACTGTAGCGCATCAGTCTGGAATTGCTGCAAGTGCTTTTGTAACAATGCAGTGAATGAGAAGCTCGAGCACATTTTATTGGTAGTGCAGAGTTTCTGGCAGTTACAGAGACCATGGTGGGAGCATTGCATAATAACCACTTGAATAAAAATAAAAATAAATGAGGACGAGAAAAAGCAAATAAGCCACATGTCATCGTCATGTTATTCTCTTCCGCCGACATGACAGTTTAGTAACGTAACTATGCATTGCCTTAAAGGTAGCTTACACCATTCAGCAGTAATTTCCCTCTTTAGAATGGGCTTAAAAATTAAGACTGAGTAGCCAAAGACGCAGTATAGCAACGTGCACTTACGCGGAGCCAACTAATGCATTTTGGAAGTTGCATGTCTATGCATTATGTTTTTATTTACAATTTGAACAATGTAACTTTTTTTTGAACCGCTTTGAATTTCTGGGTCATTTGGAAGTGGAGCCAATCCCAGCCACTCTGGAACTGAAGCAGGACACCGTTCCCCCACCGGATTAGTGGTGGCCGACCAATCAAAGAGCAGGAGACATACATTCACACTCCCACTCACACCTCGTCTTGAACTCTGGGAGGAAACCAGGAGACCTGGAGGAAAGCCACGCAAGCATGGAGCAATTTTAAACCTTGAACAAAAACCCTTCTCGCTGTGAAGCAATGGCGCTTCCCATATTGGTCATTTTTTCAGCAGAACAAACAATACCATGATAAGCACTATCTACATCTCCACACGCCAATCCTAATGTTATTCCAAGGGCCTAAGCACATCAGACATCGTCTAATCTTACTTTTTGAACACAGGATTGCATTTTCACGCTTTTTGTAGTTTTATAGTTTTATCTCCATCCTGGTTATTTCCGCTACGCTATATTTTTCCTTTGATGCTGTTCCTTTCATACCGCGTCTCGATTCTCCGGGCATTAGACTGTTTCCGAGCATCCCGTCGGAAAGAAGCAGCTTTACCATCAGTCTCTTCCACATGATCAATTACGCTGCTGCTTACCTGCACTGTGACCCGTGTGCTTGAGGAACCGCTCAACGTGCGAGAGGAGTTTCCACCATCTTACACCAACAGGATCTGCAGATGGAAACTTACGGCTCATTTGTCATTGTTGAAGCTCTCAATATTTCCCCTAAAAAGGATTCCTACTCCCCGCTTTTGATGATACTGTCTAATTTTGCTAAATAAATGATCTTCCTTGGCTTGTTCTTCTGTCACTGTTAGAACGAAAAAGCCGCAGTTTGTTTTGTAAATTGCAGAGGCTGTAAATAAGTTTAAAGTGCTTGAAAGTTTTTACAGTGGTTTTCTTCTTGCTCTTCAGCAGCTCTTCTTGCTCTTTCCATCTCAGAATGACAGTGTCGTTAGTAATCTGCTTTCCACCAAAGCGCGACACTTTTCTTTCTGTGAAAGAACCGGGTGATTCACTGTCATCTGAAATGGGAAGTTATTTTAGTTTCTTTTACCACAAACCACGTATAGCAAAAAAAAAATAGTTGTGACTTAACTCTTGATTCTGTGCCAAAACAATGTGGAAAAAATATAACAGTAATGCGTTTGCACTAATTTTGTTAAATATTCACTTGAGTTGAATATTTGGATCTTTGAATTCAGGTGAAGTGAAATGAGATATAGCAAACCATATAAAAATTGTGCTCAGCATTTAACCCATCCAGTGAAGTGCACATACACACAGTGAAGTGAACACACAAACCCGGAGCAGTGGGCAGCCTAATCCGTGGCGCCCAGGGGGCATGTTCAGTGTCTTGCCCACGGACACTTAGTTACAGAACCAGCCGTAGGGGGGATTCAAACCTCTCGGACACAATCCAAGTCCCCTACCACTGGACCACAACTAAGAGTCAGTTAAGTCGTTATAGTCGTCTGTAAATTTGCCTGGTCGCTCTACTGATTGAGATAGCTTTCATGCTAATGTTAATTTAGCAAATGAAGGAATTCAACTAAATGCAGAAAGGAACTGGACAATAAAATAACAGAAAAAACATTTTTGACAACAAAACTGCTTTTTCCTCTCTGGGTCAATTATACCGGGTCTAAAACTTGAACAAGTGAACAGCCTCAAACTTTTTCACTGTATGTTGAATATTTATAATAGGCTAGCTTATTGCAAGAGTATTTTTTTTGACACCATCAACGGCGATTATTAGCTCAGCGGCCGGCTGTTTAGTGGCAGGCTTGGCCCTCTTGCTTGTCTGGATGACAAACAGACGTTGCTGGCAACAATCTGGCTGCTTTTTGTTCAAAGGCCGTCTGTGAATGCTAACCAGTCATTTGGAGAAAAATCAGCAATGAACACTCGCAGTTCTCGAATAGCTCACCGTCATGTTTTGTTTCAGCACCGTATAAATAATGAAACAATTAGCAGAGCTATAAGTGACTCGATGTTCTCTAAGTACAGCAGAACTATTGCAAAATGTAAACCAAGACTGCTGACCTTCTCAAGGTGAACAAGGAAACAGAGGAAATGGAAATGGTTCACATTGCTTCCCAAAGCTTTTAGTATTTCATGAATCCATCCATTTCCTGAAACATTTTTTCTATTTCTGAGTCATGAGGAATTGGACCCAATTCCAGCAAACAAAAACACCAACAGCGATCCAGACTCCAATTTTCCAGATTCCATTTTTCATGCTTTTGGACTGGGGGAGAATAATGGAGACTTACGCTGGCATGTTCAAACTCTACGTAGAAAAACTCAGAAGTTCAGTACTTCAGACTGAAATGGGTCCATCTACTTTTTTTATTTGGTTGTATTCTGCAATGCTTTTTCTATAAATCCATGTCACAACCTCTTGACTAAACACAATTAAACATGTTGAATGTTACTGTTTATGTTGCACATTGAACAATTCAATTTCAAATAATTACTGCTGGATGTACAAAACAAGCAATTAAGTCAAACCAGCAGACACTGCATTTCAGACGTGTCGGCGTCGGAATCCTTCCGCCTCGCTGAGTCAAAGCAAATTTACAGAAGTAGGCAGAGGGAAACTGTCTGGAAGATCTCTTAATAAAACCGTAATGGCTTCTCGTAATTGAAAAAGTGCAGATAAAATGTTCCGGACAGAAAATAGAGTGACTGTAACACAACCCAAGGATGAAAGTAGACGCTTTGAGAAAAAGAACAGCCAACACGACAGGACATATGCTTATTCTTAGCGGTAAGCAAATTAGCTCATTCATGACATTATCTTAGCAAAATGCCAATTACAACACTTCCTGTTACTTTTTAGCACTTGAACCTGAAAATTGCAGTCACCTTCAAAGCAGAGTATTATGATTCGCCTGGACTGTTCCACCGACCCTTTATGATCCTGAATAAATACGCAAGCAGAAAATCAACACACTCCAGTGAAACAGCGCTTACTTGTGCGGACACTTAGAGGATGATGTGTCTCTTCAGGTGGCTGCACAAAGCCTGAATCACGGGAGCAGAATTCCAATTCTCTGTTTTCAAAGCCAAAACAGTGCAGTTCTGCCTTTTACACCCAGCACGAGTTTCTAAATGTGTGATTGATTAGGTCTAATCAAACAATTAGAGACATTAAGCACTCTCAACATTGTTTAACAAAGCACTAAGTGGTAAAAATGTGGTATTTGGCAGTTGGGCAGTAAGAAGTTCAACTTAAAGTAAGTAAGTTTGTCAATGTGGCCACCAGGGACCGTTTTTAAATGATGTTCTGTATTTAAATGAAATTACACACACAGTAAAGTGACACACACTAATCCAGAGCAGTGGGCAGCCAGTTTTGCTCAATGACTCAGTTGTAGAACCAGATGGACCAGGATTCAAACTTGTAGCTCTTGGGTGGCTGCTCCAACTCCCTACCACTGCACCAATAAACATCAAACCAGAAGTTGTAGTCTCAAATTCTGGATCAGTCAGTACCATTACTGTGTTCCCTTTAATGAGGGTGTCACTTCACTGGTAGGGTAAAAAGCAGATTAAAAGCAAAATTCCTCTCTTTTTCTTGGTTCTTCTGGAGAACATCAAGGCGTTCCGAATTCCGAAACAAGGTCCCTCAAGAGTTTGTTATGTCTTCCTCTGAGCCTCTTTTATTTGGGGTGTGACTGGATAATGTTCCCTTGAGATACATGGGCCTGGACATTAATGTTAGGTCAGATATTCTCGTTTTCACAGTGATTAACTTTTCTTTAAAGGCATTTTCACATGCCCTGTTTCCCTTGTAGTTTGTATTCTATATTTTAACCATCCAGCCATATTGACAATCAGTGTTGGGAGTAATGCGTTACAAAGGTAATCAATTTTGATAATAAATAATTTTTTGGTGTAATGTAGTAGTGTAACGTATTACTAATTGTATTTTCAAGAATATATTACTCGTTACATGCAAGTAACGCTTCCGTCTTGCTCAAACTTTTCACCCTCAACATAGTAAATAAAAAAAATTAATATTTACTCTTTGTGACACGTACGTAATAAAATTATTTGTCATATAAAAACTTTTATATGCACTATTTATATAGTTTCGCACCATTGAAGCAAATTATAGCATGTTGATCAACCTCTGAAAAGCCTGTCTGAAGTCTGTAGGCCGCGCCAGTTGTCCTCTTTTTTGGAGATCAAAGGTCACCCTACAATTATAAACTACGTATATTGTTATTGGTAGCTTGGATAGGCCACAGTCATTAGGCTATATATTGTTCCAACAATCGTACATTTTGTTATTTTAGGATGTTAATAACTACTTGTTTTGGTGAAAATAACTTTAATATAATACAGAAGTAATGTAATATATTACAATTCTGAGACAGTAATATTGTAATGTAACTTGGTAATTTTTACAAACAGTAATGTGTAATGTAATAATTTCGAAGCAACTTGCACAACACTGTTCACAAAGGGTTCGTCTGCTAAATGCATGCACACACTTCCAAACCTGGAGCAGTGGGCAGCCTTGAATCATGGTGTCAGGGGCATTTGGGGATCAGTGTCTTGATTAAGGATTAGGGTTCGCTCACATGAGTGGACCTTTAAGCTACAAGTGCACATTTGTGCAGATAAGAAAAAACCCACTTCTCTCTTGAATCATAAAGCTACATGACGTTTTCTCCACACGACTTTTTAAAATTGCAGTTTTAATTGATATTGAGAATTAAACCTTTAAACCTTTTTTTTTTCATATTTATACTTTACTTCTTATCATACCTATAATGAGTTATTGTCAACACAAATTTCAAAGGAATGTGTGAATGGCAGTACTAATGAGTTTATGATTTGGTTAGTTCAAGCGGCAACACTAAATAGCGGCAACGCAAATTAGCATTAGTTTTGTGCTCACTTTTGACACAGAGAAACAAACAAACTTGGATGCTTAGAGTATAAAAAAACAAAACAAAACTGTTTTCAAGACCAATTCAAGAGCCCAGATAACTTTGCAATCAGCGTCAGTGGGAGTGGCCTGTGACTGAGCGTGAGTCTGGAAGTTATGTGAGCACCTGCTTTTAATTTGTGTTCATTATTTATTTGATGTAGAATTTTGTTTAACATTCTATAGTACAAAGTTGAATGAATAATGTGCATGTGCCCAGTTTTGTGTGTCCTATCATGACTTAAGTTATTATTTAAGCTCAAAACTTTTTTATTATTTATACTCTGTGATTTTGGCACATACCTTTTCTCTATAGTTTTAATGGCAATTAGTTATCAGGAGGATATTTTGGAGGATAAAATAGTATTTCATAACTACAGTTTTTGTTTCAGTTACATGAAAGCCTGAGTGATCATTGTCATCATCTCGTGTGCATTATAAAATAACGCTGTCTGTTATGCAGAAACACAAAGCTGGTAAATCCAGTTATCATGTGTCCGTCTGGAGCCTCTCGCCTTCACCTGGGCAACACACTCAGAACCGGATTGGTTACATTACTATCCAAATCTTCAGAGCTCCTCCCACCAAAACCGGCTGGTGTTTTGTGTTACCTGTGGTTCCTTGACCTGGTTCTTTTATACATAACAGAAGAGTTTCAAGGCGAGAACCTTTATTTCCGATCTCCAAACGACAACATGGAGGAAACTGGAGAAGGTACACAGGACCCACCCAGAGACAACAATCTGGAGCGCTTTACCCATTTTAAAAAAGCAGAATTTGAGAACGACTGGGATAAAATAGCTGAACGAAAGTTTGGTCGAGTGTACAAGGTTAAGCTAAAACTGTGGCGGGAAACGTGCGCCATTAAGACCGTCACCACCGATTACAGGTACGGATAGTCGCCGTTGTCATAGTAACTGTAAATATGATGCATGCGATTCATTTGTTTACTTGGTGCCATTCCGCTCTGGATTATTAATAGTCTTCATTTTCCGATAGGACTATGATACATATGTCGAAAATCTGCAGAGTGAAATTCAATTATTTAATTTCCATTTATGGAATAAGCAATGATCCACCTGGTCTAGTGATGGAATATATGAGCAAAGGATCCCTGGATCATCTCCTCAACAGTCACATCTTAATGTGGCCTAAAAAATTCCAGATGATCCATGAGATGACGATGGGAATGAATTTCCTGCACAGCATGAAGCCACCAATCCTTCATCTTAACTTGAAACCGTCCAATATTCTTTTTGATGATCACCTTCATGTCAAGGTAGAGCATGGACTACGTCTTTAGAGCATGTTATGGAATTAATTTACACAAAACGTTTTTGAGCCTTTTGACTTTCTTATGAGCAATTATTTCATCTCTTTCTTGAAGATATCAGATTTTGGTCTCGTTCAGTGGGACGAGTTCTCCAGCAAGATGGAGTTCATTGAGCACCTGACGGCTCGAGGGAACATGCACTATGTTCCTCCAGAGATCTTTTCTCAGAATCCGGAACCTCCCGGAACAAAGTATGATGTGTACAGGTGAGAGTTCGTGTTTTCAGGCGTATTACTTAATCATTTCGCACTTTGAAATGTCAATATGTTCTTCAAAGAATAATAACATGTTCCCCTGCTGCAGCATTTCCATCATCATGTGGGAAATTCTCACTCAGCAGCGCTCGTACCAAGGTTAGTCTTGCTTTTCAATTCTGTGTTCAGAAAAATATTAGTGTCATATAATCTGTCAACAAATTAGAGATTTATAAATGGGTAATTTCAACAAGTGAGGGAAACATTTTTTGAACCCCAGCAACCTATGTAAGTTGCACACTAACACCAATATATACAATTTCAAAGGCGGGTTTACAGTATATGAACAGTAAGAAACACAACAATAGCACAAAAAAGTAGGAAAGTCATTTGAGTAACTTATTTAAGATTCTTTTCATGCTTTTTCGTGAATGATTTGTGAACAATTTGTGAACTTCATGCAAAGAAAAATTTACCTGAGTGTTTTTCTCTCTTTGAGAGCATGCACGTGTTTTTTTAAACTACTTGATTTGAATTGAAGTGATATTTTTCAGACTTCTATAGACGTCAATGGCCACCACTTTGTCCTTCTTTTCAAGCCAGTCCATTGTTGCCTTGGGCATGTTTTCTGGATCATGGTCTTGCTGAAATATCCAAACACGACTTATTGTCGCATAATTTATGTGTTTCTTCTATTTTGTTTTAAATATTGTAACAACTTTTTGCACTGAGAAGAGACTGGAATCTGAATTGATTGCTTCGGTAGCCCTTTAATATAAGCTATAATGCTCCCAACACCAAGGCTGACCTGTCAAGTTTTTATTATCTTCATGAAAATGCTAATTATTTATAGTTTGCATTATTAATGGTTTGTAATGCATTTCTCTTCATTTGTTTTGTTACTGTTCTCTCACTATTCAGCTGAGGTTGAACAAATATTTTATAATAATTGTTAAATGAATAGACTGAATAGATTTCCTTAAATGTAAAAAAAATATATATTTGTAATGCATTTTATTCTTAAACATTTAAAGAGTTCAAGAGAAGAAAATCAATTTGATGTTCTATTCTGTGACTAAACTAATCAAAATAAAAAAGCTCTTTAATATCGTCAAGAGCAAGAAACAAATGGATTTTGCCTTTTTACATTATATTCATTATTTCACGCTTGTTTAGTGGCAACAAAACACAGGCAATTTGCAGTAATCTTCTTGTCACAGGTCTGAGTATGACAGAAATAATAATCCGGGTTTCATCTGGAAAAAGACCCAGCATCGAGAACTTTCCAGAAGACAAGCCCCCCGAGTGTGACGAGATGATTGATGTCATGCAGCAGTGCTGGCAACAAGACGGCAACCAGCGCCCTGCATTCTCTGGTAATACACCTCCATCTTCTTCTTGTTTCTGGTAAATGAGGACGGAACTACTTATTTAATACGGTATGTACAGACAAAAGGGATTCTTGTCCACATAGTGTTTCTCTTAAATTGCATTTGCACCCAAAACCATAGACCTTTCAGCTCCACTGCGATTTTATCTTTATCAGATACCTTAAGTAAAAATTCTAATCAAATTACTTGATTAACTGGCTTCGGTGAAGAACGTTAATCTTCACTGTACGTATGTGTGGAACCATCAGCATGCTTTACGCTACTTCTGCTGTATTGGGTTTTTTTTTCTCATAGCAGAATTTGATTAGGCATGGACATCAGATTACGAAAAAACGCAACGTGATTAGTAGTTTCAGTCATCCGCGTTCATTTTTATCTCTCATTATGCACGGGCCAATTAAAATACTGCAATAAAAGCCGCTGCCAATCACTAGGACGTTTTCACGTTGAATGTTGAATGAAAATGCTCGGCTTTCCAAAGTGACATTCAGTGGCGTCATCTCCATGTTCCCCTAGAGACCGTTCGCTGGACTGAAGTTCTCAGTGAAGTCCTGAAAATCCCAGAGACCTTGTCACGTGGGGAGATAAGGAAGAGGATGACTGAGAAGGTTCAGCCAATTGTAAGTGAGACCCCCAGAGCATGTTAAACACACACCTACACACTGTCAGCACGTACGGTCTTAGAGAGAGTTATACTAAGACTCAAATGAGATCAGCTTACATTTTTTTCCCACATTTTCACAAAAAAACTGCTTAGTCGTAGCTGATATTTTTAGGATTTAATTGTCCTGTAGAAGCATTGCAAGTGTTATTATAATAGGGTAATTTGATACAAAAGTGGTGTGTGTGGTGCTGTACTACTATGTAAAGCTTTGAGAAGACCCTGATAGTCTTGTAAGGCACCAAAAATTAATTAAAATTAATTATTATTATTATTATTAAAAACAACAACAACAACAACAACAACAACAATATTATTATTATTATTATTATTATTATTATTATTATTATTATTATCATTGTTATAAGAAAATATAATTATGCTCGTATGGAATCAATAAGATGAAGAATTACTTTTTACTCCAAAATTTATATTTTCATTCACATAAATTGTTCTTGTATCTATTTGTACAGTTCTTGGAGCTTCTGAATACACTTTGGGTTTAAATGTGTTAAATTTGGATGTTCAGGTTGGTCTGTGAACATTACAAGGCTGTACAATGTGGTTCTCCCAATCATTGACATCTTCACATTACATCCTATTTCATCAGCTGTTATTCCAGTAGATGTAACACAAATTTACCATCTCTTTCCCTCAGGCTGCTAAAGCGAACTCACCAGGCAAGTGTTATTAATATTTCAAGTCTGCTTTTGATTTTGTTTGTGCATATGTCAGCTTTCTACACCATTTCATGATGGTTCCTTTCAGACAAATGCAACAAAAGTATCCAGTCGTTTCTCATAAAGAAAGACTTTGCAAACTTCAAGAATTTGCTACGGAAAGAGCACGTGTCCATGCTCTTCGAGGACAACAATTCTCTCCTTCACCATGCTGTGGCCAGTGGAGACATGGGAAGTGTGCAGATGGTCCTGGATCTGGGGGCTTCGGTGAACTGCCAGAGTGTAAAAGGCTACACGCCGCTCATCATCGCCGTTCTGCACAAGTTTTATGAGATCTGCAGCTTGCTGACAGGATGTGGGGCTGACGCCAGACTCAGTGATGGTGACCAATGGACCGCGCTACATTTCTCCGCTCAGGCTGGTGATGACAGAGCCACCCGCCTTTTGCTAGAAAATAAAGCCAGAGTGGACGCCAAAGAGAAGGACGGATGGACGCCTTTGCATTTGGCTGCCCAGAACGGCTACGAGAACATTGTGAGGATTTTGCTTCCACGCTTGGACACTGTGGATGAGCAGGAGCATCAGGCTGGACGAACGGCTCTTCACGTTGCTTGCCTGTACGGACACGTGCAGATCGCAAAGCTCCTGCTTTCCAGGGGAGCAGATGTTAACAAAAGTGACAAATTCCAGTCCACTCCCCTACATCTGGCGGCGGATGAAGGACACTTCAGGGTGGTGCGTCTGCTGGTGAACAGCAGGGCCGATGTGACCAAAGTCGACGAAAACCAATACAGCCCTCTTCATTTTGCCGCCCTGAAAGGCTACACGGGTATCTGCCGCATCCTGTTGAGCAAGGGGGTCGACCCAGATGGCAGAACCCATCAGAACTGGGCACCCATGCACCTGGCGTCCCTCAAGGGTCACCCTGAGACGGTCCTCATGTTGGAGGAGAACCACGGTTCGATTGACATCCAAGGCAAGGATGGATGGACGCCACTGCACCTAGCCTGCCATCACGGCCAAGAGGAAGTGGTTTCGGTGCTGCTAGCCGCGGGTGCCGACCCAAACCTGGCCGAAGACAGTAGTTGGACGCCTCTTCATTTAGCGTGTAACCGAAGCTGCTTCTCCAGTGTGATGCAGCTGATTTCCCATCGAGCTAATGTGAATGCCCAGAATAACAGCCAGTCCACGCCTTTACATTTGGCTGCTCAGCTCAGCAACACCCCCATTATCAAAGCTCTGCTGATGAATAATGCACAGCGAGGCTTGTTGGATTCTAAAGGATGCACTGCTTTAACCTTGGCTCAGCGCTGTAACAACACCGACGCCGTGCAGTTACTGGACAGCTAGCGCATTGGTGGAGACGGAGAGCGCGAGGCGTGTTTGGTGACAGATAACTCGGCCATTAGAAAGAGTGGCACATTGATTTCTGCTATTGATTTCCTTCTTCTGCAAAGCCTGGTCGCATGAACACAGTCGCTGCTGGTTCTGATTTATTCCCGGAATTGAACGCCTTTGTTTGGCTTTGGTTAGGAGCCCAGATGTTGATTATTTTATTTTTTAAGATTACTGTAGTAGTATTATGTATTTTAAAATATAGTAGATTCAGATTAACCGGACCAGATTCACCAGGTCAGACCATTTCGGTCCCTATAAGTGGCTAGTCCCATTAAGCGACATGTTCTTGGCTTGGCACAAAATGATGAGACGTACTAGACATAACATGAAAATACTCTCTCGTGTTTTTTGGTCGTGTTAGATGGAATTTTTACCCAAATAAGCATGCAATAGTATGCTTTAGTAATAGGACTTCTTCAGGATTTGTTCCGAGCTCTACCAGCATGCAGAGAAATGCATTTTGAGACCCAGTTTTGGTTTTCTGTAGTGTTCTGTTGGCTTCTGTTACTTGTTTGTTAAATTAATCCTCCAATTATTTGGCATTGTGATATTTAATCAAAGCCTACTCATTCATTAATATCCGCTCTTGTCACAGCAGTTGTGCTGGCCTAGAAAAATGCTCGAACAAAGCTAGACACCGTTTCGGCATTTCGTTTAAAACTGTGTCATGCTGTAGGTCAAAAATAGACGGTACAATATTTATGAGAGAAGGAATTATGTCATTGGATTAATGCTCCAGAGATGAATGTATTCAGGAAACACTCTTCGGCATTCACGTGTGTGTGTGTGTGTGTGTGTGTGTGTGTGTGTGTGTGTAATTTGAAGAATCTCAATTATTTGTGGCATTTGAATGGAATGTTGCTGTTGCTGTCACAGATCAAAGCCGAAGAACCTGTTTGACGGCATGTTGCTCGATTCTCTGCAGACTCTTAATTTTCTTTTCAGACTGATTCTTACAACTATAACACATCAAAAGGCATTTAATAGTATCGTTCTGCTTTCTGCTTTTTAATTTGTTTTTCCTGCTTTTACGTTTCCTCTCTCTTTCTCTCTCTCTCTTTCTCTATGGCAATCAATCAACCAATCTATCAATAAATCAATCAATCAATCAAGCAACCAAATTAACCAATCAATAAATCAGGCAACCAATCAATCGATCTCTCTCTATCTTTTACTCACTCACTCACTCACTCACTCTGTTCTGTCTCTCCATCTATGTCCCCCCTGTATCCCACCTCTTTCTCCTTTTCTCTGTCACTTATATCTGTCTTTCACTCCTTCAATCTCTCTCCGTGTTTCACTCACTCACTCACTCACTCCCCACCCCCTCTATCCCATCTCTTTCTCTCTATTTCACATATATCTGTCTTTCACTCATTAAATTTCTCTCTCTGTCTCTCACTCGCTCATTCACTCTCGGTTCTTTGTCTTTGTCTTTCTCTTTTTCTGTCTTTCATCAATTTTTGTCATATCTCTCTCTCTCTCTCCTCAATGACTGAAATACAAAATTTCTCAAAGCATGGTGCAAAAACAAAGATACAAGAATCGATTCATAAAATCGATTCATACTGTCGAAACCTACAAATAACAGGTTTGCAATATGCTAAGATCATCCATTTCACAAACTGCAGTGTGGTGTGAGTTTTGGAGGATTCCGAGCTGAACATCAGAGTCGCGCTCTTTAACAAGGTTCTTACTCTTTTCTTCCCTCCAGTGAACGTGTTAATAAAACATCAATAGCTGCCGAAGGAATCTGAACGTAAGCATCCCATTATCAGCCAGCGCCGTTTGCTCTGCAGCCTTTCTAATGTACGGAACATGGCACTGTCAATATCTCATTAAAGTCTGCATAATAGCAGCGGCGAGGATGAAAACATCTCGCACGTGACGTGTTGCTGTAATCCGCACTGATGTGCTGATATGATATTAAACGCTTTTCTGGCATGTAACGGCATGATTCCCGCGCTCTCGTCCCCGGGGTTTCCTTTCTTTCTGTGTGCTGGGAATCAGAGAGAACGACGCGTGAGACGTTTAGATGATTTTGTCTTCCTGTCTTTCGCTTTTTGGTTTATGTCTAAGAAAAAAAAGAAAAAAGTACTTTTTTAATTTTCATATTTTACCGGAATCTACATTCCTTTATTGTGTGTGTATGTTGGTGTTGTTATGTGTTGAGTGTGCCAATGCCATTGTCTAAAAGTGTGTTTGACATGCGTGTGTGTGTGTGTGTGTTTATTTGTTTTTTGTGTTGGAGCTGTTTATATGTGTTAAATGTGTTATTAGTATGTATGTTGACGTAAGTATATCTCTGATTGCGTGTGTGTGTGTGTTTGTGAGTGTTATCCATATGTTTGTGTCAATATGAATGTGGGTTTAGAGCCTGTGGTCAACAAGTGTGTATGATCAACAAGTGTGTGTGTGTGTGTGTGCATGTTTTCTACATGTGTTGAGAGTCTGTTTATTGTGTAATGTCATAATGTGTGCGTTTGTGTGCGTGAGTGTGTGTTTGTGTCCGTGTGTGTAGGTGTTGTCTACGTGTGTTCAGTGGGTATGATCAACAAATGTGTGTATGTGTGATGTCAACATTAACACTAAACAATGTTTAGTGTGTAATGTTAACAAGTGCGTGTGTAGGTGTTGTCTACATGTGTTCAGTGTCTATAGTCAACAAGTGTGTGTGTTGTTTACCAGTATTCTTGTGTTGTGTGTATATGAATGTGTGTGAGGGTGTGTCTGTTATTTGTGTAAGGTGAACAAGTGTGTGTGTGTGTGTGTTACAGTAAGTGTGTATGGTCAACACGTGTGTGTTGTCTGACTGTATTTAGTGTATTGGTTCAACAAGTGTGTGTGTGTGTGTAGCTGTTTATCTACACATTGACAATATTTGTTTACTATTTGCTTGGCAGTGTGTGCATCTGGTATAACCAGGTATGATTGCGCAAGTGCGTGTGTACGTATTATGTGTTTTATATGTTGTCTTTTGAAATGAGAGGGCCAGTGTTGAGTATGGAATGCACTTTTGTGTTTGCGTGAGCTGTGCGTATGTGTGTTATACCGAGCTGTGTTTGTGGACTCATGTTTTGTCATCACCTTATATTTTATGTACCTAACACACCACTGTCAGAAAGCACTGTACTCTTTTACGCGTCATAAGCCAAAGTTGACTTGACCGTGACGGGGCAGAATGAGACCACCTGCAATCCTTTGGTGGGATTCCAGACTACGGATTGGCAAAAACCTTGTGCTTTCATTGAGTTTAGCGATTCAAGCTCGTGTAGGTGGACTAATTCACATCGGCGTGTGAAGTTCTGCACCGAGCTGAGGCAAGCAAACCGAGCCGGAGAGGCGAGCGCTCCCAAAGCGCCAGGCTATTATCACTCCCTCCAGCATTTCAACGCTTGGATTTTTGTGGAAAAAGACACATTTCTTTGTGGAACAATGGATAAAACTCCACAACAGATAATTCTCAACATCGACATTTCTTTTCTTTTTGTCATAACCGTTAAATGCACTGTCTCGATACATAAAATCTTCCTGTTTTTAGAATTGTATTATGCTAAAAGCGGCTTTGCCCACCACAACATAATTCTACATTTAATAAGCATCATAAACTGAAGAACTATAAAGAGGTTTTATTATGTTAAATTTGCCTTGTTTCAGCTGTAGAAATGCTCCTGTAAAAATCTTATTCTCATCTGCCTGTTGTTAAAATGCAAATAATTATAAGTAAACTTTATATTATCTAGAGGAATACTTTCCTGATGAGCGGACGGTGAATGATCACATGACTCCACCGTTTGAACTTCACTTTTAGGATAAAGTTCACATGGATACACCTCCGTCATGGTCACCTGCTGCTGTGTTTTCTTCTGTTCCTCTGGTGGCTTTGGCGGAAAAGATGCTTTGCTTGAATAAGTCAGTTGTAAACTTTCATTAAATTTTTAGACATGATTCACTTTATTATACAAGCTACACAATCACTCACTCACTCACCCTATATTTCTGTCTCTCTCACTCGCTCGCTCGCTCACCCACTCACTAGCTCACTCTCTAATTTTTCCGTCTCTCACTCACTCTATATTTCTGTCTCGCTCATTCAGTCACTGACTCACTCTTTAAATTAGTTTGTCTCTCACTCACTCACTCACTCACTCTCTAAATTGTCTGTCTCTCACTCACTCTGTGTTTCTCTAACTCGTTCACTCACTCACTTTATATTTCTGTCTCTCACTCGCTTGCTAACTCACTCTCTACATTTTCTGTCACTCACTCACCCTATATTTATCTAACTCGTTTACTCACTCACGTACTCTCTAAGTTTTCTGTCTCTCGCTCACTCATTCACTCACCCTATATTTCTGTCTCTTTCTCGATCACTCACTCACTCATTCTCTAAATGTTCTGTCTCTGTCTCTCTCTCTCTCTCCATTTCTCTCCCATTCTCTTGGTCTTTAAGCTGTTGCCTTTATGTCCTATGTCTCTGTCTCTTCCTCTCTCTTTTGCTCTGTCCTTCTTTCTCCCTATCTATTTTCTTGTTCAACATTCTGTCTTTATGTCTTAGACTTGTTCAGTCTCCCTCCATTTATTAAATGTGTTTTGTATTTCCCTCTCTCTCTTTCTCTCTCTCCCTCTCTCTTTCTCTATCTCTCTCTCATTCTCCATGCCGTCTTTGTCTCTGACACTGGTTTTCTCTGGTTTTACCAGTGGGTTTTCAGTAGGTGGTCACAAGGTTTTTGTTTTCCTAGCCAATGTAGCATAAGATGCTTGCGCATTGGTCATAGCCATAGTCTTAATACCAACAAACAATGGACATAACGCAACAATATTCTACATTTACATTTAACATTTTCACAAAGCGGCTTTGAGACGGTCAGTAACTGTGAAAAACGCTTTATAACTAATCTGAGCTTCTCATATATCTTTCTCTTTCTTTACCACCATCTATGTCCCATGTCCGTGTTCGCTTGAACGAGTCAGTTGTGAACCACACACTTTTCAATTGTCAATTTTGATGGAAGATCTGATGCATTTGCCATTTTTCTGACCAACACTTAGAATCACATCATGCGTGCAACGTCTTTAGCCTATTACACAAAAAATTATAATTTTCAACATCAAAAATTTCAAAAGATAGTTATCCTAACTAGATAATTATGACCTTCTTGTTTTAAATGTGATGTATATGCTGTTAAACAACCACATTTGAACGAGGTATTCGAATGAAATACTGCATTTTATGGATTTAGCATTGATTTCATGATGGCCGAATGGTGAAGAGCGGGAGGGAGTGTTTAATCACTGGCTGGCCGCTCCTGTGAGCCCGACTATAAAGAGAATTAGGCTCGAGCAGCTGAGCCACAGGCAGGTGCTGTGTTTGTTTTTCTGATGTGTTAATAAGACGCTGCTGTTTCCGACACCGGACCGACTCACACTCCGCCAAAGCACACGGGACTGATTTGGTTAGCAGGGCAATGCTGTCAGGAATCGCAAATAGAACTCATTTGTCTGCACAATTATGTAATGATTGAGGAAATGCTTGGTTCTGCTCGGCCTTTCTCCTCTCGCTTTGGTTCAAGGGATTTTCGATCAAACGGGGCCGCCGCTTTTATTCTCGTTTTTTCACCGAGCCGATTCGCAGGTTTGTTCCGTTCTTATGACGGTCACAATTGTGATCTTTAATCAGAATGTGATAATGTGGTCAAAGCGCTGATGCGGGGAATGGTCGTGATTCAACGTGTCACAGATGCATGATTATATAATGCTATTTAAGAAGCTAAATAGATTTTGCACTACACGTATATCGGAGATTATTGCTTGTGAAGTGCAAATTACAAAATATTTTTTTTTATCTTGGCCAAGATCAAGCAACAGAAAGTAAAACACCTGTAATGGTTATCAGCCACAACAGATAAAAATGTATTCATTAAATCTGATAATTTTAAATAATCATATATTTTACATTTCTTTAACATGTTAATTACATTTGATGTTCACATTCCCCCACTGTCTCGAAACATGGACATCGGAGTGTGTGAAAGTGTAAATGTGTGTGGTCAACCACACATCCAGGGTGTGTCCTGCCTTCAGGCCCAGAGTTGCTGGAATTGGCTCTAGTTGCCCGTGACCCAGAAATTGATAAAGTGGAAGAGCAATAATGGTTGGAGATTTATAACTATAGATTCTATACACATTTTATGAGGCAGGGTTTGGATAATATAATACAAAGTTAATACGGCTAAAACAAGCAATGAAGTTGACTTCACAGTGACCCGAGTGAAAAAAGTCATAGACAGTTTTGATTTATTTTGCACAGCGTGCAATGGTAAAGATCAGGCAGATAGGAGCGTGATCAGTGAAGGGCAATTCATTGTCTGAGTCTGCCTGGTGCTTTACACATCAGGGGGGGACACGGACGTGACCTTCAGCCAAATGAAAAAATGAGATTGAGCCATGAAAGACCTCGGTGGTGAGAAGAACCCAGTCTGGTCAAGGTTCTTGACATGATGCCTGCAACAAATACAGCTGCAAGCAGCAATGCGGGCTTTTGAGCCTTCTTTATTTATTTTAATGAGTAATGATGACTTTACTTGGGCTTTTTGACATAACTAAAGATATGTAGTATAGAACAGATTCACCTAGCTGAATCTATTATCACACACCCAGAGCTGATCTTCACATATCACAGCAGCATCAGATCTTGGGTCATATGTGTGACCATATGTGTGACCTTAACCAATCAGAGAAAAATAGAAATAAAAGTTTTAACGTTGAAAGGTAAACTACATATTGTAATGAAGCACATCAGCTAGGCCAATTAGCGTTACAGTGTTCACACAACGTAATGGCGACTCAAACACTTCTTGCTTATGACATCATAGGACCCGCCCAAGTGGTCTGACTGGCCTGACTGGTCTGGTTCGAAACGTCTAGTACCTGGCCAATTTTGATCAGCTGGGAACGTTTTAAAGTAGCCAGATGATGTAAAGACCGGATTTCCAGTCACATAATGTTGACACTGAAAATATGGAATGTTTCACGTTTTAACGGAATATTGATGCCAAGACTTCATGGTTTCACATTAAACTAGTTTAGTCTCGATTAGTTGGGGTTGGTTTAGGAAAAACAGAGACTAGTTGAATTTTGGGTCAAACACAATTTATGCAAGGTCAAGATTTTACAAAAATAGAGATTAAAGTTTTGTTTGTTTAGTTTGTCTGTACTTGTCTGTACAACTCAGTTTAGGAATCACTGAGTTTAACAAGCTTGTTTTTGTCGGTAAAGATACAAAATGATCAGAAATTCTTGCACTTCAGGCTTAAACATCTAACAACAGACAGGGATCCCAAAAGAAGCCGCTGGCATTTCTAAACCACATGTATGTACATATGTTAATACGTATTTGCTATTTATTTCCAAGAAAATGACACGCCAGTGGAGAAGCTCTCGTATCTGAGCGCAAACACAGCAGTTTCTTCACTAATCTTGTACAAAGCCAGATTCAGTCAGCGTGACGAATAATCTGTAAAGCATCATCTTAACATTTTGAATTGAACCTCGCATCAGCACCTTTGGGTCCCAATCCGCTCCTAAAAAGGGCGATTCAGGGATTTTTGGATGACAGATGGTCTTATGTAGGTGCGGAATGGACTTTTGAAACTCGTGGGAGATGTAAAAATGTCCTAATGTTCTTCAGCAACAAAAAGATTCATAATTAAAATCCGAAACCAGAAAATATGTTTTCTTTTTGCCGTTAAATGTAATGATTCAAAACGAAAACAAAAAAGCACTGTGACAGTTTAATGTGCGTTTGTTCTCTGTGGAGAGCATTTCTGTCTACATGCTTAGATTCTTTCTCTTTTTTACGTTTCCTTTTCCTCGTGTTGAGAATTTTTAATATGCCAAGTTCGAAATTCTATTTTCCAACTGAATGTACATTTTAAAATTAAAGTCAGTAGTCAAATTCTCTTTTTTTGTCTTCTGAACCATTCATGAACCATTCCATTCACCATCCTTCTTCAGAACCTTCTTTCATTTCTGGGCCACAAGGACTTAAAAACGTGTCCATTTAATTTGTGAAATATCATCATTTTTGCAAAGTAATATTGTCACTGTAATTTCAAATAATTTACTAATTACACAATAAAAGTCACAGCTCTGTTAGCATCTATTTATTTCCCTACAAATTATCTTTGTTGATATTAATCACTTCTTTTTTTTGGTCAATATTGAATTTTAATAGAGTGAGTTTATTGCAAAGACTGTTTAGTGTGTTGATAGCGATTCACAGATTCTCTGAGGAAAACCTGAAGCATTTCAGGAAAAAATAAAAGGCGCTCATTATAACGACTCTTCATGTCAGTCCCTGCAAAAGCAACAGCGAGTCGGAGCGTCTGTTTTCCGGAAAACACAACCACAGTTTCTCACTGATGCAGTCTTGTGTGTGAATCCATTTTTAAATCTGAATTTGCTGTGGAGATTTAGACTTAATCCGCATATATGACGCTCCGTGATGCATTACCAGCAGTCCAGGGGGAGTTTGGGGGTCTTTGCTATTGTAAAAGATTTCAAAGCTATATAAATAAATGAGCAATCGAGTGTGAAATGTGTCCTCTAAAAAGTCTTCTGAAGATCTGAGCAGTAAGATATAATTAACTTTATTAAACAGAGGCTTTCTGACAAGTGTAAATGCGCAGTGGGGACTTCTTTTGGATATTTAAAGAGTTTCGCTTTACTGGCTGTTCAAACATGAATATAGACGCATGTGAAAGGAAAAGCATGTTTGATATATATTTAAGCATACTAAAATATATATATTAAAATATACTCAGCCTTTATAGACAACACCAATATGTGCACTCCCTTGACATACTGCATTTAATAACAACCTAACATTAACCTTAACCAACACAATCCTAACAAGAACTGAATTGTAATCTCAACTCGACCCTCAAACCGACCCTCAAATTTGACAATGCTTGACCTGACCACTTTAGATTAAAAACCTATAATATTTGGCCGAAGAGCCTTCTAAATGTCAGGACACACACACAAACACACACACACACACACACACACACACGTGCTCAAAACACACCCTTCCTCTAATCACCTGATCTCTTTCCGGTTCCTTTAAGTGGCGAGAGCAATCAAAGATTGTAAATCCGCTCGTGTTGGAGTCTCTGGATTTGTTGTGGAACTGACTCGCAGGACAAATGGGTTTGATTGCCGGCGCATCAAAAAAGCATTTCAGTTAATTAGAATCTGTCCAGATTCACGATGCTCGTACATCCGACGAGGCGGCGAGAGTTTAAGCAATTTGCCAAGCGGCTCCGAGTCGCGGCTCTTCTAAGTTATTTTTAACAGGTATAATTTACTCCTCTAATGAGGCTTGAGAACTTTCCGCAGAATCTTCATTACCTTCTCATGTCTAAAGTTTGCAGTGTGTTCATCCCTCTGCAGCTTCTTCACAAGCATCGGTCGGCACGGAGCCGACAGTGACGGGAAATGTAAGGGCCTGATAGACACAAATGCTAAATAAATGATGAGTCTCTTACGTGCACTGAGGTCAAGCGCTGCACCGATCTAATCTCATCCTAAGGTCTCCTGCATTTATGCGTGTGTCTGGTTTTTGGAATCAAGCACTGATTTACGATCCAGAATAGAAGAAGCCACGTTCAAATCTAGGGAGAAATTGAAGATTTTAAGTGTTAACTTATACTAAATGTATCTTTAATGTTAAGATGTTGACAAGTTGTATCTTGTGTTTTAAGAACGGTAGCAAACCAACAGTCGGAGAAACCAACCAAACAAACCAACAGTCACACACACACGCACGCGCGCGCACACACACACGCACACACACTCTGTCTTTCTCTCTCTCACACACACACACACACACACACACACACACACACACTCCCACCTATGAACCCCTTGTGTAATTTATTCGCAAAATATATTTCCTGGGCGGCACGGTGGCGCAGTGGTTAGCGCTGTCGCCTCACAGCAAGATGGTTCCGTTTGACACTTGAGCTGTGAGTTCAAGGCCGGCCGGGGCCGTTCTGTGTGGAGTTTGCATGTTCTCCCCGTGCTTGCGTGGGTTTTCCTCCGGGTTCTCCGGTTTCCTCCCACAGTCCAAAAACATGCGCTTCAGGCTAATTGGAATTGGAAAATTGACCGCATAGGTGTGAGTGAGTGTGTGAATGTGTTTGTCTGTGTGTCCCGCTCTGCGAATGGTTGGCCACCAATCCAGAGTGTGTATCCCGCCTCCGGCCCTAAGACGCTGAGATAGGCGCCAGCTCCCCGCGACCCTGTAAAGGATGAAGCGGTAGAAGATGACTGACTGAATATATTTCCTTGGAAATTGATTAAAATCGTACTATTTTCCACTCTCAAACATTACTTTCCAATTGTTGCTGTAATTATACACCTCAGAGCGAGCTAAAATGTTCTGATATATTCATTTTAATTAAAAAAGTATATTTTAATAAATGCCTGGGTCTGATAGAAATAGTGTAGTTTAAAAGTATGACGCTTTTTTAATGAAAAGTGGCCCCCCCTCACCCCACACGCACACACACTGTATATGTGTCCTATAGTCCAACAGACAATTCTTAAGTGCGGTGAAATATACTTTTATTTTAATGTGTTGGTCAGTGTCTTGCTCAAGGAAACAAATCAAAAAAACATTTTCGGGACTTTTCCCCTTCTCGCTCGCAAGGAGCTGGAACCACAGGTCTTTTCCCCTTCTCAACCACAGGAAGAATTGTGCATGAAGATGATACAGTCTGGATTTGTAGCCAACCAATCACAGAGCCACACATACACTCAAATCTTCACACTCTCACTCACACAAGAACAATTTTCCAGACTCATAAAAACGGAGACCTGGAGGAAACCCACCAAAAAATGACCTACTAAAAGCCACCCTTATCAGGTACGAACAAGTTGTTCATTTTTATTTGCAATTATGCATGTGTTTGTATTACATTGACAAAAAAAACAAGACAAATGTGTCACACCTCGGAGCCACAGGGGCCGCTATGTTTGCTTGCTCCTTTGTCGGCGATCACAATATGTAAAACCGTCTCTCATCTTGATAATCTCTCAGAAGCATTTGTGTTGATGCTTTCCATACCACTGTCATATTCTTAATTAGTTTTAAGTATGATTTTCAATACAGACCTCTACATTCTACAGTCTCCCATCAGTCCTGTCATCACAGTGCCAGTTTCATCTGGCTGCTGATGGATTCGCGTCTCGACCCGTGAGAAAAGCCTTATGCAAGTCAAACACTTCAGCTGAACGCTTTCTTCAGGTATCACAGATCCCTCGCAATTTCTCCATTCTCGCTCCAGATGCCTTACGACTAAACTTGAGTATTCGAGCGTTTCACAGAACGCATTATCGGACTACAATGCCGTGCAGTAAAGCATCGCCTGCGAGCGTGTTGATCCTCAGCTGCGTTCACAGATGGCCGCCATGGGGCGAATGTCATTATTGTGTTGTCCATAGAACATACGTTTGAATCTAAACGCTAGTCGAGCCCTCCGGCCAAAGTGGCTTTTTTATGTCTCCAGTGTCGTGTTGCACAAACTCCACAGTACTTATGTCTCCAGCGATCTTGTGGAGAAAAAAAAATCAGCTGGTTATTTGGGTCCGATGTCGTGTTGTTCAACATCTGCCAGGAATCGTGAGCGGCAATGCATGGTTTCTTTATTCATAAGCTTATAATACTGGCCAACACACACATCATGAGATAATTACATGCATTACAACAGCAGGCCATCACATTCATTGCGAAGTCATAGAAAGCATGAAAACCACATGTAGAAACCGTGATGAATTGGAAAAAATAAAACATAATTTGAAATTGCACACAGGGAATCGCTGACATCAGCGCGCTTGACTGGCGCCTGTCGTCGCCACAAACCCATCCTCGGGGACGGCGTGCAGTTTATCCTTCTCTCATTTCCTCCAATCCGTACTATCTTTACATCCTCCGGGCCTGAATGCAGGACCAAAACGGTTAATGCCTCCATTAGAAAGGTTAACCAAAATAGTCAAGGTTATCTTGCAGGTACGTCTCAGGATTTGGATGAGCATAATATTGATTTCCCTCCGCTTCATACAAATGACTTTATGAGATGCCTTATAGAAAATTCTGCAGGTAGTCGCCGAGAAAACATCAGGACCAGACATCGAAACAGGACGCAACACTGCTGACGTCACCGGAAGATGCTCAACAGAAAAATGAGCACAAATCTGATGTGACGAGGTCTATCTACTACCAAGCTTGTGTGCAGTAATAATGTTCACTACTGTGATTAAAAAATCTGTTTTGCAACAATTTTCCCGCCAAAATTCCAAAGTGTTGTCAAGTTTCTTTCGCTACGGCGTTTTCGCTGCTTTGCCGAGCAGCATTTTCAGTTGTCGAATTGAATTAGTGTTCAAATTTTGTCCAATTCTGCATCGTGAAGCCATCGAAACTCCATTGCAAACACAATTCAACAATTCTTTTGAATTTGGTCGGGAATATCGCTCCACAGTGCATCTGACTTTTGTAGATTTCTTTAAATAAAGAAAACAAATGAATACTGACAGACAAGCAGAACCATAAGAGCATTCCAAATACTGTATGTGCCGTGAAGTTTCTGCATATAAAGGCAAAAATGGTTCCTTTGTTTTATTCAATTTTTTTTTCTTTTTTTTTGTCGTGGGCAAGATGTTGGAATAAATAACTTCTATAATACAGACATGTTATATACATTCCTTAAGTCATTGTTTTATTCCCAAAGAAAGAGGCATTGCCCCCCAGGACACGGCCCACCCGGAATCTTCTTTAAAGATTTACCAGCACAGATGAGGAATGGTTTCGGTCTCTTTCAGCTCTGTGGAAACGAGTCGTTTTTCAACAGTGCAGGATCTTGATAAATGCTTTGCGAAACTCGACGTTGAAGGTGGTGTAGATGATAGGGTTGACGGCGCTGTTCACGTAGCCCAGCCACGTAAACGCCGTGTAGAGTTCAGCAGGGACTTGGCAGTAAGTGTTCAGAATGTGCGTGATAAAGAACGGCAGCCAGCAGATGATAAACACACCTGAAGGAAAAGAAATTAGATGCATTGGTACTATAAATTGGAAAAGTTGGACAACATGTGACCAAAATGTAACAAATCTGTGGCTTTGGGTCACTTTGAAACTAAACCATTTTCAGATGAAGCTATAGTCTTGTGTGAAGTTTTCAGTGTTCAATTTGTTTGTAAGACCTTTTTACCAGCTGTGCGAATGGAACAGGTTAAATAATTTAACAATGATACGACAAAGGCTAGGAAAACAAACTTTGGGTGAAGGAGAGTAGCCTACCGAGGACGATAGCTAACATCTGAGTGGCTTTCTTTTCCTTCTGCTGGGAGATTTTGCGCTTGTTGAGAGTCTTGACCGATGTCTGAGTTTTGCCGTTGGGAGAAACCTGGATCTCGAATGCTTTTGGTCCTTTATTTACATGGCCTGTGCTGCCATTTTTTTCAGGTTTGACAGCAGCTTCCTGTGACGGGGGCAACATGTCAGTCTCTCTGAGATTGGAGTTAACCAGCCTGCTGTGTTGTTGACTCGTGGCCGAGAGCTCCTGCTTCCTCTGTTTGGAAGGATTAAGGTTTGTGATTTCTTCCATTTGGATGTCATCACCATTGTTTACAACGTCCTTTAAAAATATCTGCAAAAGAAAGGTTCCTTTTAGTTCTTTTAAAGATGTAATTCTAATGCAAAAACCAAATGTATAATTTTGTCATATTTGTAATACAACAATATTTTTATGCAGTAGTTGAAATACCAAGTTTGAAATCAGAATTTGAAATTGTAACTGTGTGATGTACTGTATATTTTATTAATTAAGCTTTGTGTATACCAATATTATTAACTTTGTAGCACATAATTGTTATAATTAAAGTTCATAATAGTTCCATTGTTCATAACAATTCATAATAGATAATAGAAAAATAAAACATACACATTTCCAACTTAAAAAAACAATGTTAATGAACTATTGTTATGAACCATTAAAAATTATATTTTGTCTTATTGTCCATTATATTTGTAATCGATAGACAAATAGACAGACGGACAGACAGACAGACAGATATATACTTTAAAAATACACTATAAAATATACATTAAACAAAAGTAAATACAAATACAACATAACATTTGCGAGCACTCATTGTTTGTTTGGCAATTTTTTACTCTGTAAAAAGGGGCTTTGTAGTAATGCATAATGCAGGAATAACAAAAAACAAACCCAACATTTATGTTGTATTGACCTGATTTAGCAACATCCCCCGTGTACGTTTTCAATCAAGTGATAGCGATGAAGAAATTAACATTCGAAACAACATAATGCAACTTCTCAAATTGCCGGCGATGCGACCACTGGAGGTTTCAAACGCAAACGGGAAGATGGAATTTGCCGTACCACATTTTTGTTGTTCACAGGAAAATTCCCACTGGGTTTGACGATCACAGTGCAGAGTTTCACATCATCAGGGTGGGTGCATTTCTGGAAAACACATGGGAGAAACACCGCACTGCTTTGACAGATTCAGACCAGAAAGGAATTAGATTTCCTTGCTGATATTCCTGCTTCGAAAAATCTGCTGTGAAAAGTCACGTGCGACTTGGTAAAAGGTTAGTGCTATTATTCCGAGGCTCTGACATTTTAGCAATTGCCTGCTGATGGATCATGTTTATGGCTAAATACTTGAGGAAAAGTTCTCAGCTTTGCACAATTAACCTTCTTGCGAACTCAGCGCAAAGATCGGAGTTCCCGCTACTGAAGGGGGCAGAGGGAAGATGGTTTCCAGATCTGAATCTACAAGTTTAGCATTTGGAAAACAAGACACTTTCTAGACTGAGGGATGAGGACATCAAAACCAGAACGCTCCTGAAATAAACATGATGTTGATCTAAAGCCTGCTTCCACATCAGAATGCTTCGGAGGAGACGCAGCGGTGACAGAATCCACTGATAGGAGATGCGATGTTTACTTATGCTGTCAGGACTCAGCACGAGAACTCCCTAACCACAAATGGCTCTATATAATCCACTGATGCCCTTGTAAAAGCTTAGGATGGGTAGATACGTTATCTGTGCCTTTGAATAATGGTGTGGTGAACTTATTTTGCAGTGGCTTGAGCTGTAAATGCCGTCTCGCTTGTGTACGGTCATGCAGAGTCTGAGAGTTATGCTTTATAATGACAGAGAAACGGAAGAGGAGTTTTTCTGCATGACACACATTGATTTGCAGTGTGTCGGAAGAGTCAATGCAAAGAAAACCAAGGGAAAAGGTCATCCGGACCACTTTACTATCTTATTACATGCAGCAGACATGCAGAACTTATGATACTATAAATACATATCGCGATATATATAGTATATATTTATTTATTTATTTATATATAGAGAGAGAGAGTGGGAGAATGAGAGGGCATAGATTACTTTATTATATCTAGATTATAATCAAATATTTATAATCATAGCAAATAGACCTTTTCTAACAGATCTACTAGTCATTATCAATAGTCAAATAGTTGTTTTCTAAGGACATTATCCCATTATGGTCTTTGTCTTGTCATAACCGCAGCCACTTAGTCAACACCAACAATCCAGACGACAAATTGAATAAAAAGCATCATTTACCTTACATATTTACATGTGCGCTTTGAGACAGTTAAAACTGTGAAAAGCGCCTTACAAATACTCATTATTATTATTATTATTATTATTATTATTAACTAAGGGATTATTTGCATTTAAGTGATAATTGGGACTGAAAGAGTTACATATTTGAAAGATACCTGTGTGCCTGAACTAGAGTTGCTGAGATGACCCTGTGACTTCAAAATGAAGAAAGTGGAAGAAAATGGAAGGATGTACAGTATAGTGGTACCTCCCTTTACGAAATTAATTTGTGCTGACAGCAATTTTGTAAAATTGAAATTGAAAAATGAATTTCATAAAATGGGCTGCCTTTTGCATGTAATTCCGATAATCCATTCCAAAATTCGAACAAAAAGTTTTTTACAATATGATAAAATGTCGTTAATGAAAAAAACATGTTACATCCACCATATTGAATCTTGAGATAATATCGCGATAACTGATGTCGCCGGATCAGCACTGACAGTGACAATGACATCACCAGCTGAGCGTTAGCCAGTACAGACACTACGTGAACGTCTTCTCTCTGTAATGTTTGTGTTGTTGCAAAATAACATCAATTGGTTGCACTCGAACACTTTTTATTTTCACGATGAACAGTGCATCGGTCTCTGTGTCTACCGCCTGCATTTCTCTTCTCCGCCACCGGGTGTTGCAGTTTCACAATATAAGACATTGAACGCCAAACGGAGAGCGAGTCCTTCCGCTCATACAAGCGCAGAACCGGAATACGGCAAGCTCAGGGGCAAAAAGCCCCGATGTAGGTAGCTTGTCCTGCGTGACGCGTCAGCGGTTCTGGAAGTAATATGTCTGTAACCGTGTTACTTCTGTAAAGTAGTTTTTTTTGCCTATTGACATTTGTGAAATTGATCTGTTTCACACATCTGGAATCTTGCATGTTTCACTCAAAAAATCTCCCTGCATATTAGTGGTAAGAAAAAAACGTGCTTAACATTCTTGTCGCTACAACACTTGGCCTATTGTATTGGGAAATGATTTTGTAAAAAGAGACCATATTTTAACGACGACTCCCTTCGTAAAAGGAGATGTTTCTTAAGAGTCGTCTGTGGTACCACTGTATATGTATATCTAAATGTGCGATCCATTGTTATATAGTGTTTTCAGAAAGCTGATCTGGGAATTACAGTGCTGGTAAAGAACTGCATTGGCACAGCAGCTTTTTCTAAACCATCGAACCATTGTGCCCAGTAAGTAAAACGTGAAAGCAGAGGTTTTCAAGTTATCTTCTAAGCAGCAGCGAGACCTTCATGGTGGAGCTCATGTCGGCGTCTGCAGCCGGGCAGGGTCGCTTGGTGTTGACTCGTTTCCTTCTCTTGCGAAGTACCACGTAGATCTGCACGTACACTAGCAGCGTTATGATGAAGGGGACGTAGAAGGACACAATGGAGGAGTACACTACAAAAGCAGGGTTGGCAATGACACACATAGTGTCGTCGTGGTTGACTGCAACACAAAACATAGAGAAAATTAGCCAGTTGGAAAGATGCCGACATGGCAGGATTGACCCACCATTGCTGCAAATTGAAGTACAAGAACCAAGTTCTGATAGAAGAAGTCTGTGGGGCACGGGGGAGCAAAAAATGTGTCTAACATTTGACATTTGACTACATCTTCGTGTATGATTTGTCTTGGACGCGATTACTAGTCCTTTTCCATTAAGAGCGCTCAAGCAGAACATTGTTGATTAAATTACTTCCTCTGATGTAACTTCCAGATGAAGTGGTGATCTAACGTACGCCAGTGTGCGAGCAAGATACTGTCACTAATACTCAAATTTACTTCCTAAACCAAGACCGCTGAGATGAACAGTAATATTTCTACGCTCAGGTTAGTTGTTTAAGCTAAAGACCAGCCAGTCTGATACCAGAAGAATCTTCCATTGTTAATTCCAACCAGAAGAAGAACACATCTTATGCTGTTAGAGCCCACAGATGTCTTTGTGATTTATCATGGTCTTTCACAAACTGGGAAACTTGATAGTAAAAATGGATTCCCGTAGATACTTATGTTTAATGATGAAAAAACCCAATATATTGATTTCTAAGGCTACTTTTCCTAAAAGCCTTTGAAAAACTGGCAGATCTCTGGGCTGATGCGTGTATTCCCTGTTGACCACTTTTCTAATCCAACATTTCAAATCAATTCGTTTTTTTGTGTGGGATCATGCAAAGTTAATTTAAATGTTGAATTGTTTTCATTTTTTTGGCCCAGTAGAAATGCATGCAAAATAACGTGAAGTGTGATGATTCTTTCCTCATACTCACCAGTATTGTTCAGTCCAAACAGCAGTGGACAGGAGATAGCAAAGGAGAGAACCCAGACCACCGAGATCATGACGGTCACCCTCCGCTTGGAGCTGTAGCGTGTGTTGTACAACATAGGCATGGCCACAGCTGTGTACCTATGGAACAATCCAGACAGGCTCTATTAATTCTCAACTTACATATACTTGCATACGGTGGTGCAATAGTGTTTCAGAGGAACCACCATTACAGTGTGCCAAAAACTGTTCTTTTTTTGGTCCAAAAAATCTAAATAGCATGATCTAGAAAGCTGCTCTTATGTACTTTTACAATGAGTTTAATACAATTACTTTTTGTAGGGGGACTAATAATTTTGTTCTCAATTGTATATAGGGTCTTATAAATTACTTAATTATTTTAAAAATATGACCTCATTGTTTAAATCTAAGAAACAGCAAGATAAATATGATCTAATGAATAAATCTACAGTAATTTTCATTTTATCGATGCATTATGCACATAATTCATGATGACATCACTGATGGCGACATTATTCATGAAATCGTTAACAAACCATTCATTCCAAAACTTCCTGATTCAGTAAGATATTTCAGTAACGGAAGAAACATGTTTATTAATAACGCTATGATTAATAATAAAAGACAGTCCGCTTTTTATTTTTAATTAGGGATTCAAGAGGGAAACATACTGTATGTCTACGCTAACAGGTCTCCTAAACCTAAGACCCAAAATCAATTTAGTCAGTGGATTTTTTGTCTTCTCAAAACGTAAGCCATTTCACATGTAAAAACTATTAAATGTTGTTGTCAAAATCCAAGAAATCAGAATCAGTCACTTTTATTCTTCAGCCAATCAGATCAATTTGCAGCTGGTTCCATAATATCATAAATGAGATTGAACGTGTTTAGGTTTGATATGGCATGTGGTGTGTGAACACTATTGGGTTAATTTTATTTTCCTAGCTGATATCAGTATAAATGTTTAATGGCTACTGTTACAACGGGATCTTACAAATTTAATAATTAGTGAAAAATGACATGCTCGCTACGGAAACAGAGACATGTCATGTTTTATTCTAGCTGGCTAAATCGAGAAAAGTTGTTTGTCTTTTTAGAGTGACGTATTAAGGTTGCAGTGTTTGTCTTGCACAAACGTGTATGACACAATTATTGAAATATCTCTTTTTTTTTTACCTAGGCCACTGCCGCATATATGCTTGCTCACTGGTCATAGTCATAGCCATCAGCTTCATTTATTTGTTTAAACAAACATGCGCTTTGAGACAGTTGAACTGTGAAAAGAGCCCTACAAAAGCACTGAACTTGAACTCTGATGTTTTGGCTAATATGTTTTTTGCTTATTATTACAAAAGGTATAGTATTCATGCTATGTATTGTGTAGCTCTGCACACTGAACATAATGATGTAAACACACACACAAACACACACACACAATTTTTCATGTAACAGAAAAACCAGAAGTACATTAAATACACTTTTCAGCAGACAGCTTTTCTTGCTTTGAAAAACATTTGATTCCCAAACGATGGTAAAAACGACATTTAGAAAAAAACGAGACAATGATTGAAATTAGCAGTAAACAATAAAATACATTCACACTCCAAAACCATGTGCACACATTATTTTTCCAGAAACATATATTGTTTATTGTAATATTCTATATTGCTTTGCCCTTACGCATGACATAGATCCCACTCTAAACGTATCTGAATGGCTGATGAGTAAATTTGGACAGAATCTGTGGGGCTGCTGCTTGCTTTAATACTGGTCAACAGGCCAAAAATGTGATAAATATAATAAATAAACATAGATTTAGAAACATAATAAAATAAATACAGAGATACATTTAATACGTAATAAAAAAATATAAATTCATTTCTCTGTCTCGGTTTAGTAAATTGAAAAAAACTGTGCTTGTTATCTGTTTTATTATAATAAACTAATTCATAGTACTGTCAATAATGTCATAATTACTCAATTAAATACGCATCCGCATAGCGGCTTTGAGTTGAGAAGGACCGAGAAGGGCGTTATAACGTTGAACCTCAACATACACACACACACACACACACACACACGCGCACAACTTTAATGTTTTTCAAGGGAAGAACTTGTTGCTTCATTGTTGCTTCCCCTTCATTGTTGCTTGCAGCTATATTTATTAGTATATTTAATTTGGCGTATCTTCGCTAGGTCTTACTTTCAGTCTGTATAATCAGCTTTTTCTGTGAATGAGAAGTCGGCAGGCCATATAACTACAAACGCAGCATCAGTTCTTCTTCAGGAGCAAAAGCGGAGAAACTTAGGACACAGATTACGTCCCGGTCAGCATTAGATCAGCTAGAAACACCCACCTGTCAATACTGATGGCACAGAGATTGAGAATGCTGGCCGTACACATCATCACGTCCATGGTGACGAAGATGTCACAGTGGATCGTGCTGAACCTCCACTCTCCGACCACCTGGGAGAACAGTCATGGATAAACACCAGCTTTTCCAATTACAACACAACAAATTAGAATAGAACCTTACACCTTTCTGCGTTCACTCTGCTACTCGCTTGACACAGTCTGGTAAGCATTCAATCTCAATAATATTTCCAAATTACACAGATTCATGGGGACGTACTGGCTCCTGGTTTGTCGTCTGGAAGTGTGGGAGTCAATTTGCACCCGCTTCCGTCACCGCAATATTGTTTAAAGCAATAATATATTGGCATTCCCTCGCTTTATGTGATAAAACTGGCGGAGAAGCAATATAGCACGGGTCAGCTTCATCCGCGGTTTGCATCTCCTGTGCTGGCAGGCGAGTTTTCTGAGCCGCCTCTGATTAATGTGTGTCCTCCGGCAAGCCGAGGGACTCGGGCACCTCTTGATGGTTAAGCTTCTGGAGTTTGCATTGCTGTCATTGATTAAAGAATTATTTGACATCTTTAATGAAAGCAACTGTGAGCGGTGGAAACACATTCCTCACCAGCATGGCCGGCCACAAACAGCGAGCTTTACGCAACAGGGAGACTAAGGCATAATTAATCGTCGATTAGGGCCGTGTGGCAATCACAAGAATGCTGGGAATTGTGTCTTCTGCTAGCTTGGGATTCTAGATGTTCTACTGGAATACGTCATGGAGGACTGAATTAGGAAGTGAGTCACTGGGAAGGTTCAGATGATGAAAGTCATATTGTGGTTCTTTATTCTCATTTTCCAGATAAAAACAATTCTCTGAAGAACTCTCTCTCTCTCTCTCTCTCTCTCTCTCTCTCTCTCTCTCTCTCTCTCTCTCTCTCTCTCTTTATCTCTCTCTGTCTATAATTGCTGAACCCTCGTTCTGTCTATTCTCTATTTTCTCTATAAATGTTTCTATTTTCACTCATTTATGTCTTTCTCTCTCTTTCTCTCTCTCTCTATCTCTGTCTATCAGTGCCCAGTCTTTCTCTATACATGTTTCAACATCTAATTATCTCTCTCTCTCTCTCTCTCTCTCTCTCTCTCTCTGCTGCGCTCACAAAACTCCGGCCAGCGTATAATACCGCGAATCTCTAAAATCTCTAAGGGTGGAAGATCCTTTGCATACTTAGCACCTAAACTATGGAATGCTCTGCCTAGTCCAATTCGAGATTTAGAATCAGTGAGTCAATTTAAGTTTAGACTGAAGACGCGTCTCTTCAACGAAGCATATATTGACCTGTTATAATAATTTACAGAATAAGTTAATTTAATCGTATAGAAAGGCTGCCTATTTTAGTGCTTGGAACCGAATCACACCTGCACCTCCTAAAACTGTCAATATCTGTAATTATGGTATTTCATGTTCTTCTAATTGCTTTGTTTTTTCAGTGTTTCACTCTTCTCCTGAGCGCCGAGTGCCGTACGACCGGAATCTCCTAGGAGCTTTGGGTTTATCTTTTCTATGATGCCTCCTGGACCTCTGTAGACCTGATGACGCTGTTTACATGGAGAAATAGAGCCGCCTCTTTCCTTACCTAACCCTAACCCTGTTTCTACATCTGTCTATCTATCTATCTATCTATCTATCTATCTATCTATCTATCTATCTATCTATCTATCTATCTATCTATCTACTGTATCTATCTATCTCTCTTTCTCTCTGTCTGTCTATCAGTGCTCACTGTCTTTCTCTCTCACTCTCTTTTCTCCATACACGTTTCTATATCTGTTTATCTCTCTCTCTTTCTCTCTGTCTATCAGTGCTCACTATATATTACTCAATATTTTGTCTCTCTCTGTCTCTCACTCTCGTTTCTCTAAACGTGTCTATATTTATTTCTCTCTCTCTTTCTCTCTTACCCTCTTGATTTTTTTTTTGTACATCTCTATGTCCACCTATCATCTCTCCATGTTCTGTCTATGTCCATCCGTCAACTCAATTCAATTTTGAAGCACGGTGAATGAATTATTAGGAATAATTTAAGGAATCAAAAAAATATAGAAATAAGTGTAATTAATTAAAGTAATTGACATAAACTTAAATGTATATTATTATAATATCACTCACACACACACACACACACACACACACACACACACACACACACACACACACACACACACACACACACACATATATATTACATCATAAACACATTAATAATGTGAATATGCTATTGCTACTTATATTCTGAATATATGTTTTTATTTTATTTCTTTTTAATTTTATTTTAAAATTATATTTAAAATAATTTTATTTAAAAACTTATAAAAATATAAAATAAATAAAATATTAAATAAAAAAAAAAACATGAGTTAAACTATGCAATTAGGTTTTGTCTACACAGTTTCTGATTTTTTATTTTCTTCATTTCAGTAAATGTCTATTTGTGTCATTCAGACATTTTCATTTATTTGAAGGCAAAATAGTTACATTTGAATTAATCTCTGGGTGAAAAGGTTGAGAGTCCAATGCGTTACTGAAGAAAAAAACACCAATCGCAAATCACGCTGCATTATATCCAACTCTGCACGATTTCACGCAGCGTAATAAGGTTATTTTCAACTCATTACATTTTGTGCCAAGATAGAAGCCAAGCATCTTCTGGAATGATGATCATACGAGTCCTCATATCATGTCAAGCTCTTTCGGACTGCTGATGTCCAGGGTCAGTGCTCCTGGCTTGTTAGCTAATATACTTGTCGAATTTCTTCAGTTCAACACAAACCATATTTAGTTGGATAAAATCTCTTAAAAGAACGACTTTCCTGTAGAGCGTAGTTTTGAACACACCAAACCATTGTGGAATTGATCTAGACTAGATTAATCTAACTAATGAAAACCCAATATAGTACTGTGTTTTTCGAACTTTATTTCTTTACTCATTCATTCACTTGTTTTTTTCTTTCATTGATTCATCAATTATTTTATTTATCATTTAAAAAAATCACTTTTAGCCTTGTTTGTAAAAAATAAAAAACAGAGGAGATAGACACAATACATGTTGTCAAGTCCACATGCTGTCAGCCTCACCCCCTTCCAAAGCTAATTTAAATAAAACAGAATATACAGTCTTTAGGTCCAATATTGAGACATTAGGTGGTTTGGTATTCATGAATTCTACATTACTCTGATTATCTAACACGCACATTTCAGCCAATACTTCTTTTGCAAGGTAAAAACAGCCCAGCTCAATACCGCACGCATGGAAAGCGTCTCTCCAGCCAATACAGATATATCTAAAATAATGGCTGACCTTTGGCTAAAAGAAAAAAAGATCCAGAATTACACCGTGTGCCATTGGCGACTGCAAATTGATTGGCTGGAATGAGATTTCAGAGAGCGGAGCCTAAAGCTCTTGGTGGTTATCTCTTGCCTAGATTGATTCTAATGAGTTTACCAACCAGAGAAAGAGAGGAATTCCAGTCCGACAGCTTTCGTTTAATCTAATGTGTCCTTAAACGGCTGATCCAATCAAAAACTTTGCATGGCTAAAACATGTCGGAGTAAAACCCACCTCAACGTAAACCACCCATGGCATCACGAGAGTGGCCACCAGCAGATCAGCCACGGCCAGGCTGACAATCAGGTAGTTGGTGGTGGTCTGCAGAGCTTTTTCCCTGGACACGGCCATGCACACCAAAACGTTGCCAAAAACGATGACGAAGATGAGTAGCGTGAGCAGCATGGCATAATAATTATACGGATTCCGCCCCCCTTGTCCTGTGGCATTAAAGTCCTGCGATGCGTTTCCATAGAAGCTCTCATTATAGTCATACTGTGTGAAGACGTCCATCAGATGAAGATGGCCAAGCCGAGACCCTGCGAGCAAGAACAGAGCACCATGTTTACGACAAAATAAAAGCGCGCTTTGGATTCCAAAAGGCCTGGTGTGTCCTATTACACTGACCACATCTTGCCACGTCGCCTGCGATGTTGTGCCATTGAAAATCAATCTTCTATCTGAACGTCTTAGTGGAGGCTCTCGACGGAAAGCACTGGGCCGTGGCCTTGCACAGCAGATACACAGTGTAAAGTCTATACTTTATTTATGGGCAATTGTTCACGCAGCTGTCCTGAAAAACCCGCGTTTGAACTCTGGATGTGACTTGACTAACTAGGACAAAAGTCTCCTCCCTTCCTACTGTTCTTCTCGCACGACGTCCAATATTACAGGCAGGAACATATGCCACATCAGCTAAATAACAAGAGGATGCAGAAGGGCGAGAATTTCATGAATATCACCACAAAAGCGCTTGTGGTGTGTGTGTGTGTGTGTGTGTGTGCTTGTCTCTGCAGATACGTGGAACAATGAGCTGCGTGCTATTCATTCCATTAACCGAAGTTCCGCAGATTTGGCGGAAATCGAGTAAAATCAGCATGAGTTTTTATTAAGGAAATAATAAGGGGGATTGGTTTGTTCCATTGGGTTTTCTTGACACGCGGGTCGATTTTAGCCACTGCAAACTCTCGTGCCTCCTAAATTACATGTAATAAGCCATAATGCATTCAACGTAACTCTGTTCAACGGAAACCTCTCTTTTCTGAAATCTAGTTTGAAAAAAAGAAGCCTGAAGTGGCTCTCGTAGGTCCACGTGTTTAAAACACATTTCTGTAAATTGTTTTCATGCATCTGCAAGTTTCATTCGACCATGTCACATGGGTGAGTTTTGGTGTGTGTGCGTGTGTGTGTGTGTGTGTGTGTGAGTGTGTGTGTGTGTGCGAAGAGGAGAAAACACATTAATCTTGCAGCACAGCAAATGTAACGTTGCATCTGGCGAGCGTCATTCGGAGGTTTCCTGTCACGTTTAAAGGAAACAAATGAATAAAAGAAATGTTTAAACGCAGAATGACGACATCAATAAGTCACCACTTATTAAGCCACGCAATACAATTGTAAAAGATTGCAATGCTTTTAGACACATTTAGACACACACACACACACACACACACACACACACACACACACAATCTGCCTCCATATGCTTCATGCAGGTGAAAACAAATTAATCTAGTTTCTTCTGCAAATTTCCTTATTTGACTATTTTACAATTAAAATACACCCTTATTAAACATTTAGAACACACCACCTGACATTCATGGTAAGTTGTAGCTGACTAGTGATTCAGTGCAATTCGAGAGGTGATTTCAACCAGAACTACCACAAAATAAAAGTCTTTGATTGTTGGGTTTTAAAATCAGAACTGAATATAAATCTACCCATCCGTACAAACACATTTATAAACACATTAAACTCTAATTGTTAACGACTATAATTATAGAAAACGGATGAGTTGGTAAAAAATACATTTTCCTCGTTTTTGTCAACATTTTCCCAGCTCGAGTGCAAAGTTTGTCCGAGTGTCATACAAATCTGCTCTTTCCCGAAATATCCTATTCTGTGTAACTGATCTGTGATGCCTAATTCATGTGCGAGAAGAACTATATACTTCCTAAAAGCGAGAAGATGCTGTGCTCTACCTTAATTCAAACCGCAACTTTCGTCCAAAGAGCGGAAGTATCCGGTTTCTTAAATTTTTAATCCACTTTTCTCCATCGGATACACTTGTCCATCCGAGCGACTCGAACCGTATTCCTCTTCTCCCTCGTTTACAGTTCCAAGGGTGGGTACAAACAACATAAAGCGTGGTCGACGATCACTTCCACCAAATCTTTTCATTTTGTCCTAAAGAAAATAAGCAGGAGATGAGCTTTCCCCAAAAACGTTGTAGACGTCACACTGCTCTTGTGAGCAGCACCCATATCCGTTTGCGTCCGAGCGGGGAGTGAGGTCCGCGCGCGCGAGCGCAGCATCCGAGCGCGCGCGCTTTACGCACGCGGTAACCTTCAGCATCTACCGAGGGACAGTTTCAGTCTCTCCGACGGCGAGTAAAAAGGTAGGAAAACAAGGCGGGGTCTTCACATAAACATCTGTGAACATAATTGCATTGTTCAATCATCATTTCCTGCAATTCCAAATTCCCTGGCTTATCATTTGATACGGTTTTTAACTTACTGCCTCAAAGAAATGACTATATCACACGGGCTGCAAATGATCCGCCCTTAAAGTTATTATGAGCAATTATGGTCATTGTGTAGGACACATTATTTCTGATTAGCTGTTTCAAGTAATTACACGTAAATGGAAGGCGTGGGGAATAATTACTTAAAACCGCTAGGCGAACATTGATTGGTCAACACGTCTTTTCAACTGATGTTGCCCTCATATGGAATTTAATATGACACAACGTCCTTATTGTTTTTCTGTCCGCAAATCTCAGGCTGATTTATATTCTTATCCAACCTGGACCATAAAAATATTATGATTATTATCAATAATGTGTATTTCATCTTCTCAAATTGTCTGGTGCTATGAAGAGGTCGAATGCAACAATTCTTACTTTCAGCCATTAGATGTTTTCTATGAAAAGTGGTATGAAGATACCTACACATACAGCTATAGATTACTGTTTAGGTCGACTTAGAGTTCACCACTGGATTAGATGCTATATGGTCAGAAGATCAGATAGTAGATTACTTTCTGTAAAAATGTGAGACGGCGGCAGAAAGCTGACTAGAGATCTTTCTAAAATGTGGATGAGAGACTGATACACACACACACACACACACACACACACAAGACTTAAAAAGCAGTTTTTAGTTTAATTCGTATGTTACAATCTGTTTATTCCCAGCGTAGTTAATGAGAAGCTGAGCATTACTCCCCGCCGAGACAAATCAAAAAGTAATTCAAATAAGTTTGTAGAAATGTGGATATTATTCATAGATGTTAAGATACTGGTAGTTTGGGCTGAAAACTTTCAACAAGTAAAAGTCTGGTAGAATATAAATTTTAGGATTAAACTGGCTCAGAAAGCAAATGCAAACGTGGCGTCTGGTCTGGACTTGCTTCAAATTGACTTGCTTCAAACTCTATACATAAATTCTGCTTTCAATAAGACCTGTATGGTCGATGTTTGTGAATAAACCAAGAAAATCAAAGTCAGCCTTTGTCATATACTACCAATCTTGCACTTTGACATGCCAGACACAAAACGAGAAGAACAAATAACATCAGTTTTTTCTTGTATTGGTTATTTTATTGATAGAGAATGTTTGAGGTCCTATTGTGTCTTTAAAATAATTCCTCTAACTTTCAATTTTTCAATGGTTTTACTTTGCTGTCAAAACGTCATTCAGAGCTCGAAAAGTCTATTGGACAAATAAAATCTGAATCTTATTAAACCATTTGTCTACTTATCTCACTTCCCCTCCTCATCTTATTTTATTTAATCATTTTTATGGCTGTACACATGATCAAGATAGAATTCTGTTACCATAGCAACACAAAGTCCCCTCAACCCTGGCTAGTGATTGGTCGGCCACTGCTTATGATTTGTCAACCACTTGATTTTCTCATTTAATTAGTTCTCAGTTAATAAGTGGTTTAAAATCTACACACATCCACCAGATTCAGATTAAATCGGAAGGTCGGTTGGCTGCGCAAGTGACTGCAGCATGTCACGTCTCGGAGAGAAGAGATTTCTGACGGGATTATTAACGGTCAACTCATTTAGAAACTTTCCACCGGATCGTTTCACGGACTGGAATCGGAAAATGCCATCCCACAAAGATGATAAATCACCATGCACGGCCTAGAGCTGCGAAACTTTCCAAGACTAATGTTCCTTAAAGTGTGTGAGGACGGCTTTACATTAGCCCGGTGTCTGGCTGCAGTCCCTCAGGAGAACACAATACGCTCTGATCAGAAGCATTTCCACCACTTTAAGGGCTACATCATAACAAAGCCCCTCTTTTTAAATGACTGACCCGGGTTCTCAACAATCGTTGGAGAGCGAGTGAGAGAGAGCCACAGGGCTGGCAATATAAAACACAACCCGAGCTGACTGGCCTCTATTAACTCCTGCTGATGAGCAGCCTTATGTAGAATGCAAAAGACGGCACTTTAACAGCAGCCGCTTTCAAATGTAATTTTAAACTTTATATTAAGCTTCATGTGCAACAGACTGGCAAGCCCGCGCGATGAATGGCTCCTCCAGTGTACATCTGTGATGGGATAATGCCGTGAGTTCTGGAAACGGCTGTCTGAAAGGCTCCAGAGAACCGATGGAAGGAAGGTTTTCTTTTTTGATTCGCTGGATGTTGAAGCGAGGACAATGGCGTACGCTGAAGTTGAGAGGCGTCTGTCTGACAGCTCTCCAGTCTGATGCAACCTGCTTTCGGCCAAGCTCCCTTTTCTTTGGAAAAGTGCAGTAAAGCATGACTGCGCGTGGTGATTTTGTGCAGACTCTGTCCAGATTGTTTGTTAAAAACTCGTTACGCCTAACTACAGCATTTTTAATAATAAATTCATCACAAAAAAAAAAACGTACAGCTACTGCTCAGATGCAATGCGCTGGATGTAAGGTACACATTGCAAATCCAGTGCTTCAGAGATTTGTCTGTTCTTCTTTTGTAATAAAATTAATATAACTGCCTTTGTGACACATTTTGTAATTATTTTTTTTTATAAAATGCTCAAGTCGGCTTTATTGTGAACTGCTGATGGGTTTATCCATATTTTGGCTGCAGTTGTAAAATGACAATAAAGTATTTTTAAATTCCAATCATATTGCTTAACAAACATCTTAACTTTTTTTTTTAAGTATGTTTAAATATAGTTAATAGTTGTGTTTAAATGTTTAATATTTTAACATTAATATTACAAAACACAGATAAAATTAAAATTATTCCACATATTCCACAATTTTATGATTTACTTTTCACATGTGTTGTAAACGCAGTCATTCACTAATCAAATTTCACTTCTTTAATTTGAAATTTTACCCCATTTATTCTAATTAATTAACTGCATAACCAGGCATTGAACTGTATCACAATTAGCTCTCATTTCATACTTATTAAACTTAACAAGATGATATTAAATGGCTGGCCATTCCAGAATAAGAATAAGCACCAGCTCCACGTGGCCCTGAAACAGAGTAAGAGTTATCGACGGATGGAATATACTAATAAATAAAAATACAAATACTACAAATATAACAGAAAAAAATGAAACATTAAAATGAAGATTGTAACTCGTCGAAATTCATTTCAAATACTTACCCACTTTAACACACCAGCCTCCATATCCATCACACCTGAAAAATGAAATTGAGAAAGCAAATGGCCACGCCCTTTCTCCTCTGTTCCCTGATTGGTGCTGACCAGAATCACAGATCAGCAAAAAAAAGATCATGTTTTTGTCCATTGGTTTTCCAAGTTGCAAACTGAATTGAATTTGAAATAAATTAGGCACAAGCTAAGTAAAAATGAATAACATATCCATTATTATTGGACATATGAAAGAAAAGTGATAAGTCAGGCCTTGTATCTACTAAAAGTAGAAATCAAGAGGAAAAGTGAAACTTTGATGAATGCTAAAAAATTATAGACCACATTTAATTATATAATTATAATTATAGTTCATATTGTGCATGTATACTGTATATTTTTATAGACACACGCACGCACGCACGCACACGCACACGCACGCACACACACACACACACACACACACACATACTGTATATACTGGTATATACAGTATGAGTTTAATCATATTATACATAATCACACGCGACACATACACCCACATTATACATGCGCAATACATATTTGCACTATAAAATATTGTAAAAATGTCATCAATCTTTCTTGACACCAGACGACTGCTGAACAATCCGTATTTTATTGACCATCATAAACAAGATTTTACTTGCTTGACATTCTGCTGTTAATGGGTATAGCAATAAATTACTATTATCAGGATTTTATGATGATGTGCTTAAGAAGAAAAACACATTTAGTTGGATCTGCTTGAATAATTTACTCAACACAATGTAATAAAGAGAAATGTCAGACAGTAAATTGGAAGTAATTCTTGTGTTTAGGCCCCAAGGTGACTAAAACCCAAGAGCGTAACTGAGTATGACGGTAGTAGTTCTTGGCGCTTAAGGTCACTTAAGGTCAAGCTATGACCTGTAATGACCTTTAGCAGTTAGCCGATCAGCAAGATTACTGTCAAATTACAGGCAATGATTTATCATGGAGCGTGTCTCACTAAAGGGACAAATCAAGAAGACTGCGCTTTAAACTCGGTCTTCATGAGTCATTCATTTTCACTGTACTGTACTTCAGGGACATATCATATAATATTAATGAATGATGCTATATATTGGCTGCATGTATCCAGTTCATGCCTTCATTAATATACATTACGTTTGAACAGATTTGATCCATTTAGAAAAAAAGAGGTTGTTTGATTTACCTCATGGATCCCAGGGCGATTACAGATTCTTCAGACTGAACGGAATCACACGGCGCGGGAGAACGAGGAGATTAGAAGCCAAATCAAAGTGTCAAGTATAGATTTCTGCTTGTCTTTCAACTTTCATGGATTCACTAAAGGGACGCTTATCTAAACAAGGACAGTTGGGAATTAAAATTACACAAATATAAATGCTAAAAAGGTCAGAATTTGTGTAACATGACCTTTGTTTTTTTTCAAAATTGCATAATCACTGCATAGTTTAAAGAATATCATACTAAGACTATTGTGAGAATTCTGTGTTGGGTCTTTCCTTGACTCGGCCGCATTTCACTTGCTCACTGCATCTTGTAAATTATGGAGAAAGAGAAAAAGAACATTTGTCTTCAGACTATCACAATAGAATAGCCTTGAATTTAAATGTGCTGCTTGCACGTGTGTGGTTTGTACACGTACATGTTTGGATGTGTGCATTGCAGGGTGTGTGTGTGCGCGTGTGTGTGTGTGCGTGTGTGTGTGTGTGTGTGTGTGTGTGTGTGTGTGTGTGTGTGTGATTTTGTGCTTTGAAGGATGGTTGTGCGTTCAACTGTTTCAAGTCGTTTCCAGCTTTGGCTGCAGCAACAGTGTAAAATTTGGAAATAAAAAAGACCGAAGCAAATATTGAGGTGTCTGTTTGGGAAAGTGTGAAACAAAGCTTTACATGCTAATTATTTTAGATGCACACTGCAGTACAAACCATGTTTTTTAAAACCACTACTTTTGATATTGCAAAAGTAAAAAGCTTTTCATTTTTACTATACACAAGCCAGCTAAACTTATCTTGGATTTAAGGGAAGTTAGACAATCAAAAGCACATTTGTTACGTTGCATGCTGTTGTTAGACAAGAAGATCTCAGTCAAGCTCGACTTCAACCCAAAGAGGTTCTATTGGGTTAAGGTTAAGATGCTTACTCATCCACACCAGAACCTGTTTTCTGGTGTGGATGAGCTCCGATTTAGGGCCACAATTTAAGAGTGGGGAGCCTGGAATTGTTCAAAAGGACTTAGTAAGGCGGAGCATTGAGAGTTCCTTTTACTGGAAAACATCCTTTCAGAGGGCCACAAAAACAGACCCACACTACTATCCCTCCAACAAAATTATTCTCTGGCAAAAAACTGAAAACAGAGACTGTTCTGGCAATGACATGACTCGGATGGAGATGTTCAGCCAATTCCATGAAGCTCTGTGCTCACTGTTCTTTTGCTAATCTGAAGGCCACTTGAAGTTTGGAGGTCTGGAGCAATTGATGGCAGAAAGTGGCCAAACTTCTTGTGAAGCTTCACTATTATAGCCTTCCTCGTTGTGGTTGAGTTCCCAAATCCTTCTACGTTCCCAAGACACCTCTGATTCCTCACGGTAAGGTTTTTAGGAGTAAAGACATCAGTCAGTACCAGAGATTATTAATGAAACCCTCTCACAATCATGTTCTTTTTCACCATGCTAAGCAGAATCCGTTTGCTCTAGAGCGTTTTCATTGGGCGAACATCTGCCAGGCTCCCCAGATCTCATCCAGGTCTTTGACCCAGAACGTGGTGATCTGGCTCCGATCGTGCATCTGCCTATTTAAGCCTGTTAAGCTGTGCTGCGCTGTCAAGGCTGTGAGTCTGCTGCTGTTAAATGATAAGTGAGACTCGAGATAAAACTGTGTGGAGGAGACACACATGACTCTTATCCTCCTTTTCTCTTGATATGCATGAGCGAGTAGGAGCCTTCACAAGCAAAGACAAGAAGCCCAATCAAAATGCATATACAGTGTATACATCAGAATTCAAATTTGCTATTCTTATTTACATTTATTCAGATAAGCATGAATGCATTTTCAAAGGGACATCAAGGTAACCAGTTGTGGTAAGCGTGACAGGGCAATGAAAGCTGAGAAATTATGCCGGTACCACGACTTTGACATTTCCCTACTCTATGTATGTCTGAAAACTCTGTCTCTGTCATGATGTAAAATTCTGCTCCAAGAATCTCATTATAGAATTCACAATTGACTGGCTCGCTGTTGGCCTGAACTAGTTGGCTAGGGGTGACTGACAGGTGTTGTCATCCATTTTTATAACAAATCAGACGCACTGCTCTGTTGAATAACGCTTCCCATACATTAACTCCGTTCCTCTTTTTCAGCTCCCCGCAGAGCGTTTAATGGTTTGAGTGTGTCAGTGAAAGAACTGCTGACATAGATGTTTAGCTTTGACAGAACAGGTGAAAATAAATAAATTCAAGGTTCTTTAAAAAGCTGAATATTATTCAGGTGGGAGTAAAAATAGGCAGAATCATTGGGAAATGGCATTTGAATTTATGAAGGTGTGTATAAAAAATGGCATTTGAAATGATGTTATGTACACATTGTGTGTGTGTGTGTGTGTGTGTGTGCGCGTGTGTGCGTGTATGTGTGCGTGTGTCACACTCTTGCCCATGACAGAAGAGAGGTGGACAAGAGCAGAAGGAAAAGAGGAAAGAAAGTTTGAATTGTTTCGTTGACAGTGGTTTTTAATGACATGGTAACACAACAACACCAACACTGAGAACAACAAAGACCAACCGACTTACATTATGTATTGCACCAAAAACCTGACATGTACAGCTAGAATAGTCATTTACCACATTAGCAATGTATAGAATGTATATCTGATTAGTTTAAAGTTATTTTCATTGAAAAAAGCAGTGCCTTTCTTATAAGGATATTTCAAAGTGACACAACACTTTTGAACGGAAGTACAGTGTGCAAATACGTACGGTGTATGCCTCTTCTTGTTATATTAATAGTTTAGTCGTGTGATATTGTTTGCTTTTTCGGCAAATCATTCTGGTTAGTTGGGACATGGAACTTGAAAGAGTCTAAGAAATGCAAGTTGTTGTACTTTGCTGAACTTGACAAAGTATTGTCAAGCTCATGGACTGGTCTACAAACTACAATGGCCAAGATTCTTGTGTTTGTTCTCTTCTTGTGTTTGTAGTCACGTGTCTCATTGTGTTCACCTGTTTCATCTTGTTTATCACCTGTATCAGTGTCTTTGTCTGTCATTATGTCATATGTACATATGTCGGTCAAACTTACCTGAGAATTTCTTTCCAACGACAACAAGATGAAAAATCTATTTGTCATGAGGAAAAAAGTTGACTACAATTACTGAAATTATCATTGGAACTGCAGAAAAACACATGCTGCATCATAAGTTCTGCCTGCGAGTCAACAGAACATGTCACGACACTGGAGAAGTTCTTTAAACGTTGAAAAGTTGAATATTGTTTCATGTACATTTTCTTTACTTTCTTTAAAGTCTTTTTTGGAGTATGTTAATTTATTGATTATTTGGAAGAAAACAATAGTGTGTGTGTGTGTTGTGTGTGTGTGTGTGTGTGTGTGTGGTGTGTGTGTGTGTGTGTGTGTGTGAGAGAAAGCAGAGAAAGAGCTAGTAACTATGAGTGTGTAACAGCTTGTTTACTAAATGCATACATATTAATTGCATCCTATTCCTATTGTAAATATACAAGTAAATGATTTTATCATAAACCAGTAGAATATTCTTCAGTGTTTGGGTGGCATAACAAGTTGCATTGCTATATACCTGTAGTTGCAGGAATATGTTTTTATGCGTCTGTTTTAAGTTATACCCTGGTGCAAGTGAATATTGATGTTTGGACAGTGACTGACTGACACACCTGAAGTCCGGCGGATGGGTGGATCAGTGGGAGACCGGCTGATGGGAGTGCGGGGGTCTGCAACACCACGACCTTCAGTTTAATGAGTGTTCCTGCTCAACTCTTACACTCCGTGTGTAATTGGGAGCAAGATGAAGCCGCAGCGCCGTGATATGTTCATCAACTGCTGTTTGAGTCAAATCACACTTCACGCTTCAATGAACCCAGTCCTTTTTGAACTGTAAAATGAAGATCTCTGAACAGTAACTGAGCTGTTTCAAGGAAAGACGCCTGGGTGTTAATACACTGTTAAGGTCATCACGTTTCCATTTCAGTTCTAATATAGTTCTACAAAGGCAATGAAGACTAACTAAAATCGATCTCAGTGTCATGAAAAGTACACTAACATTGAATTAACTCAAATGACACTGATAATATCGTAAATATTAGCTTTGGGTTTATGTGTTAGTTATAGATAAACAATACAATGGTCAGATAGATGGACAGACAAAAATAGATAGATAGATGGACTGGGGGGTAGATGGATGGATTGATGGTAGTAATCAGAAGTTTGATTCTTTTAACTGATTCGGATCTGAAATTCTCGTACAGTAAAGTGAAAGAATCATTTCGAGTCCTTCGTTCCTTTCATTAATTTACAGTAGGCGGTAGGAGTGGACACGCTCTAAAACAACATATACAAAAGACAACATGGTTTGCTTCAGTGGAAAACAAATAATACATAAATTGCCACAAAACCGTTCAAATCATATGAAAACCTAGCAAAACTTGATCTCTGTCCAGTATCTGCCCTGTTATTTTGGTTTTAACAGCTTGATTGCGTTCACGTGACACATAAACAAAATTAACGAAGAGCGAATGATCCGCTCGTCGAACAAAACACGAACATACTGAAAAGCTGCTGCTCGCTACAGAACCTCGGCTCTCACGTGACACGTGAACAAAATGATTGGTTTGAAAGAATCACGAACCAACTGGAGTAATGCTACTTGATAATATTGTTTTAGTCATTTGAAAGTTTTGTTATTTATGAATTTGTTCATCACTAATGGATGAATAAATGGATGGGTGGATAGATGGACGGACAGACAGTCCAAGCCACAGACTGACCAATGAATGGACAGATAGATTATTATATTATTATTATAATGACTCCTGACATATGCTCGTTGCACGAGGGTAACTGTAAACGAACATGTTAGTGACACGCTAATTATGCATTTTTGTTCAGTATTACTGCTGTGATAATTTTTCACTGCTCTTTTGTCTCATTAGAAGTGTTTGAGCTGAAGGTGACAGGCTGAATGTTGAAAAGAGCTAAAGGTCATGAAATCTTATCTGCTAATACCGTACTGAAGCAATTACAGGAGAACTCGGAAACAGTTGACAACCTTTAGCTTCGAGAGCACTTGATCCCTTTTTTCTTATGGAATATTAAAAAATCCTAAGTGAGTTTAACTCCTCTAGAGACGAGATCGAGACTAGTCCATGCCTTCTGGAGACTGCAATGTGAGATTTGTCAAAGTAAACACATTTCTAGGATTTAATATCCTCTTTTGAAGACAAACTGTCTGTTTAGAGGATGTTTCCCTCTTCTACCTTCGGACCTCAGGTGCGGGATTGAGTTAGAACATCAAACGGATTGGGAAAAGATTATTGACCTTCTCAAACTTCATTCATTATTCTTTTCCATGAAGCGAAGACAAAGTGGCAAGTGGCAGCTATTGATTATAGTGAAAAGAGCTCAAGAATTGAATGTTCCTTTCTGTCTTTATTCAATATTACATACTGTACTGCAAAAAAATGAAACACATTTCTGCACAGTGTTTAAACCTTTTCCTTTTGAATGGATTGAAACCTAGTTTCTTTGAGTTTGTCAAGGTTAATTTCAATCTTCAGGAAACTGAAGTTCTTCAGGGTCATATAGTGGAATTTTTTCTTTCAATGCTCATGCGTCTTGTATGAAAACATGTTTTTCACTTTTAGGGCAATGGTACCCATGTTGATTTCAGATTATTTCAAAACCATTACAATGCTGTCAATGAATGTTTGTGAAACTGGAGCAAAACCATGAAGACAAATTATAAGACCGCTGCAATAATTCAACAAAAGATATTATTTCAGTGCTGTTCTTTCTTCTACAAAGCAATAACGACACTTTATTAAGTGTAATATTAAGGGCTTTGTAATATTTAGGTTCCATGTCTAATGCTGTGCCGCAAATTTGCAGACTGCGTTTCCGGACAATTGCGGCCAATTACAAAAGGAAGAAAGTACTAAAAAAAATGCATGACCTGCTCAAAGCCCACAGACAACGTTAATAAGTAACTCAAACTCAAACACTGCTTTATTAGCTACACATTAGTAGAACTGGGATGGACCACCTTTTGCCTTTTGAAGTTCCTTAATAATTTGTGGCACAGATTCAAAAAGACGCTGGAAACATTCCTCAGAGATATTAGACAGAAAACATCACGCAGTAAATGTCAAGTGTGCCACGAAAATACCTCACAAGGATACAAGGGAGCATGGATCCACGCTTTCAGGGTTGTTGATATCAAATTCTGACCATCCGATTGTCGCAGCAGAAATTGAGACTTGGTTTCGGTTAGCCTGTGCGATTGTATCTTCAGTTTCCTGCTGTTAATTGACTGGAGAGGCACCTGGTGTGGTCTTCTTCTACTGTAGCTCATCCACAAGGTTCAACGTGTTGCGCGTTCAGAGATGCTCTGCATCATCCCTTGGCTGCAATGAGTGGTTATTAGAGTAGTATTTCAACATTTAGCTTGTTGATAATTTATTTTTCCATATCGCCCAACAATTCTCCCTATTGTGATAAATGATGTTTACTACTTTGATGTTTACAGACGATTTACAAACATGAGCATTAGTATTGCAGATTGTATAGTGCCGGCCCTTGAAAAACTCATGTTTTTCAAGCATTCATTTATTTGTCACCTGTTAACATATGGGAAACGTATACATGTGGAAAGATATCTCACGAATCACAGCTACTGAAAAATACATTGCATTTTTGACATTGTTTACATTGTCTGTGAGCAAAAAACCTTGAGGACAAAACCACCGTAATTGTTTCTTTATGCCGAACCACATTCAATACCTGTTGCACTACAAACAAATGAAACCGATTTGGGTTGGACCGTGAAAAACTGAAGGTCATCCAACTGATAACTACTTCACTCAGCACAAGATAATAACTTTTTTTTTTTTGGAACAAATCGTCCCGGCTTCCTTCGTCATCGTTTACTGTGCCGCGAGGAAAAGGGCAATTTTGTGTGGATGTGTGTGGAAAGTTCAAATGAGCGTGGCTCATGAAGAGCTGAGTTAGTGATCCATGCAAAAGCTGATGAAACACATTTAAGATGGCATGAAAATGATTACGTCATGGTTTGGATATCTGTTTTTTGTTATTCTTTTCTAAATTATCATTATTCACAAATCTATGTGGAATTTGCTTAACAATCACAAAAAACAAGAACACTGAGAATTTGTGAATTAGTGATTTTCATTAGTTGTCAGAATTAAACTTTAAAAATTATTAAAATATCTGTCTGTGTGTAATATATGTATATCATATACAAGTTTCAGTCTTTAAATGAAAATTGTAAATAGATAGTAAATAGTGAAATTACAGGACATTTTGAAACAGCACCTGTATATAATATATTGTAAGAAGTACGATCATATTAGCTTATTGGACTCTCAACACTGTTACATTTTGCATACATTTTAAATTATATTTCTAACATTGAAAGCCATAAAAGCTCATTTATTTTTTGAACTATATCAAGATCTTTTGCTTGTTTTCACAGTAATTCAGTTTTAATTTAGACTGAAAACCCCTAAAGAATGAATATATACAGTATACCATCACATAGAAAGGCCACCAAATTCAGATGTACCAGATAGTTCAGAACCTAAATGTACAGTATTCTATTTCACTTGAATTGATGAATTGAATTTCCAGTTATCTCCTTCCTCCTGGTCCTAGAACAGGCATATTTTCCTCACAATGTCGTCCCTGTCGTAAAGTAAAGAGTTGATCGTGCACGGAAAGTGTGCCTAAATAAAGAGGAACCGTAGCAACTGTGTCGGCGTGTGAGTTCCAGAGGAGAGTCGCTTATTGCAGCGCACAGCCGGCCAGGAAAGAGATCACAAATGAACAGAGGTGTAAAGATTCTGAAAACCAAGTTTTCTGAAACCAAGTTTCAAAAGTATGAACACTGTAAAAATTACTCCATTACAAGTTGCAAGTCATCAATAAAACGTCTTGAATAAAAGTATCAAATTTTAAACGTAGTAGGTGTAAAGTATTTGTAAAGTGTGTAAAGTATGGTGTAAAGTACACCAATAAATGTCAAAACCAAGAAACTATTTATAATGCTTTATTTCCTAATATAGAACTTACATTCAACACTTCAACGTTTCAAAATGGCAGAACAAAATAAAAACGAGTACAAAAAGTCAAACTCAAAAGAACAGAAATGTGAAACCGCTAATTCTCGTTCATGTGATTTAGCTCAGAACTATCATCCAGTACCTTCAGCATTCTGCATATTTCGCCTCATCCGCCCAAGAAATTCACCATGGATGAAAAAGAGGCCCACTTGTCGTGCACAATCACAATGTAACAAGTAACGGTTGTCCATTACGTGTCCATTCACATGTGGTAGAGTAAAGAGTACAGATACTCAATCAAAATTAGAGTAAAAGTTGCTCATATTTTTGATGCTCAGTGCAAGTAAAAAGTAGACAAAATTACTTACGTAAAGTAACAAAGTCCATTTACTCAAGTACTTTATACCGCTACAAATAAAACTTTGCTGAGATTGTCGGAAAACAATACCAGGTGTTTCAATGAAGAGTAAGCATTTGTGAATGATTCCCTCACAGTTGGTGCCATTACCAGCAAAATGTTGAGTGATAAAGGTTTTTTCAGTTCCATTCAAATGGTTGGGTTTTGCTTCCAGAGTACCTTTTAAGTGTGAAGCAGCTGGTGATGCAATTGAGGACGGATAACAGGTTCTAGCGCAAGTTTTGTTTAGTGTCGTTGTGGCTTGATACAAAGAGAATTAAACTCACAGAACATCTCGTACACTCATTACTAACAAAGTAAATCTGGATTCTGTCAGACTTGCTTTTGGAAGAAAAGAGAGTGAATGAGTGTGTGCCCACTGCCCAACAAGATAGACACAGGACAGTCAGTGAACACGTATTTAATATAAACCAAAAGACAGACTTGATGAGACAAATCCAGAAAACTTGGACAGAAATGAACTGCCTTAATATTTTAAAAAGCACACTTTTCCCCTGCCACATTTTTCCTATTGTATTTTTCCATTTGAGTAAAAGCAATGTATTGCAAATTTATCCTTCTCATCTCAATATAAAATGCTATACAAGACAGGAGCGTGTTCATTCTGTCACGTTCATGAACTCCAGTTCCCAGGAACCTTTGCGTTTTGCTATGTTACTGTATCATCTCATTAGTTTCACCTGTTCTTCAGTTGTTTGTATTTAAGTCTTCACCTGTGGCATAGTCATTGTCAGTCATTGTCATTGAACCCTCATAATGTTCTCGTCTTCATATTAGATACATATTATAATATATATATATTATATATAATACTTCTATTATATTATAATATATATCAGAAGTGTGTATTTATAGAAGTACGTATATAAATATGCAGGTATTTTCAGGCATTCATTTTTTTATGACTGTGTGAGTGTGTATGCTTTCGAGTGTGTTTTTGTTCCTTTGTGTTGTTGTGTTCTTACTGCGACTCTTTATGATTAGTGTAATATTGATTTTATGCTTCTGTACAGCTGCTTTCACCGTCTGACAGTGAAAAGTGCTTTATAAATATGAACTTGAACACACACACACACACACACACACAGCACACATTCTTGCACATATGATTTTTCTTTTTTTCTGAAATGAAATGTAAGGGTTTGGAGCTTGATTCGTGCGGACTCGCTCTACACAGAAGTAGCCTATAATAAAAAAATCATCAAAGAAGAAACCTTTCCAACTTTCACTCCTGCTGTGAAACAGCTACTTGTGTGAAGAAGTGGAGAAGTTCTGGCGTGAACGTCTCGTAATCCTGGTAGGTTTTTAATTGGTCCCTTTGGTTTGGACGGCTGCTTGAATCCTTAAGCATTTGCATTGTAATGGGCCGCACACCGAGTCCTGCTTCGGTTACGGCTAGAATGAAATTTACCTTAAGAGCAATTAATGTAAAATTGAAATCATGAGCCGTATTGCTTTCCCTCGAGCATTGCTTTTCTTTTTTTTAATTATGGCACTTAATGAAAACCGCGCTTGATAAATGAGGCAAGTGTTTCTTCGGCTGTGTGGCTTGTGATAGAGAAGAGCTTTATTGGATTGTTTTTGTAAGCTTTTTGAAGGATTAACTGAAAAGTAGCTTCAAAATGGCAGAAAATGTTTAAAGTCCACAAATTAATTAAAGAATAATTTGTATAATTACTTTTCATTTTGACAAAACTTATATAATGGTAAATTTTATTCACTCTGCTCAAACGAGTTTTCCATTGCTGTTAAATTGCATGTAGCATAGAGGAGGTAAGTAAAAATAGACTTTTTAAAGTTTATTTTGTACATTATACATAAAGGGATATACATATCCAAAAGCAGTAACGTATATGAAATAGTACAGGAAATCTAAATTGCACAAAGGATAAATCTGCACTTTCTTTTTTAAACATTGGCTTTGATTTATTCATTCAGACCGTGTTCATTGTTTCCCTGCAGTCAGATCATGCCAGACAGTAATCCTCAACGCAACAGTGGTTAAAATACAGTAATTGCTTTAAATAATCATAATTGCTGAGTGTTCCATGAATGGGAAACTGAACGAACGAAACACAAAATAAAATGTTTTATTCATATGAGTTTTCAGCACTCACACGAGATAACGACCAGCTCTACTACCTGTATTTTAATATTTATCAGATCATGAATAACAATGATCTACAATAATCAATCAATTAGTAAATTTGCGCAACCACGTGTATGTAATGTATATTAAACTGGAGTTTGTAGGAGGAGTCCTGAGAAGTAGTGGGTGGAGCTTGGACCAAACATAGCGAAATAAGGCAGGGTTTGCATCTCCTATATATAGACAATAGACAGACAGACAAAAATACACACAGACAGACAGAGTTTAATAGACAAGCAGCAAATAATTTGCAGACCGACAGACAACAATTAACATATGGACAGACACATTAGAATAGTCAGCCAGACAAAGTGTGTGTTAGTACCAGACAAAAGAGTAGTCAAACTGAATAATAAAATAATAGTCAGAGAGCCATATGGACAGATTATTAGACAGACAGACACACTGAGATCATTAGTTGGACCTGCCAGCCCGGCATTGCAGGTTTGAATCCCAGTATGTTTCCGAACTGAGTGTCCTTGATCAAAACATTGACCCCCTAACATACCACGGCTTAGGACTGTCCACTGCTCCGAGTTAGTGTGTGTTCGTTATTGTGTGTGTGTGTGTTTAACAATGATCCAGTGGACACCATCTTTCCTACGGCGGTTCAGAGGGAAGCATATCCAACAATACAGGAAGCCTAAAGTACCAAGAGTAAAAATGTTCCTCATCCGATGCTACTAGAAGATACCATCTTTCCATAACAGTCATAGAGACATCGTCTTGGTCCTGGTGTCATCCTGGTTAGACTTTAGGTGCTAAGATTTCAAAAGATCTCTCTCCTTTATACGTTTTTTAAATCTTAGGTACTTATAGCTATCAGGTCACGTTGGTGAGAGGTCGCAGAGCTCGCTCGCGTTGGATATCCATTTAGTGCATTTTTTAAAGATAACCAGTGTATTGAAATAACCATGGGTCTGATATTGTCATACTTTCTTGTTCATGTGAGTAATCGAGCAGCCACATTCTGAACTAGCTGAAGTTTATTTTCTAGATGAGTACATCCTAGAGAGAGCACATGACACATTTTAGAATAAAATCCAGAGGTAATGTGATTCTACATACGTTTTTAATTTGGCTTTCAAAAGAAAGTTTATTATTGAAGATCACGTCAATGTTTTTCACTGTAAGGGAGGATTTAGTGGATTTAGAGCAATAACTATATTTGTCAGGCTTTTTTAACGTCACATCACTAATTGGATTTCAGACATCCAATCACTAAAGTCATCGAATCAATCTAATATATTTGATATTATAGTTATTATTTGAACTAATACATGTGAAATTTCAAAATTGTGATATTCCATTAGGCCTCTGAGAAGTGTACATTTGTGTATCATCTGCACAACAGTGAAAGCTGTGTCCATGCTTTCTGATTATGTCACCCAGAGAAAGTTTATTTTCCTGAGTGAGAATAGTATTCTGAGCCTTGTGGAAATACTTGTTTGACTCTATCTGGGTGATGATATTAAATAGAGAAAATAGACAGGTTAATAGACAAACAGAGAGTGAGTTTAAATTACAGACCAACAGAGATAAATAGACAGATAGTCTAAAAGACTGAACAAGATGAATATACATACAACAAGTTTATTAGACAAATAGACCTACTTAGATTAAAAGATAGACAGTAAGACTGCACAGCAAAAAATAAAATCTTGACAAGTTAAAAAATCTTAAAATTAGACAAACGATCTTGATAAGGTACCTACAGTCTCTTAGAATTAAAAGTGAAAAATTAATTTGCGTTTTTCAAGATGTCTTACCAAGTAAAATTTCCTCACCCCACAGGCAGATAATTTTTACTTGATTTAAGTCTTTTTTACTCATTTTGTTTTTGAGTACAGACAGACAGACAGAGATTGATACACAGACTGATGGAAATTATTAGACAAATAGACAGAGATTATTAGACACAGATAAACTGATACAGAGATTAATAGATAGACAGAAAGAGATTAATAAATAGACAAATGGAGATTATTAGACATACAGACAGTCAGATGGAGATTAATATACAGGTCGACGGAGAGTATTAAAAAGAACTATTTTAGCAGACAGAGAGCCAGATAGAAATTAATAACCAGTCAGACGGAGATTAACAGACAGACAGACAGAGATTAATAACCAGTCAGGCAGTGATTAATAGTCAGACTGACAGATATTAATAGACAGACAGACAGACAGAGATTAATAACCAGTCAGGCAGTGATTAATAGTCAGACTGACAGATATTAATAGACAGACAGACAGACAGACAGACAGACAGATAGATATTAATACCCAGTCAGAAAGAGATTAATAGACAGACAGAGATTAATGGAGAGAGTGCGGATTTGTCTTTCCAGAAGTGTGCGGTGTCTCCGGGCTGCAGCGGCGGCGGCGTGTCTAATTCAGCAGTGCTGGAGTCCAGGTGTTCATTACACTAACAATGGCGCACATACGTCACTTACACACTCATTACCAAACCAGCTCCGCTTGTTAATGCTCTTTTTGTTTAAGACAACGCTGGCCTGGATTTTAAATACAGATGACCCGAGCGAAAAAAAAATGTCAGTCAGACGAGTCGAGAACGGTGCGGTGCTTTTGAAATGTGGTTTCTGTAACGGGCACCTTCATGCGTTTAGTTAACGGAAGCATTTCACAGCACTTTGCCCACAAAGCTTGGAGTGTTTTCATGTGGACCAACCAAATGAAGTCACAAACACCTTCCGGCGTCCACACAAACACTGCAGTGTAACAGATTGCAAACTACAGTGTTGGTTTGCCCTCCAGGGATGTTAGTATTCAGGAGGGGTGAGACAGGTGAACGTGCCGCACATAGACATCATGGCCTCTGTTAGAGCTTAGCCAGCAGCTCATGATGCTTCTCTCTACTGACATTTCAGATTGTTTTTTTTTAAATCCTTGGTAAAACTGTTAAAAGAGGCTGTACCGAACATGCTGTGAAACGGATGGAGAGTGGAGAAGTCTTTGCATTGCTGCGATATGAAATGTGATACACCCGAATACAAAAAGAAGACACAATATACGCGGAACAAAAGAAGAAACTCGCCATGGAGAGGCTGATGTCACATGTTCTTGAGCCTTTGTTCCCGTTCTGTGTTCATGTCGCATTGACCACAGACACAATTTTTCACCCTTTAATTGCTATTTTAATTAACTTTTTCAACAAATGACAACCTTTTCAATAGCACATTCAGCTTTAAAAAAAAAAAGTTCCTTTGTAGTGTAAATCACTATAATACACTATATTAGGCAAATTCAACACAATTTTAAAGAGATCCGGTTCCACAGTTTGGAATTGAAGGTTCAATGTATTTTATAATTGTATATAAAATGTAAAATAAATCTAAAGAATAATAATACGTCTGTAAATCTGTAATCTGTAATTTGCATTTGAATCTGTAATTTGCATTTGCATTTACATTTTTTTTGGTATTCTTACTGCTTTTTTTCTTTTTGCTATTTTATTACTTTTTATAACTATTTCTATTGATCTTTTTTGGATATTGTATTCTTTTTGTTCTTTGGAGTGATTGTAAAAAACATTTCACATCATGTCATACCGTGTATGTATATGTTTGTGACAAATAAAATTTGATTTGATTTGATTTGATTTGATTTGATTTGATAATATATATATAAATCGTATTACACAAGCCTAAAAGTTGCTTTTTTGAGCCAACTTTTCACTTCGTAGGATCAAAGAACGTGAGAGAGAGTTAGAAAAAGAAGCACAAGTCGCCCATGTACAGTGAAAACATATTCTGGTCACGATACGTGTGTTTACAAGGCGGCAATTGTTTCCGGAATTGCAGGAAAACACATGTCCATTGCTGTGACGATTACTGTATGTTCAAAAGGGTCAGTACAACATGTCAAGACACTGGAGAAATTGGAATTGAATCTTTGAATTATTTTAGCTTTGTGTTCCCAAAAGACCAGTTTTGACAACAAATACCAGCAAAGACTGAGTTGGGTTGTGATCCAAATGCTATTTAAATGATGACAGGTTTGAATCTCAGACCAACCAGCCACAACTCAAGTGGAAATGAGCAAAACACTGAAACACTGAATGTGCTGAAAAAGTTATTTCAGACAAATATCTGAAAAATATCAGGGGCACCCCACGAGTGTAAGCACCCACCTAATTTTTAAAGCGCAAAATAATTTTTTAAATGTATTTATTTTTTTTAATAATGTTTCTGGTTAAATTAACATTCTCTTATGAATGCAACTTTTTTTAAATTTATCAAACCTAACGTGTGACTAGTATCATTTTGATATCATTTTACTTGAATAATAGATAACAAATCAACAAAAAAGTTGATTCTAGTGGTCAGGACGTGATTTCCCAAGATCCTTTGCTCTTCAGTCAGACGCCGCACATGCGGAATTGTTTCAAGATCATGCCTCAAGATCATGCTTCAAGATCATTTCAAGTTCCCTGTTTATCTGACGCTTAGGCGAAGTATTATTATCCCATGTGCAGCGACCGAGCGTTTTGATTGTGTCTGTTCCTTGGATTTTATTTACTCCTTGCCCGTATTCTTCACTTTCGACTGTTTCAACTCTTTCTGCGATGACACATTGGACTTGTTGTAGCCGCTTGCGCTAAGCTAAGCTAAGCAGTTGTGGTTTGTAGTCTCTGTTTGTTGTAATATAAAATATTGTATTTAGTTTAATCTTACTTCTTCTAGTGTTATTTTGTCTCTGTTAAGTGTCATGGCGTGTCTAATGTTTCTAAATTTCTGATATTGAGCCAATAAAAGCTTATACTGTATTCACGTCTGCTTACTGACCAATGTTTAACATTATACGTATATACGCACACACGCACTGTTGCATAAAGACAATGTGTTTATTTTTATTTCTGATTGTTTCCTGAATTGAAATATGGAAAAATAGGGGCTTATACATACGCGCATATTTGAAATTGCCGATTATAAGCACTCTGAATTTCTTGAGCATCAAAAATTCGAAAAAGAAAAAAAAAAGGGGGGTGGGTGCTTACATTTGCGTAAATGCAGTTAAAGTAAACAAAAGCCAATCAAGATCAGCATCCTTGTTCTCCCTGTACTGGTGTGAGATTCCTCCAGGTTGCCAGTTTTATCTCACATCACAATAAAACAGTGGGCGTGTCCCGCCCTTAGGCCCAAAGTTGCTGTGATAGGTTGTGAAATTATTTGGATGGACTATATTTTATAAATCACCATTATGTCATTTTTCCATTATGAACCTTGAGGACGTCTGGTCACACACGTGTGGTGACTTGAAGGTCAGCTCCAGCCCAACAACCCACCATACGCCCATACGGACGCCCCAAGTACAACATGCTTGACAGGGGTCATTGCCTGAAAGCAGATGACTTGTCTTTTGGCAAAAACAACAGAGAATGGAACACTTCGTCCAAAAAGCCTGAAACAGCTCGTCCTAAAAGAAAGAGTGTAAGGATAGCTGGTAAGGGTGTTCGAGCATTGCACGAGACCTGAGAACTCCCAGGAATCAAAGGGAGATGCAGGAGCAGAAGGTCTGGAGGCAGAGACAGTTCTGAGCGGATCGAATCAGATCGGAGTGAAATCACTGAGCTGCGCCGCTGTTTCTCCCGCAGCTGCAGATCATCCCCACCTTTTCTGATGGTCGGGATAGATTTTCTCCACTTTGAAAGAATAGACACCTTCTCAACTCTCTCATCACTCACAGATGAAATCACACGCGTTCGTTGGAGACCCACAGTGATTAAAACGCTTAAATCAGCCGCTTTGCTCTTCCTAGCCCTAATCGCTGGTCTTTAAAAGGCAATTTTGATCAATATTTATAAGGTGCTTTCTTCTCATTTATAAGAACGTCTCAAAGCAGCTGTACAAAGTGGGGTATACTTCATTACATAGTGGTGCAAACTTCATTACTTTGAAGTATTATTTGGCTACTTTGTACTAGTATCAAATATTTAACTTTTACTCTCTACTTGAGTACATTTTTGATTGAATATCTGTACTCTTTACTCCACTACATTTGAATGGACACTTATCATTACTCGTTACATTATGCATGCGGCAAGTCGGCATATTTTTTGACTGCGGGGGACATGCTATTTATGAGCTAAATTACGCCAAAATGAATTAGCAGTTGCACTTTTTGCTCATTTTGAGTTTGACTCAGACTGACTCTTTGTTCTTTAAGAATCTATTTTGTTCTGCCATTTTGAAACATTGAGGTATTGAATTTCATTTCTACAATAGGAAATAAAACCTTATAAAACAAGAGTTTTTTGTTTTTACACATTTCTCGGTGCTTTCTGAGCCTAAATTCAGTGTGAGTACGATACTTAAGTACTTTAAAAATTGTTACTTCACGACTTTTACTCAAGTCTTCTTGTTTTGAATTTGTAGTTTGTAACATGTAAATGGAATAATTTTAAGGTAAGGTAAGGTACTTTTACTCAAGTATGGTTTTCAGGTGCTTTCAGATACAAAATAATTATTTAAGAACAACAATGACAACAACCAGTGAGCAACGGGGAAAAAGGAAAGTGACAAAGGCTAGGAAAATAAAGCAGTTGTCCATCTAGAATGAACCATATTTTTCTCCTGTGCAAATTAACTAGCAAAGAAATTATTTTATTTCACCTTTATTTTTTTCAGGTCAAGCACTAACTGTCATAAGAGGGACCAGACGAATGATCAGCCTCTTCCTGGAGGACGTCGACAGCGGTGAGAGGATTGGATTGTACACGCAGACCTGCAGCACCAGAACATGAACCTAAATGAGTTCGTTTTATGCTTTCTGCCAGGACCACTCTATAAATGTCAGCCCGGCAGGCACAACAAGACGACTTGGATGTTGTTGGTGTCTTTGTGTCTGGAAGGTGCAGAAGCGGTGAGCTGTATATAGACAAACGTGATGAAAATTTGATGTTCTGGGACTCCTGAAAGAGACTGTCAAAGTTGATCAATTAAACTCATTTCACAAACTATTACCAGCAAATAACTACTCTTAAAGAACCTTTAAATTCAAACAAATCCAAGCAAAAGTCCCGCCCCCGTGTGGTGAAAGGAGATACTGCACGTTATTCTACAATCATTTTGCGCATTTGTCCGCATGGATAGGATATTCAAACGCATTTTTACAATATTATTTCATGAGTTTTTTTTTATGTACTCTAAAATTAATCTGTGTATTTTGCATTGCATTTTTAAAATGTCATCTGCAACTGAAATCTATATTTCTCAGAAAAGGTTATCATATGATTTTTGTGCTTAAAAGTCATCAAGCATTTTCATACTTTTGACGTTTATGAATTTATTCCTATGATGTATGGCATTTTAGGAGTGCTGAAGAATTGGACTTGCATAAAATCTACTGTACTGACTTTGCCAACTACAAGCAAATGTCAGTGCTTTATATTAGCTATGCGCTTCAGCTGCAGTTGCATTTTATGACCTACAGATGTCGTCGAAAACCAAAAGTTCTCGATGACGTCTCAAGTACAGAGACATAATCTGACATGTAAGACAGTATGACGTTTATGATTAAGAAACAAACACAGAGATTGTTCGGAATGTATTGTTTTAATTATTTCTGCATAAAAAAGACAGTGCAGCTTTACGTATTGCAACGAGATTAAAGAATGTTTAAGTAAAAAAAACACAGCAAGAGAAGTAATGAAAAGCATTGGTTACAATAAGTGAACAGATTCTGCTTCCAACTGCACTACGGAATTTAGTCTCTGTTAAAATATTGATCTGCTTCTGTTCAACATTAAGCTCTGAACCATTAAGCACTGAAACTTCAGTTTCAGTACAAATAGCTGCAGTTGGAAAATCAACGATTGGGAATATTGATGCACTAAGATACAAACCTCAGTTCGTACAAAACGTGATCTTGCGTAAAACAGAAGTATGTGTTATGCAATAGAATCGACAGATCGAATTGATCAGTTCCACTCAAACATACTGAGCTAAGAAAGCAGAAAGATGAGCTTTTCTGAAGGAAAAACAACTACATGGTAAAATGTCTGGCATAAAAACACAATACAAAATCAAGCCTAATCAGAATTCAGACTTTTAAATGTATTATTATCAAACGAGTAAGAAACGTATTCAAGAGAAAAGGCAGACAGCCAGCAGGGGCGCTAGCTCCTCGGCTCCAGGTGGCGGTGTTGGTGTCGCTAAGGCAAAGTCAGATTCTCACTGCGCATCACTTTATCAAGACACCATGCAGGGATTTGATTTGGCAGGTTTCCTGTTGTGTTTAGTTTTTTTTCCAGCTCCAGGAAAGTTCTCTGTGCTTTTCAGACTCAGTACCTGAAGCGAAGCAAAGCAACAGTGAGTTTGGTTATGTAGCTTACATGTAGAGATTATTAATATACATATGCTGAGACAGCTAAATAAACATTACTTTTTGTTTATAGTTATAGAAGGTCGAGGGAGAGTGTGAAAAATGATTATGAGTGAAAAAAAGATGGCATGATTGTCACGATACGATCATTGTCACAATTCCCGTCAGCGGAGAGACTTTTATGTTCAACTCTTGCCGAACTTTTATTTTGAACTGTCACCTGAACCATGGTTGTTTCCATCCGGACACTTCCTGATTTTAGTTGTTTGTTTTAGTTAATGTTCTGTTTCAGCTGTTTTATTTCTGTTAAGTTGTGTCACATGTGTTTGAAACTTTGCACCAGCCTTTGTTTCTGAGTATATTTAAGTCATCACCTGTTCCTTTGTTCTTCGTCGGTTATTGAAGTTACGTCCCTGTTTTGTTGGGCGGTCAGTTTTTTTTTCCGGCTGCAGTGCCAGGTTTATGTTTTGCAGTGTTTGGAGTCTTTGTTTATTTAAGCCGGTTATGTTTGGCAAAATTTCATACTGTCTTGCTCACAGTCAAGAAACCTGACAATTATATGACATGGCTGATAAGATAGACAAAAAAGTGAGATAAGAAAAGTTGGAGAACCAAGAAAAAAACATGAGAGAGAGAGAGAGAGAGAGAGAGAGAGAGAGAGAGAGAGAGAGAAGTGATAAAGACCGAAATAAACAGAGAAAACAGTGAGAAATAAATAAAGAGACAAATAAAGAGAAAATAAAGAGTTTTTGATTGAAAGAAAAGAAAGTCAAACTCAGAGCAAATACAGTATATACAAATAGGAGTAAAGCAGACCGATAAAACCAACTAAAGAGATACATTTAGAACAAAACAATTATTAATAATGATAATAAATAATCTACACATAATAAAACCAAGATCTGCACAATCACATATTTGAAGTCAGATCGAACAACTCAAAAAAGTCTGAGATACATCAAAAAGTCTGAGAAGAGAGCGCAAGCCGTGACTTAATGCTGCTTTCGCTCTTCTCTCGTTGTATTTTCTGATTCATGAAAGACTTGTGAGATGTGATTAGTGAGTGTGAGATGACTGTAGTGACGTGAAAGAGCTGGAGACATGCTGATGTTTACTACCGTGAAGATGTGGAGCTTTACTCCGGCGTCACTGCAGGCCCGGCACTTTCTTTCTGTTCAGAGGGAATGGCTAAGTAGTCCGTCCTGCGGAAACACCAAACAAGAGCGTGTAAACAAACTACACCAGGATTATATATTACTGTAGCCAAGGCCTCTATCACTCCATCTCTCTCTCTCACCCCATTTCTCTACAGCTTTTGATTAATCTAATTCTCTCACTTCATCTCTCTACAGCTCTGTATTCATATCACTCCCTCCCTCTCTCTCTCTCTCTCACTCATTCCGTCTCTCTACAACTCTCTGTTTATCTCTTTCACTTCCTCTTCCCACTTTTTCTTTCTCCTCTCTCACTGACTTCCCGTTTATGCGACCCTATACCAACTAACATACATAAAGAAATCCTATTCTTAGTTAACAAACCAATATTGAATGTAATAAATTAGTCACTATAGTTCACATGCCACAAGCATGTTCTCTCTCTCTCTCTCTCTCTCTCTCTCTCTCACGTTCTGTCATAAACACACACGCACACACACACACACACACACACACACACACACACACACACACACTGTCCTGTAAACCCTATTCACTTTTTAAACATATGCCGGTTCATTGAATCAAGACGTTGATTTCACCACAACCTTATAAGATCTTTGCAAAACAAAAAAAGGAAGGTACCAACTTTACTGGATTTACGGAAACCCGGAGCCATCAAGTTAGAGTGAGTGATACAGTGTCACGTTACATAAGGAATTATTGATTATCAGTTTGGAATCTGATTACAACAGGTACAAGCCTTAAGGGTCTCCACTTTCTTTCCCTTCTGCTATTGTTATCAGATGCTGTTGAAACACAAGACGTCATTGCGTGTCTGTGGATGCCTGGGTTTGTCCAATGGTCACATGGATGTCAATTCTATTATTTTAATCCCAATCCATCACTGCTGACTTCATATATGTTAATATATAAAAGCCTCTCCTTTATATACATATATAAGCTGCTATTGATTGTAAAATTGCTGTAGCATTTGGGAGATTTTTGTCATTGTGATTTAATCTGTTTTGGAGGATTATTGGATTTGTAATCCCAAACCTTTAAAGCTCAAACACTCACGCTGGATCCTGCACCTGCTCCTCAGATTTGGCGATCTTCCTGTAGCAGTAGATCATCTCCACCAGCAACCACAATGTGAGGAACACCAGGAGCACGTACATCATGATCTCGGAGTAAAGAGCTGTAGGGTCCGCAATCTCTGAAGAACCAGAAAGCATTCAATTAGAGGGTTTTTTGAGCAATTGATTGGCTGATAACAGGACGTCGGGTTCATTGATAGTGATAATGAGAATTTTTGTGATGAATTTGCTCAGCAAATGGGTTGAATCTGTCTCAAGAGTGTTGGGAAATAGGACAAAAGTGCAGAGCAGGTCAGAATATAGACTCGTAATGAGGTGAGAGACATATTTTAGGTCACTGAAAAGATTTAAAATACATATAGATGAGAAGTCATGCTTGGTATCATAATAATTTACTGTCGGCTGGTTGAGTGCAAAAATAAGACGAATGGTCAAGTAAAAAGAAAAGACCTGTGCTGTATATCAAAACAGAAATGTTAAATCAGCAAAACAAATTAGTTTTTAACAGTCTTGCGTGCATGAAGAACAAAAGCAACCCGTAAAACAGAACATGCCGAAATTAGATTTCCATTGGAGAATCATGATATTTAAAATAGACGCTAATATTTTAAAATCTGTTCGGTGATTGTGTTCAGAGGTTCCCAACTCATGACAGAAGTCAAACACGTTCAGAAATGATCACAGACAGTTTTAAAAAGAGTTTTTAAGATGAGAACCACTCTACACATTAATGGCAGCGCAGTGCATATGACATTTCATGAGAAAACACGAGTTTACCCTCTGAATGGCATAATGATGATTCACTAATAGTTCTCCATAGGTCAGCAAAATCAATATCTTTATGCCTCTGCTCTGCCATCAAGCGGATCTATAATGCCATGGAACGTAGAAGCAGTTGTACTGTAAATGTGTGGTTGTGAATGGCCGACGGGAGTTAAACACAGACAGAAAAACTTCTGTACCACTTAAATACTACTGTGTCTGTTTCTATCTGTGCAGCAGATAGGTGACATGTGCATGGACTATTAAATATAGTCAAATATACATTTCAAAACGTATATTCGATCACAGTGAGGGAAAGTACTCTGCATTCAGCAATCGCAGGCAAGGAAAATCCAAACTTTACATTACCCCTCACAAAAGAACAGTAAGTTGTTGCTTAAGACAAAGGACTGAAAACAACATCCCCGGCTTCCATTAAGCGAGCTTAAACGACAACAGAAACACAACAAAGCATTACTCGAACAACACAAATGATAAAACCAAGCTCAGCAGAAAACATATGAAACTCTAAAACATTAGATTTATAGAACAACAACTGAACAAAAAAAGGCACTTCAATCAAATTGTTATACGTATATTGAAATGAACATTACAGTAACTTCAGTACCACGGACAGCACCTAAAGCGGCAGAAAAGCAATGTGATAGATTTGTTTAGAAAGTTCAGAACCATGGAAAGCACCGCCAGTGATTGGGAACATAATTGATTCAATCAAAATTAGGCAAGATCATTAATTATATTCACTTTATAAATGACGTTTCTAATCTGGATCACTTACGTTCTGTTTTTACCTCCAGATCGATGGTGATTGTCTTGGTGGCAGAAGGCGTGAATGAATCAAACTCAAAGAGCCGGAAAACTCTGCATTCGTACGTGCCACTGTCATTTAAACTGACGTTTTGGATGCTAATGGAGATGTCCTGCAGATCCTTACTGCCGTTCCACATCAGGCGGCCTTTCCACTGATCCTCCGTGTCCTTCGGCTCTTTTGGCTCACCATCATACTGATAGATCTAAACAGAAAAGCGTGTTAGGCAATAATAGAGCACTTCCTGTGAATGTTAAGGCAGCAGAAACCTAATTTAAAAAGAAAGATGTGACCTCACCAGCACTCTTCTCTCATCAGGACCAATGTAAAACCAATCCACTATGGTCTTGGCCATGATCTCCTCTCGTTTCATGCAGTAAATGCAAGTTAACTTCATTAAGCTCCCCACGACAGCTTCCGTATCAGATGCCACATCCACACAAACAGACAAGCTTTTCTCAACTGCAGATACAAGAACAAAAAATATATATGTATATATTCTGATTTCCAAATAACTTGACACTGGCGCTCTGTAGATGTGTGAAGATCTTCTTCCAAAATAAAATCTCATCCTGTGAATTTTCTAACCAGGTCAATTATATCAGAAGCTGAAAATTATCTAGGGAGTTTCACAGATGGAGGGAGGAGGGAAAAAAAGACACATTAGTTCAGACACCCCCCCCCACACACACACACACACACACACACATTAGAGTAGTACACATACAATTATTAATGTTGGAGGAGCAATGGTCAAAGTTCTCTAAAATCCAAAGATGACATTTTTGGCCGTGTTCACTGTGTTGACTGTGAGCACAACCTCCCTGCCATTGTTGAGTCTTACATAACTCAGACCCTCAAGCACAGCAGTCAACATTGACAGCGTGTTTAGGTTTTGAAGGGCTGTGTGGGTCATTTTATTTCCAGATGACGTACTGTAGAACAATGACCAGATGGAGAATATGATGGAAACTAAATATTAAACCTGAGAATTTATTATGCGTTAATGTTATTGCACAGGCTTCTTGGAAAATAATTTGATGACTTATATTTAGTTTCCTTAAACTAGTTGGCATGAGGTCTGTTTCCTTTAGATATGTAATAAAGAGCAGATGAAAATGCAACAGTTTTAACATGATTACAATTCAGGATATGGTATTAATAATCAGGGATGTTTTTACAAGTGCATTTTAACATTATACCACCCACGGTAGAAATGTAAATACAAACACTTACCAGCAGCTATTATTACCAGCAATATTAACAACAGTTGAGTTGCCATGCTGAGATTTAAATAACAGGGCGGCGTCTCAGATGTTCTTTCTGTAATCAGAATATAAATGTATACAGTGCATATCGTAAATTCATATACACATTATAAACATATGGAAAGTTCAGAACCGCGGAAAGCGCCAAACAAAACAAACGTCGGACGTTCCGTTAGACTGAAGTCTCATTTAGACATGAAGTTAACACATAAAAAAGTTATTCATCTTACCTTGTGAAAACCCGCTGCTTATTCAAACTGCACTTTCCATTGCTGAATTCAAAGACCTGTGGATCCCTGAGATCCTGTAAATTCGCGGGCAGAACTATTAGGAATTTCTCGTGAGACAAGCTTCTTTAAAAGATGTCAATGACTGAGAAGCGCTGCTGTTTACTTCTGCATCTACTGGAGCAGCAGAGACGGTCCATCGTCTGACCTGCGCCGCTGTAGAATAAGCGCGACGGTCTTTGTTTTCTTACTGAGCAGCCACTTACTAAGACACGTGCTACTGCGCATGCGCCAGCAAATCTGTTTACCATAAATAATTACCACGGGAATTCGTTGCTCACTTCCACATGACGTTCTGCAATATAAAATACGGTTTTATTCTGCATTAAAAATACTACTAAAACAAAAAAAGGAATTACAGAAACTGTTCTAAACTGATTTTTTTTTTATGAGAAAACTACCCAAACTCTGTAATGGGCCACATTTTTATTCAAAGTTTTAATTCATTTTTATTACAATATAAATGTATATTATACAGTAGTTACAAAATAATGCAATAAAACAAAAACTGGATGACGATGCTGTTGTTGTTGTTGTTTAGAAAGAATTTCACATTCAATAAAAACGCTAGAACTTTTAATAGAAGTTTAGAAGTTCGATTTCAAGAGCTTCTATCAATCGCAAACAGTCTCAAAGACGCTGTATGAAATAAACAAAACAAGCACAATTTAACAATAATTAAATTGTCAATGACATTGAAAACTGTGACCAGTAAACAAAGAGGAGAGTAGAGGGAGAGAAAACCAAGGCAGAAACAGCTGATTCCAGGTTCCTCTAGAAACGATCCAATAACCAAACAAGACCTAAATTCCAAAACATGCAACACACGATCAAGAACCAATCCAAATTCAAGTTCTGAGCATTTGTAAGGTGCTTTTTAAAGTTTTAACTGTCTCAAAGCGCACATTGCACATCAACGCAATGCAGCCAGAAGAACAAGATAAAAGTTTGGTACGTACTGAAAATAGACACAGTACTTTGCAACCGGTGACATGAATCAGAGTCCTTATAGCAGAACAGGCTGAAAGAGGCGTGGCCTGGTCACGAGACAAGCCAATGACGTAAGGGCCCGTGGGAGATTGAGCTTAGAAGTGTGTGTGTGTGTGTGTGTGTGTGTGTGTGTGTGTGTGTGTGTGTGCGTGTGTGTGTGGAACAGTTTACGGTTCAGTGTGTATTAGGAACAAAGGTATCACCTACACTTTAAGAAAACATACTCATCAACTTCAACTTTATTTATAAAGCACCTTAAAATCAGCACAGCCAAAGTGCTGTACACAAACAATAAAACAGTAAAAATAACACAAGACATAATATATTAAAAACAATTATAAAACAATAGGTAAAACAATTTAAAAAACAGTAAAAGCCAACATCTCAAACTGGTTTAAAACACCAAGGAAAACTAGTGTGTCTCCTTTGGAGCAAGACCATGTAGACTCCTAAAAACAAATAAAACAATTTAAAATTACTCGAAAATAGACATCATATTAACACACTCATTAGACACTCATGTTTACTCAGTGAAGCGTATAAAGTCATGTTAGTAATAATTGTTTTAGATAAATAAAAAAATAAATACAATTTAGCTCAGTTGTGAAAATTATTGCTCGCTGTTAAGAATATTTAGCTTGTGCTAAATGTTGCTTTTAGTTAAAAAAATCAGCCAAGCCTGCACATCATACACAGATCAGTAGGCCGTTCTCAGCATCGGTGCTTCAGGCCGACGTCTCCTCTGATAAACTTCATCCATCATCCCCGCAAACCATCAGTGGTCCCATTGTTCACTGCTAAAACCCACACACTGGTCCTCCACTGGCGAAGCAGCTTCGACGCAATTACAGCAATTATTGCATGAGTCAGACTCAATCGACCCTTTCTAGTTCCTAGTCGCCGCATGGCTGATGATTGTTGAAGAAGCGTTTAAGTGGAAAATGTCCAGTGTAGCAAAAAACTGACTAAAACAATGACAGAAAACTTCCCAGATCGTTTAGATTTATTGCTATTTCACGTCTATTAAATTCAAATCAAGTAACGGCCTAATGGTTCACGCTCAACGATTGCTTTTACGCCCTGCTATTCTCGTGTGTTTCATTCCTTATTGTAAAGTTGTGGCGGGAAAATAGCTAGAATTCGAATCGGTCAGGATTCCAACACAAATGCAAGATTTGCGTCTGATCTTACAACGAGAAAGTCTGCAATTTAATCTGGCCAAAGTAGTGATGTATGGGAACTCGATGAAGCTTAGTAAGAAGGTCAGAGTTAAGGATTACAGATTTCATCATTGGGATTACGGCTGGTTTATTATGTTGGCCTCAAAGGAATTGAAGAGCATTCGGATCATAGACCTAGAAATCGCTCAGCTTCATTAGACGGTCCAGCAGTGATGCTGTGTCACTTGTCGGCCTGTCTTTTCTGAACAATACAACTGCTCGGTGGAGAAAATGGAACGGTTGCCAGCTGACTTGGCCTCAGCACAGACTAAAAATGGCAGCACTGGTGGTTGCTATACCCACCATGCAGGAAAACCATAGCAACCGCTGAGCGAAAGCACAAGAGCGATGGCTAGTCTGGAGCTTTCACCCGACAGTCAACAATAAAGCCGAGTCCGTCAGTTTCTCCCCCTCACAAATCCAGGAAAAGGTCAATAGAAAGAAAGGAAGAAAGAAAAAACAACTAGAAAAAATAATCAACTTTTAAATAGTAAACTTTTTTTATTTATTGCTGCAATTTTTGCACATCAATCTCATTACACAAAAATATCCATACACAAAACATATGGTGCATAATTGAATTTGTGCTTTGATTTAGTCTATTTTTGTTTTTAAATTATAACCATGCATATAAAAATCCACAGAGTATTAACATATATTAATAATTAAGACTTTAAAATAACTGTATTAATGACAGGAGAGTCAAGCAAGCCTGTTATGCCACTGGAAATCAAATGAATATCAAACAAATAGAAAGCAACAGATGTTTGAGACCAATGAATGAGGTCCTATTGTACAAGTTATATTGACACAATATACGTATATAGATATATATATATAGTATAGTCATATATACGTATATATATATATATATATATTACACGTCAAAAACAAAACGTTCAATTTGGGCCTTAGACGTTCAGAGATTAACTGCATTTACAGCCTTTTCTGTAGTTTCAATTAATTATTATTGTTATTATTAATAATAATTTTTATAAGACACAGTACGATATTTCTCATTTAATCATTTAATTCCGAGGCCATGCATTACGCTGGATTTCATCTGACTATTTTTATTTTGCAAACAGACACGACTTTCACAATGAAAATCCCTCACAGGCTTTAACACTATAGTGCAAAGGAAGTAGATTTGGAGCAGTCGTAAGATTACCATGAATCTATCTGTTTACTCAGTGAATGAAAATGTGAGACTTTCATCCCGTAAGATTAGTGTGCTGCTTGCAATGCGTCCATTTGTCAGTTCCAATCTTTCTAATAATAAACCGTTTTCCAGCAGTGTTTCTGGGAAATTCGCCATCGTGTAATGTATTTATGGGGGGGGGGAGACACATTTATTATTGACAAAATAAAAAATATTTTCATTGCATGAGGGTTTTTCTTTCACAAACAGAACATACTAGATCTAAAACTATAAATTAACCTTCAAATGTGTAGAATCATTTACAATATTAAAAATGAGGACGTGTCTTCGTGCAGGTTATTGATCGCTCAGCTCTTTAATAAACGGTCCAGGTTATATTTCTGTAATAAAGGACTCGCGCTGTGTGCTTGTAATGAAGGCAGGACGCTGTAGAGATCGACTTGATCACAGAGATGACAGTCTACATAATTATCACACTCTGCTTTGTAAGCGTTTGCAGACAACAGCAGCACAAAAGCAAAAAAATTGATTATCTAAGATACAGATATAGATTTATATAGAGGTTAGTAGTAAGAAATGTAGTAAAAAAGAAAGACTATTACCAATACAATTTAGATTACACACACACACACACACACACACACACACACACACACACACATACTTGTGCAATGACAGTGATGTAGTGAGTATATTATTGAGTACTAGTATAAGAGTGTATACAGAATACTATACATACTAGCTTTGCTATATCATACTAGGGCCACTATTAGTAACCGCATAATTGCACTAGCACTATTATCATCATCACTGCTAAATTTCCTTTATTCCAATTAGTGTAGTAGAACAATGAGTGGTAATAAAATAATATAATTGCATGAAATACATCAGAAACAATAATATACTTCTAAATATGAAGTTTCATTAAACGTATGTCACATGTCTTCGAACTTGCACCCTGAGTGGCAGGTCCAACTCCCGACCACTAGGCCACAACTGTCTTAATGTTAACTTCAAGTTGAAGCAGTTAAGACCATCAGTCCGTTTGAATTTGTGTAATGCACGGCTTGCCCTTCAGAAGTGAGAGGTGTGTGTCTGCGGCAGAACAGAGCTGCTGACAGGTATTTGAGGGTTTGGACCTCGGCACTGCCGCAGACACACTGTGCTTGTAATCAAAGTGATAACGGCTTCTTGAGCTTGAGGACAGGAGCTATAACACAGGAGATGACAGCTACGGCTCTGCTCCCTCTACATGATTAGATACTGGCCCTATTCTAAGCTCGGCTTTTTAAAGCATTTTTTAAACATGATTACTGGTTTTGAAAGGTAAAAAAAATTTTTTTAAAACCATTATAAAATGGCCAAAACATTTTCAAGCATTTCAGGATGTCTGGACCAATGGTGTAGAATGGTAGGCAAAAACACTTTGTTACTTTACTTAAGTAGAATATTAGCTTATTCATACTTAACTTGAGTAATTTTTTGTTTTTGCCTGATTTTACTTCTACTCCTTTAATTTGTATACAAATGTCTGTACTTTCTACTCATTACATAAAAAAAATAGACTCATATTTCATTTTGTTTATTTTTATTTACGTGTTGTCATCAATATAAAAAATAATAAAACATTCAGACATTCAGTAAAATGTGCCATCTGGTAAACTTAATTGTGGTTGGATGAGACGTTTATCATGACACGTATCATTCCGACACCCGATTGGTTTGTACGTGATTCTTCGCACCTGTAAAATTACTTCTTCAAATGTGGTTTCCAGTTTGAGTAAAATTTAGTAATATGGGATGAAACGTATGAAAAGTATAACAGAAAGGAAATTCCGTAAACTAACGGAACTGATTGTGCCTCAAACTTGCCTCTCAAAATCAGGACCTTGAATTTACTTGCTGAGTGGCAACAACAAAACTCCACCACAACAAGCCATGATGTTGTGAGTTTAACCTGAGCTGAAGGGAAGTAGCAGAGAAATTCCCCAAACCGAAAATTGTAACTAAACAATTTAACTGAAAATGAAGTGAAAGTCAAACAATACGTACACATAAGTTGAAAGTAAAACGAATTTGTCTACATGGTCACTAGGGGCGTATCAAAATTGTCCCTGAATTTTATAATCCAATGAAGTTACACACACAAACCCGGAGGAGTGGGCAGCCTTAAAATTTAGTTTTCTTGTAATATTCGATTATTTTGAATTACTTTGTTTCTCATAAAAAAAAAACAAATACCACCAAATGAACTGTGGGTTTTTTCCAAAACACTTTATTTACTTTTGACTTTTAAAAAGACAACTGAAAACATGGTTTCCAAATCCCCTGATAGTAATCTAAATTTTAAATAACCTTCCAAAATGTGACCAACAGTCACATTTGATCTCCTTGCTGTCTTTATGTTGCTAATTCTTGTTTAATTGCGTGTGTTTGAGTCTCCAGTGGTCAGCTGGTTTTGAGACTGGTCTGTTATCAAGCTTCATAGATGTTGTACCAGGCGCTGAGGGCTCCTCCGTTGCTTTTGCCCGTTTGTTGGAATGTTTCGTCTTGTTTCGGTCTTTGTAACATTGTTTAGTTTTTCTTGTAATAGTAATTCTAAAGCTAGCCATGCTTACAGCTAAGCATTATTAGAAGCTAACAGTACCAAAACTGAGAACTATCTTGCAAAATCACTTCAAAGCAAGATTTGTACATCAATTGAGCGTTCCTAATTCTTGTTGGCTTGTGAGGTGACGTGCGTGACACGCTTCTGCGCTCCGACTGCCTTCCGCTTGTTTTTCATCTGGACGTTTTCCTGTGTTAGCACTGCGCCGTGAGCAGGTTTGTCTTCTTTATCACTCACTTTCTGGCTGGCGTTGAGTTTGGAAAGCCTCTCTCTCATCTCCATCAGTCTCTGCTCCACTGTGAACTTATCCAGAAGTTCCAGCGGTGCTTGTGTGTGAAGAGGCTGAGAGACAGACTGAAAGAGAAATACGTTTTAGAAACTAAAGTGTGTCTGATTATTACACGATCAGTCTTTCACCTGTGGTTGTTGAGCGGTGGACTGTTTTATTTGTGGTGGGTTGTCTATGAGGGGTTTCTGAGTAGATAGTTCTGAAGAAAGCTGCTGGTAAGCTTCAATAAATCTGTTTAATTCTTCATCCACACACTGCACACAGAACGAGCAATGACTACATGCACTATAATGAAAGTAAAATGCGTTTTTAACACTCACCGGGACTTTAGTGTTAAGGCCAGTTTGCTTCCCCTCTGCAGACATGAGTAAAAAGATGTTAGGACCATCGCAATTACACATTGAGTGAAAAATACGTGCAGCAATGGATTTCTCACCTTCTCCATGTCTGTGTTTTAGAATTGGTTTTAATTCACAGAGAAGCTGCTCCAACTTGAAGTATTTATAAGCTTGAAGTCTAATGTGAAATGGAACAGTAAGAACAGATTTGGAACAGATTTTTTTCTTCTGTTTGCTACTCATCACAGTTTTTATGGTTTTCCTGAGATGAGTGTGTACAGTATGTGTGCGTGTGTGTGTCTGTGTGTACAGGGCTTTAGGTTAAAGTGGGACCTATGGTCACTTGTGGGGACTTTTGTCTAGGCCTCACAGCTTTAAAAGCTAGTTTGAGGGTCAAGATGGAGTTTAGAGCTGAAGTTACAACTGAATCTTTACATTATACTGTGTTTATGTGAATATAAGCATCCTGTGAATTTAAAAACCATTTATTACAGATAGAAAAGACACAATGCAGAATCACACAGCTACATAAAGACAGCACATTTCTGTTTATTTTGATTTCTCCTGAAATTTGAAAAAGGACATTCGTTTTTGAAATATTCATATTTTTTCCAATTTTAGATGTAAAAAAGGTAATATAAATGCAAGTACGTGAAGCAGGGTTTTTTTGATACATTTTTTTTTTCAAATACAGATTTTTCCTTATCAAAATAAGTTGTAATAATAAAAGCCACCGTGACTTTAATTTTGTCAGAAGCAGAAACGTGGCACATTTCTATTTGACTTAATGTGCTCCATGTTTATATGCGGGAAAAGTCTGCTGTTGTTTCAAGATGAAAAAGTATTATCTGTCAAGTTCTCAGCACATTTTTAAGCACATTTTCTAGCTTTTCCGGGCATACTATATTACAAAACCTGTATTATCAGGAACTCATGGCATTTTTTTATACTTACCTGTCCGCCAGCAGGTCTTGCGAAAAACGATTTTCCTGAGGTATTTTTACATTTAAAAAGTCTTCAACTAGAGTTCCAAAGGCCACTGCTGTGCCATCATCACCCATCTAACATGCAAAGCACAGGCTGTTGTAATTGGTTCTTATTTCTTGGAAAATTGAACTCAAAAGCAGTTAAGACTCACCGTATGCCTCCTCTGTTCATCACTGAAAGCGTAATGGAACAACTGCATGCTGACAGCTGAAATAGCCTGGTGAAACGCTTTTATAAAGCCAGGAGTCTTTGAACCTGAACATGTGCAAAATAAAAATGTTAGGGATTAAAAACAACAATAATTCTATATCCATCATTTTAAGCAATCCGAACCTGAGGCTATGACTGCCGAGGCATGTAAGAGAACAGATATGAACTGGCCGGCATTCTGAAGCTTATTCTCCAGAATGTAGAGAATTTGATTGGTCGTGTCATAATAGAAGTCATTATGGCAGTGAGCCAGCAGGTTATCACAGCCAGAGACAGATGGCACCGTCTTGGCCAGCAGAAGCATGACGTCTGGGAAGGCGCAGGCTGTGTTGAGCAGACGCACAACATGGCAACCAAACAGAAAGATGGAGAAATGCTGTGGGGAAAGGTTGTCTAGGGCGACAGGGATCAGGTGCGACTCTTCACCCTCCACCGAGCTGATAATTGCTGGAATAGAAAGGAAGTAGTGCAGCGATGTTCACAACTCCTTCACAAAGTTTCGATGACTGAGTAAAAAAGAAAATCAACTAATGAAAATGTCCACACACAACCACAAACTCAGTCACTTTACTATGTCTATCAGATTTCAAAAGCGAATTTAACTTGGTTTCTACTTTGACTCAAGTCTTTTTGAAAATGGTGATTGTTATTTGTAATGGAGTAATTTTTACACTACGTATCTGTACTTTTACTCAAGTATGGCTGTCTGGTAGTCTTTACACCTCTGAACACGCTCAACAATCTTGGGTTGTTCTTCAAAAATCAAAAATCGGTGTCCCTGGGTACCTTGAAAGGCGCCAAAAATAAAATGTATTATTATTATTAACAATCTGTCCGAATGTTCCACTGAGTTTGTTCAGATCTGAAGCTGTGGTCCTTGATGGATTGTGAATCATTATGGAGACTGATGGAGTAATATGTAACATAGAGAAGAAGAGTGAGCTATGGCAAGCCACACTAACCTTTAGACCTCTGCGGCTAATCTAAACGAGTTTAACTAGTCACTATTACCAGTTAGGAGTAACACGTCACAAAAGTAATATATTATATTTATAAAAGGTACATTTTGTTATTTTAGGATGTTCATTTCTACTTCTGTAGTTATTTTGGTGAAAGTAACTTAAACGTAATACAGATGTATTGTAACATATTACAATTCAGAGACAGTAATATTGTATTCTAACATTACTTTATACAAACAGTAATAAGTAATGTGTATGCTCATCTGATACCATATTTATACAGTTAAAAGATCATCAAATAAAGTTAAAATCACTTTATTTTGGAAATTATGGTAAAATATGAGTCAAAAAAATTGTACAAGAGCATCTCTAAGTTCTGGTCATTATGCTTTTTTTTGAGTGTGTGTTGTAATTGTGTTTGACAGTAGTTTTATTAATAGATTAGCTTTTTTTATTGCGGGGAAAAAAAAGCATCAGGGCTCACAATTGTCCAGCTACGGTCCCTGAGCCTTTGTTCGAGCATGTCTTATCTAAATGTAAAAGAAAAGCACCACCGAACACATTTTCCTTTAAGATAAAAAAAAGAAAAAAACTGTACCCTCCTCAAACTTGGCACTGTGGCCAAGAGTCTGGAGAGACTCCATTATCTCCTGCAGTGTTCTGGAGAGAGGAGTCAGAGACACAAGCTTGGCCAGATCCTCTTCACTGACACTCGGCTGCTGACCTGAGAGACGAGAGAGCATGAGTGCGAGCTGGAGCCAAACTGCTTCACAAAGCCACACCTGGATATAAAGAAGCCGCTTCTGCATTAGCCCTCGCTTTGAGTTCTGTCATGTCCGCAGGTGAACACTGCAAGATTACACACAGTATTAATAATCCCCCTCGTGTCAAGCCTTGTGAGGGGGATCAAGTGAAACACTCAACGACCGTTGCTCTATTGTAGACTTGTTAACTGTTTACTGCAGCTAATGAAACTAATAGCAAACTATTCAGAACAACTAGGAATTATTTTAGTCTGCACAGCCAAGGCATCACAGAAAGGAATTACAAGGAAATAAAACTAACGTAACCTGTGTAATAAAACAAGACAATGATGGAAACAAGCGTGGAAGCCCAAAGGCAAAAAAAAAAAATAATAAATTTCCAGTTCATCACAAAGCTTCCAGTATTTTTTTCCATTTTCACCTTTCATTTGCATGTCATTTCAGCATGCATGTGTGTATATGTTGGATATATTGGCCATTTTTTCAAACCTTTTTTTAAATTATATTTGTAAACCGTATATACTTTTGATTCTGCGTCATGTGTTTTATAGCTGAAATTTCCCCACTGTGGGACAATTTTTCCCCACTGTGGGACAAGTATCTTATCTTAATGTCGAGTTCTTTCAGTCTCAAGCGCCATTTAAACGCAAATCGTCTCTTAACTAACGCGGAAAATATCTCTTTGCTACAATAAGATATACATTTTGATTAATCTAGATTGCACTTTGCGCAATTTTAGATTTAGACAGTTAAAACTATGAAAAGTGCCTTACAATTCTCAGAACTTGAACTAGATTAAAAAACTATCTAATATTTATCTATAAAATATATCTAAAACATAATATCTAATATATCCACATCTAATATTGCAATATATCATAAACCGTATTTACGAAAATATAAGCAAACCCTTTTTGTCGTATCTGTCCAATCGCTTCCATTTCGTCCATGTACTGTAAATAGAGTCTCGTCACCCAGAGATAGTGTAAAATATGGAGTTCCACAAGGCTCAGTACTCGGCCCAAACCTGTTCTCAATTTAAATGCTTTCTCTAGACATAATCAGAAGACAATCAGAAGGCATGGTCGTAGCTTCTACTGTTACGCAGATGACGCAGATTTTTCTAATTTTAATTTTGTGCCTGAAAAATCAGGGGGGTGCTTATATTCGCGTAAATACGGTATTTGAAATTAGGTTGGAAAAATCCACTGAATAACCATCTTTAATTTTTCCATGATGACAGGTGATGCCCGGCCTCTTCAGCCTCGCCTGAGTGCACAGCTGCTAAACTTTGTGGGTAAGGACTCTCACCTCAGAGTAGGCAGCATAAGGTTCACTCTCCTGGGTGTCTCTGTGGCTGTGCTGCTGCCAAACCTCGCCGTTCCTGCACAGCACTCGCTCCAGAGCGCTCAGCACCGCCTCCATCAGCCCCGTCCACGGCTCTGCGGCACACCACAACAGCTGCTCACAGGCTTTCAGAGCTCTCGAGGTTTTTCAAGTTCAAGATAAACAAAGCGTTACCATATGCCGATTCCTTTTTGATCAACACTTCATTGTCCAGTATTTTTCGTAGCTGTTTCAGTTTCGAGGGCTCCATATTTTCGAGAGTGTCCTGGTCAGACCAAACCATGAATTCAATCATGTACGTTTTTCAATATCAGGTTATAAAGCATTTTATGAAACTGTGTATTCTGAAATATTGCTCCTAATCTTTTACATGTGATTATTGAAATTATTATTCACTAAATATATGTTCCATTCATATGAAACATTTGTAACATTTACAAGTAACAAACCGTTTCAAACAGTATTTGCGGGGTTTAATAACCATACGTATGGCCATTTTACAATGAAAAAAAAGTACAAACATAGTAACTAAAAAAATCCCATCATGCTAAACATGCATTACAAAGACAAAATGTAAAAGCAGCAAAAGTCCAGAAACTCATAATTATAATGATAGTTTAAAGATTAATGTATGTAATGTATGTAAAATGAACAAAAAGCAGAAACAAAGCTGGCGTGCGCCATCTTTACGGCTCTTCTCTGTTTAGACCCACCGACCCACCAATCAGTTCATCACTTGCAGACACTTTACCTTCAGCGCATCAACTTGATGACACATGTTCTTGTAAAACTCCTGCGTGTCTTTGCGATGCTTTGCCAGCTGGGAGGCCAGATGCAAGTTCTGGTCTTCTAACTTGTCATACAGGGTTTTCACATTAAATTCCTCCAGTTCGGTAAGTGCAGTTCTGAAAGCTTTACAGTATAGGGTAATTTAACACATTAGAACACCCAAACCAAGAATTCATCTCAACTGAATTTGGTATTAGTATTGACCTCCTTTGGAAACCACAGGTTCTTCAGACTCAGCACCCTCTCCCACTCCTCTCAGAGCCAAGGGCTCCAAACTGTCAAGAATAGTTAAGAATTCAAAAAGGTGTGAGAGTAGAAAACTCCTACAAGATATAAAATCAAGGTCAAAAAGATTTACCTCTCTGTACTATAAACATATTCAACAGGAAAACTGGGTTCACCCAAGCTGCGCCATTTAGGCTTTGGCCTCCTTTGTGCTATGAGGTGAGCCCGGTTAGGTCTCAAAACCAGAGCAGAAACTGTTAAAATTATTATTAGCAGCAACAGCAGAGCCAAGATACCTAACAGGAATCAAAAATCAGGAAAAAGTACTTAGAAAACAATGTCAAAACATTAATAATTAATAAAACTTTATTAAGTTGACCTGCCAAAATACTCGTTAATGCAAATATATCATCAGCCAATCACATGACATTTAGTCTTGTAGACAAGGTCTAGAGACTAGACAATCGTCTGCAGTTTTAATCGAGCAACAGAAAGGAGAAGAAAACAGATTTAAGTGACACTGAACATGATATGGTGGTTGGTGGCTGACAGGCTGGTCTGAGTATTTCAGAAACTGCTGATCTACTGAAATTTTCAAGCACAACCATCACTGGGATTTACAGAGAATGCTCCGGAAAAGAGAAAACAAAAAGGCCTTGTTGATGCCAGAGGTCATAGGAAAACGTCCAAACAGATTCCAGCGGATAGAAAGGCAATCGTTACTCTAATAACCACAACTGTTGTCAACCAATGAAAAAAAGAGCATCTCTGATTGCACAACACATTGAACCTTGAGGCAGATGGGCTGCTGCAGCAGAAGACCACACCGGGTGCTTCTCCTGAAAGCTAAAAGCAGGACTGAGGCTACAATGGCACACAATTGACTGGTTTGACAAGTCTTGGTTTTTGCTACTCTATTTAAATGGTAACACTATGAAGGCATGGATCCATCATGGCTGTGTCGTAGTGTAGATGGGTTTTTTTCTTTGCACACTATTAGTACCAGTTAAGCATCGTGTCAACGCCACAGCCAGGTACTCAGGGTATTGTAGCTAACCTTGACCATCCCTTGTTGAGAAGTGTACTCTTGTCTGTAGAAAGCTACACAAATATTTAATGGTTTGATATACATACCTATGATGAGACTCCAATCTGGAAGCAGGTTCAAGCGTTGTTGCTTAACAATCCCTTGTCGCACTAACTGTGCGGGGGTTGTGGGCTGAAAAGCGGCTGTCGTTGGGTTGCACTCTGAGCCTTGCTCTCTCACCACCACAATGAGGCTCCAGTCAGGGACGTTGTTATCCAGGAACACATACTTTCCCGGTTCAATGAACACATGTGCGAACCTGTTAGACGTATGTTGAAATGATTAAGCCCATTTCTTGAAAAATAGCAAGAGTCGTTAATAGTTATGTAGCCAAACCTGCTAGAATTGAGTTGTGTGTGTTTTATGAGATGTTGTAGACGTCTGAATGCACCAAAATCCCAGTTAGGGTTACTGTTGAACAAGTGGTCCTTCTGGTACACTGGGAAGTTACTGTAGTGACGGTCTAAATCACCAAAATATTTAACATAGTGAGAGAATTTCACATTTTTATTGTTACATTGTTACAAGTTCCATCATTGCTTTTCTTAGTGTGACCAATGAAAAGTCACTATGCGGAATTAGTGAAAAAAAAAAAAAAAGAGTCTTTAAAGAAGAAAAATCTCCATTGTTCATCTTTGTTCAAAAATTAGGAAAAAAAAAGTCAGTAAAAAAAAAAATGTCCATTGTTGAGTGTTCATTTAGACTTGAATTTTTGATTAAGTAATTTAGTTCCATCCTTATTGATTAAAGCATTAAAAGCAAATTATTTGTGTTGTGAAAAATATTAAGAGTAAATTGTTAGATACACATCATAGATTGTTGACCAATTTTTCAAAATGTGATCAACATTGTTGACACACAGACACATTTACAATCTCACATCAGTGGATTAATTTCAAATTCCAACATGTTTTTGGACAGTGGGGGGAAACTGGAGGCCAAGAGGGAACCACACATTACGGTTTTAAGCTATAAGTTCTTTACTAAGAGAAAAAATTATTAAATCAACAATGAATATAACACTTTCAATCTTTAAAACAGTGCTAGGCTTGACTTTGTTATACCAGTGTGGTTGATTGTCAGCTGGTAGACAAGCATATCGTTTGGAGACAGACAGACAATTGGATTGGGAATTCGTGGAAGGAAGCCAGAAATCTCATTGTTCTCAGTCTGTCGTTTCCTCCTGACTTCCCTTTCAACTGGTTGAATTTCAACTGGTTCTATAAGAAAATACGATTTAATGTAATTTGTACTCCAAACCATTCTATCAAAAAATGCATGTATTTCCCCACACACACACACATCTTGCCCAGGGCACAACATTTGATCTGCACGTCACATAAAACGGTCAATTACCTGTGAGTAACGAGTCAAAAAGTGAAGGGTCTTTTAGAATCCAACCAAACACGCCCTCCGGAGAAAACTGGACGAAGTGGATCTTTCCAATGTTCTTGACATGAACATCGGGTCCTAGAATATTTGCCATTTTCTGAGGGATAAACATGTTTAATTATTTATGACACAGTTTCTCTGATCAATACAGCAGCAGCAGAGAATTCTCTTCCTAACAAACAAATAAAAGGAGGGCTAGATTCCGCCCTAACCTTGCTCCAGGTTTTGTTTTCATCCAGGGCTTTGATCCTCAGCAGCAGCTGTCCATCTGCTACCAGCCCGGCAGAGATCACCGGCAGAGTAGAGACACAAGATGAATTGCACAACTCCTCCGCTGACACGTACCTTTCACAGTGACAACTGCAAAGTAAATATTCAGTACTCAATCCAATGAGATTATCCCTAGATTAAATAAACTTGATTTAATCACATGGGCAAGTGACTGAGCATTTTAACAAAAAAAATATATATAATTTTGAATGGACCAATCACAGCAGGACAGACACATTCACACTCACTCACACCTAATGCCTGCAACTATGATTCTAAAGGCGGGGCACCTAGGATTGGTGGCTGACCAATCACAGAACAGAACACACACACCTTTCCAAACTCTAATGTTCCTGAATAAATGTTTATGGACTGTGGGAGAAACCGGAGAGCCAGAGGAAACCCACACAGGCCTCAAACTTGAGTCTCAAACTGATCATTCACAAACATCTCAAGCTTATCTTTTGCCACCCAAAATCAGTAAAGATATTATACAACTGTTATACATTCAGATCTAGTCGGATTTGATAGGCTGTTCTACCAGAGGACAGCAGAGAGTAAATGTTCTGTAGAGAGATTTAGATTTTTATGTTCAAACCTACATGCCCATTGCTACATCCAAGCTTCCACCCTGAGGACCACACGTGGTGCTACAGGAGTAGGTAAATGGGGAGACACAGTCCAGAGTTGAGGCCAGCCTCACTTGCCCAGCACCACACCGCTCCCTCACCTACACGAAATATAAAACCACAATGTCTTCTTCATTTTCTATTGAAGAGACTTTTATAAGGCTACATAAGCACACATCTTACCTCAGGTTGACAGTCCAGCTCACTGTCTGCTGTGGAGCTCTTAAAGTCCAACACATTGTAAAAGACAAAACCAGTTTTACACAAGCACGATCCATCGGAGTGCTGAAAGGCTCGGTTTTGCCCTTTGCAGGTACAGGAAGACGCTCCTATTAAAAATAAACACAATCTTTTCACGCACACTTAATTTGCAGATTCTACACTTTTTATTTCCAAACTCAACTGTGGATGTAACTATGAACTATCTAGCTTTCTCCCGTTTCTCTGTCTGTGATTGTTTTGGACAAACAACATCCAACTTCTGGATTATAACTCGAAATTTTCACAAACCAGTGATTCTAAGATTAAATTCTGGACTAAGATCACAATTCTGACTTTATAACTTACAATTCAGAGATCAAAAGTCAGTCTTTTGACTTTGTAACTTTATTTGTGGTGGAAATGGGATTCTATAAAAACATGTGGTGATGTTGTTCCTTTGTTTACATGTCTGAAAATGCAACAATAAGGAAATGAGATACCAACATTCGCTCTTACACGTCCATGCTTGGCACCGTGTGTATGTTCCATTACTGTAAAAGTATTTCTGTACTTGGTACAACAGATGTCTGACCTGCTTCTGAAGTGGATGAGCTACCACAAGGAAAACAAGCTCTCTGGGCATACAAGTGATTGAAAGTGCCTTCCGGGCATTTGTGACATTCCTCAAGGGATTCTGAACTGGTCTGGTTTCCATATGAGCCGGGTGGGCATGGCAAAGGGTCAGGGGTCCCTGGTGGACAAACAAACCCTTCTGCACAGGGCCGGGTACTGTAATGGTGCGAGCCTAGTAAACAAATCATTACATTGGACTGTTATCTTATTGCTCTGACTTTTGTCAAAATACTTGCTGACCCTCTGACCTGATGGACAGTGATATCCTGAAGGGCACAGGAGGCACTGGAGATGTGAGGACAAACTAGGGCGATAAGTGCCGGCTCCACAAAGCACACAGCTACCCTCCAGAGACTTTCTCAGCCCACTGTTGTTCAGAGGCATCCAGCCATCTGGACAGGACAGCATGGCGGAGCTGTTGGCAGGGCAATAATATGGAAAAGTACATCTGGTGAAAAAAAAAAAAAAAAGAATAGAACTGGATAAAATATTGTACACATTACGCAGTATGCAGACCTTGAAACGTTGCAGGAAAGATTTAAATACACAAACAAAAATAAAATTACACAATTCCAAAAAAGGAAAATTTAAAAAAGGTGAACGGACAAAACTGATAATTAAGTAGAAAATGACAAGTTGCAAAACACACAACTCAAAACAAGAAAGTAGAAATAAACACAAACTTATATTTTGGAACTGTAAGAATACCAGTCCCCTCTGCATCCAACTCTAAAAACTGGAATTGCTGGTTCTAGCACTTATTGGCTCACTAGTAAAGCTTATGATATTTAATTTTCATGTCATTTTCATTTCCTCGCCACGTAGATCTTGCAGTGTTAAATTGCTACGTTTGTGATGTGAACCGATAAGCGGACCCTCCAACCTGCCCTCTCCCACCTTGTACAGAGCAAGTTAAGTTTCACATCAGATTGGGTTGTAGCTAGAAAAACTAGTATATGTGTTTTAGTAACATAATATAGTATGAACTTGCATTTGCTGTTGAGAGTTGTAGGTGTAGGATCCTTCAGGACAGTAGTAACCTGCCGGACAAAGTGTGGGTTCCCCAGTCAGGGGTCTGCAGTACGAACCAGCTCGACATGGCATCTCTGATACTGCACCTGCAAGGTACATTCACAGTACATTACTTTTTTACAGTACCACGTGCTTTTTTTATTCGTATTACTCACAAACTGCTCAAACCTGTGGAGCATTGGTATGAAGCTCTGCAAGGGATGCCAGCAGTGTTCGGCAGGCCTGTGGTGCGGGGGTCTGGACAGTAGGTACCAGGTGGGCAAGACTCACACTGACTGGAAGCCGCCGCTCCGGACTGTGCCCTCAGCGTTCCCGCCGGACAGGGAACTGGGTAACTCGTTCCAGTGCACCAATGCCCCGGAGGACACAGGGAGTTTGAATAATCTGTGAGCCCTGAAGGATGGAATAATCAATTATTTTTGCATTTATGGCTTGAATTACAAAAGAGAACAGTATTACTTTATGCAACATTAGGCTTTCCTTTAGAATTAAAGTCCAAGAAAAGTGACTGAAAGAAAACACTGGCTAGGAAAATTAACTTATTAGGTAAAATAATACATTTTTACTAACATTTGATCTAATTCAAATTAAATCAAGTGAAAACTTGAACTACATTGTTATGAGGGAAATCATAGTTTGGAACAATACAAAAAGAACTATGTGCAGTGGGTAGCGCTTTCACCTCAGCAAGAAGGTTATACCCGCCCTGAGAGATCCTTTTTATATGGAGCTGTTATTATTGGTAATAACTGCCTGGTGAAAAAGAAATCACTCCTCTGTGAATGCAGTGCTTTGCCTGACTTGCAGAAATACTAATTATATAATTTGTAACTGTTGCTTAAAAGCACATCGTTCTTGATTCATTTTCATGTTTTATTGCCGCATGTTCATATTTCTAACTTACATAATATTGACAGTATTCATATTTTTTTGGATGACAAAAGAAAATGTACAAAAGTCATTTAAGGTTTATTTATTCTTAATTACTATTCCTGCCTGTCTTTATCCATTATTACTTTTAAAAATGATCTGTTTTCTAATTTATGATATACTAGTCATGTTAATCCTGTGCGGCTCCTGACCTAAAGAGTGTTTTGAGTTCTGGCCCCCCGTGAATTTGAGTTTGACACCCCTGAGATGAACTCACTTCACAAATTACTTTGCAATTTGCCCATTTGCATGTGACTTGTTCGTTTATGTATTTCGTAGCAAAAACAACACAATCTCTCAACTTTCAAATTCAGTCCAGACTATCTTTTTATTTTTAGATACATTCATAGCAATTCCACGTATTTTATATTCCATGTATCCTACCCGTGGAGTTGCAAAAAGTCCCTGGTGGGCAAGTGAGGCAGTCTCCTTTGCTCCCAGCTCCGGCAGTGGGCCTATAGGTAAACATGGGGCATTTTCTGGGTCCAGGTCTCCCCTCAGACTCAAAATCAGCAATGCCATCACAGTAATATCCCGGCGGACACAAGTGTGCAATGGGATCTCCTGTAAAAAAGTAGAAGAATGCACTCACTACATGAGAGTCGTGTTATTTGGATAATGTAGACATAAACATACCCTCATTGCACCAATGTTTAGGAGGACAAGTCTGACAGGCATGTATAGCCGTCGCTCCTACGGATTCCCTTATAGTGTTAATAGGGCAAGGTACAGGTTCCTCGCTGCCTTCAGGACAATAAAATCCTGCCAAATATGCAGGGCCAATGTACTGTAAACAGCCTTGGACGTCAACCATGCAGTCTTTTCAACTTTAAAGGCTTGTCTAATTTTTGGAAGAGGGGTCTGAGCGGGCATACCAGCAGGACAGGGTCCGGCACACTGTACTCCCCACTCACATCGGTCCCTGGTTGGGAGATAAAGAGCCTGAGGAGTGAAATCTGAGCTCCCAGAGATGCACAAAAAGCCAGCAGCACACAATCCTTTAACTTGTCCAGCCCTGAATAATCAAACACATATATCACAGGAAATTTTGTCTGGGATGAAGCCATTCTTTATCACAACCTGTTAAGGTATCGTGATCTTTTACGTACCTACAGAATTTTCCCGGTGGGCAGGGAAGACACTCTCTCTCATCTTGTAGACCCCCTTCTTCAGGAGGGGTGTACGTCCCATTTGGACAAGGCTGTGGTACCATTGTGGCTATAGTTGAATAAAACAACTACCGTATTTAAGCGAATATAAGCACCCCACTGTCAGACACAAAATCATTTTTTTTAATTAATGTTTCCGGTTCAATTGCGTTAATATTCTCAGAAAAAATACAATTTTTTTCTTTATTTAACACACTTGGGAATCGTTTTTTATATTGTTTTACTTGAATAATAGACAACAAAAAGTCGATTCTAGTGGTCAGGACTTCCTTTCCCAAGATCCCTTGCTCTCCAGGCAGACTGCAATTGTTTCAAGCTCAGGCCTGTTTCAAGCTCTTTGTTTATCCGACCCTGTCTGAAGAGGAAGGACTATTGTCACCTGTGCAGCGACCAAGCGTTTTGACTCTGTCTGTTCCTTGGATTTTTTTTTTACTCCTTGCCGTTGTTCTTCATTTTCGACTATTTCAACTCTTTCTGCGATGACACATTGGACTCGTTTGTAGCCGGTTGTGCTAAGCTAAGCGGTCATTGTTTGTAGTCTCTGTTTTTTTGTAGTATACAATATTATACTGTATTTAGTTTAATCTTACTTCTTCCAGTGTTAGTTTGTCTCTGTTAAGTGTCGCGGCGTGTCTAATGTTTCTTTATTTTTGTTATTGAGCAAATAAAAGCTTATGCACGTCTGCCTAGAGACCATTGTTTAACATGCACACGTGCGCCGCTGCATAAAACGACGTGTTTCCGTTTATTTGTGATTGTTGCTGACTTGAAATATGGAAAAATGGGCACTTATATTTACACGCATATTTGAAATTGGAGATTATGACATTTTGAGCATCGAAAAGTTAAAAAAAATGGGTGCTTATTTTCGTGTAAATATTGTACATGTGATATAAGATATTGATGACAATTGTCTACCGATGAGATTGTACCTGCAGGACAATAGGAGTGGGGAGGACACGAATGTGGGTCTCCAATAATGGCCTCCTCACAGTAATAACCAGGACGACATGGGATACAGATGTCTGATCCTGGATTAGGCTGGTATTGGCCTGTGGGGCAGGGCAAGGCCAGTGGGGATCCTAATGGACAGTAGTGACCCTGACAAACCATTTGAGAAGGTCTTTCAGGTCTTTTGAGCACAAAAGGATTAGGTCCTTTTACAGATTAAGATCTGACCTTGGGGCACAGGAAGGCACGGGGAGTTGTGGTGAAGAAGTCAATAGGGCAAAAGAATCCTGCTGCACAAGGCCCAGTTGGAGCATCCAGGCCCTCGCTGGCACAAAAATACCCAGCTGGGCATGAACTGCAGCTTTCCATTGAAGAACCACCTAGGTAATGTCGATAAAAGATAATGAACTACCAAATAAGATGGAAAAAGAAGTACTATACCGTGAGAAGCACTAACCATTTAGATGCATTTGAATTATTTAGCAGCTCATTGCAAAGAGAGAATTTGCAAAACCCCAATGCTGATTCTGCGCAAAAGTGTTTTCAAGGGCTACTATGTATCAAACTTGATGGCCTGTTTATTATTTGATGCCAGATTAATTTATTATTCACGTGCATCTATTTTTAATGCTGCTCTACTAATGGTTCTTGAGCCATTCTCTTAAAACAATGTGCTTGTCTGTACACACCCATCAGGTCACGAAAGCTTCCAGCTGGACAGGGCAAAGGCATTAGGGTCCCAGTGGGGCAATAGTGACCCCTAGGGCAGGGGCCATTCCTGAGGTTGCCAGTTGTATTCAAAGGTGCCGGATTTGAAGACCCCTCTTGGCAGAAATAACCCTCCTGGCACTGGCCTACAAAACATTAATTAAACTAAATGATTACACGGCTTGTTCTACCTTAATTGCCTCAGGATGTTGCTATTAAAAGTTTAGGTGGCATCCGACCCTGTGCTTGAGCTGTGCCAGGAGAGCTGCAGTACTGTCCGGTTGGGCAGGGAACACAAGCAGTCTCGGACTGAGCCATGGTAATTTGTCCTAGTGTGCCCATGGGGCAGGGAACCGCAACCGCAGTACTAATAGGGCAATAGTGACCTGAAGCAATACAGAAGGGTCGTTTGTAAGGGGCACACACAGCAGGGTTAAAATTTCATCCCAATGATCCCAAACCCAGGATGGTTAAAATTTCAGCATGTGTGCAAAAACATAATTAATTAGTGATGATGCATCATCATATTCTCACCCTCAGGACAAGGAGCAGGCTCCTGCGAGCCAGGGGAAGGACACATGGTGCCAGCTGGGCATGTCAAACACTGGGCAGCACCAGGAACATTGCTGTAGGTTCCAGGCTCGCATGGGACTTCCTGTGAAGTTCCAATTGGACAACTATGACCGATTGGACAAGCATAACCCTGTAATCCATCAGTAGGTCGGGCACTGCGACTGCCATTGACGCACACGTACCTGGAAATATTACCATACATCTGATTAAAAATGATTTCAGTTCTATTTTAAATTATGCCAAAAATGCTTTACTTTAATGCAAATGTGAATTTTCAACGTTTAAAAAAAAGAATTGTGTGCATATGCTAAATGCTAAAACGCTAATATGCAAGCCAAGTGATTTCAAAAGCGCTCTAATCTGCTGATACGCCCCAAAACATTAGGATATGTTCGGAGAAACAAGATGGGCAGAGATGTGAAAGTATTTATTTTAGGAAGCCATTTCCTGATTCTCTTGCAATTTACTTACCATTATGTAACAGCCAGTAAAGATCATGAAAGCGTGATACTCGCTAATGGACAAATCTGTAACATCTGAATCTCACAAATGCATCTGCGGGAGCCATTAGCCATGCATAAGTGCGCCCTGCTGGCTGAAGTGTAGGTGGATGTGGGGGTGAAGCTGTCAGATGATGGAGCATGTAAATGCAGAGAAATAATTACCCAGCATCACAAAGCGATGCTTCAGAGTGATGAACCATTGCAGTCTGCTCACAGTAGTAACCAGGCGGGCACGGCTGACACTGCTCCACACCGCTCAGTCCGGCGGACCCGGAGTACGTCCCAGCAGGACACGGGAGGGGAGAGCCGATTCCAGTTGGGCAGTAATGACCAGGCGGACACATGCTGTTGCCAGCAGACTCGATCTGTGCATCACAGACTGAACATGAGCTTTCCTATTTTTATACACATATTGACACATACATATGTTTAAGAGAAGATAATGAAATTTACCAGACGTCCTGTGCCATTGGGACTTGTGGCACCTTGAGGACAAAGAAATCCATTCTGACAATAGCCTGTGGGTTCTGAAAGTCCATGTTGAGAGCAAAACATGCCTAGAGAAGGAAAAAGACAGTAGGGAAAAACATGTACTACAGTTTTTCTTTCATGTTTTCATGTAAGCTTTCCTCAAACACTGCCACTGAGAGGTTTTTAAAGAGTGTACAGTAGAAACCAACCTAAAGCGTCTCAGTGAGTCTCAATACTGTTTCATGTGAGTGAGGACCATTTTATCGTAGTTACTGTAATTAAAGTAGTTTATCGTACTGTACTTAACGAGTGAATTTTTGAAACTTAATTTCTGTGAGATCAAATAATTTCTGCAATGTATATTTCTTTATACTGAAATCTTACTTTGATCTTAGAAATAGTGAGGTGTATAGACAAACTAAATAAAAATTACATGTAATATACTGTATATTACAAATTCTTTTAAGATACATAATAAAGTCAGCATAGACAAAAGTGAGGCAGTGATTGAAATACAATGGTACACAGACACACACGGTACACACACACGCACACACATACACTTATAACATAGACTAATTATTAGACTAAATAACTACTAGTTATTTAATTTCATTCTGTTCTTTTTTTTCCTATTTTATTCACATGATCAAAGGTCGTGAGTGTGTGGAACAAAGGGAATGAATAAAGGGGGATGAATAAAGAATGTATAATTCTGAATTAAGCAAAATGATATATATTTAATGCATTTATTGGTAACTGAGTAAAATGTAACCAATAGCACCAGTAGCCAAAGTAAACAAAGTATGGTTTTACTAGAGTGTGTCTCGCTGCCTCTGGTTAAAAATGCATTATGTTGTTATGACAACAGCAGGTGGGACGGCGAGAGACTGACCCGCGGGACACTGCAGACATTCATCTCTGCTGGTTGCCCCTGGCTGTGGCATCACTGTTCCGGGAGGGCAAGGGAAGTGAGAGGATCGCGATGTCCCTGCAGGGCAGAAATGCCCCGGACGGCACGGAAGTGGCTCAGCAACTCCTTCTCCTTCATTACAAAATAAGAATTTTCAAATTTGTTTTATATTTTTTGCATAAAAATTTATTTACAGACACCCAAGTAATATGATGGAAACTGATATTATAATGTGATAGAAAACAATACAAAAAGTGATTTTCGTATTGACAATTGAATTTCATAAGAGTATCAAATAATTACTTATTTTGTAACGTATTTTACAATACCGATACTTAGCAAAATAAAATGTGGCATTTGTGTTCTTTTTATAGTTCTGGACTAAAACACTCCAGGACTTGTGAAAGTTGTGGTTCCTGTGTAAATCCCTGTCTGGTTGGTTCTACAGCTTAGAGTTCCTTATTCAAGACACTGACCCAACATGCCCCCCCGACACCCGCTTAAGGCTGCCCACTGCACCGGGTTTTTGTGTGTTCTTCACTGTGTGTGTCACTTCACCGGATGGTTAAATGCAGTTACAATTACAAACATGACCCCTTGTGGCCATACTGACAAACTCAACCCACTTTCTCTTCACTTTCAAGCTTACTCTTGATCTACCTATTAGGATGAAATAATAAAAATTTACCCTGACAGTAGAAGCCTGAAGGACATGGCTCGCAGTTTTCTCTGTGGCTGTTGCCCATGACAGAGCTGAACGTTCCTGAAGAACATGCCACAGGTGTGACAGTACCAGCAGGGCAGAAAGATCCTGCAGGACACAGCTTGTGCTCTGGACTGCTGGACCCCCAGTCGCAGTAGTAGCCAGCAGAACATTCACCTACAAAACACAATGTTCAAGTTCAAGTTCTGAGCATTTATAAGCATTGGAATTACACGATCGATTGGACAACTAAACTCATCTAATTATTGTCCCCACATCCATGTATTTGTGACATTGGTGATAGATACACCCCTGATAGATATCAAGACCCCTGGATTGTCGATCAGGACAGACAGGACAAATATTGCATTCATATAATGCAATAACATCTATGAGCAACTAGAGTCTCCATTTGACCCTCCATTTCGCTTTTTTTTTGCCCAATACCCATAATCAAGACACATTGCATTGACTACTATTACACCGCAATAGAAGTTCTAGGTCAATTGATTCATAAAACACAATTCACATTCCAGCTAAACAATATTTAACATCGACTGTCATCAGTGAGAAAGACGACTGTGCCTTGGAAACTCTCTGGGGGTTGAAAGAAAGGAATTTAATATTACACACACACACACACATCATAAAACCTCTATTAGGCCTTTCTATGTTCCTTCTGTCATGGCTAACTTGTTGTGAGACCTTTACTCGAGGAAGACACACAGTCCGTGCAGTGTGTATGTCTTTGCAAAAAGAAACAGGGTGCGATAGAGCAGTCTACACCTGTATAAAAGTGGCCTTCTAATAGAGGGTGGCCTTCTAGTTTTCAACCCTTCATGGTGGTCTTCTATTAGAGGTGTTCTTCTATTATAGGTTTTTAAATGTGTTGTTTTTTTAAGCACCTGCTCTAAGACCCAGAATGCAGTATGAGCCGGGCAGACACAGAGAGCCAGTGACATTGTCAGTTGGATTCGGAACCGTGGCACTAACAATACAGAGGAATCCTGAAGCGCAGGGTCCTGAGGGCTGAGAGAGACCCTCTGAACCACAGAAAGAGCCCACAGGACACAGCTGGCATTGCTCTGCAATTACAACACATCTTTATTTAATCAAAATGCATTGACACATTAAGGTAAGTTGATGTGACCAATAAATAACCTGCAGATGTAAGTCCTCGAGAATCACTGAATGTGCCTCTGGGACAAGGAACTGGGTTTCCATGCTGAGCAACACCAGGACAATAAAAGCCCTTAGGACAGGGTAAAGGAGTACTGGTACCTGCAGAACCCATTGTCATGTTGATGCAATGAAAACCTAAAGGACATGGTTTACACTCAGTCTGCCCTCTCTGATCCTGGAACAGTCCTACAAACGAAAGACACGAGTCCATGACATGTGACTATTCCAGTGATGCCCAAACTACAGTCCATGAGCCGAATTCGATCACTGAAGTTACATGAGTTACATGAGGCCCGTTTCTTATTTTCTATCTTCACAAACGTATTAAGTGTTTATTAGTTAATCTAAGATGGGGTTATTAGAATAACTCAACTGAAGACAACCTTCAATCAACTCTGAAGGACAAATCTAGAGAAAACCTTCCACCAGAGTTTTACGCTGAACGAAGAGAGAAAAAGACCATGTTGTTTGAAAGCACAAACATTTGTGAACAAACTTTCTCTGTGTTGAACAAAGAAAAAACCGTGTCACTAATAAAATAAGCATTGGATAGTCCCACATTTTTGCCTTTTTTTTAGGCAGCTAGACGAATATTAAAAATAATTACATTTTGTTTCTCATAAATTCCCATGATTTTTACAGCAAAGTCAAGCCTGGTACTCGTTTTATGTAAGGTTGGGCACCACTTGTCTAGAGCATCCATCTCTAAAATAATCATCACCTCCAGGACAAGGCATGCAATCCTCCATGCTCTTCCCCCCATTATTGGTGCGCTTTGTGCCCACTGGACAAGGAGCTGGCACCGTAGTGCCAATCTCACAAAAGTGACCTGGAGGGCAAACATCACCGTACATGGCTGATTCAGGAGCTGCAGTTGGAGATCCCTCACCGCAGTAAAAGCCTGTAGGAACCACGCAGACATCCTTAATCTCTGCACGTTTATATTTTTAACATAAATATTGGATATTCGAACCTGGTAAGCAAAGCCCACTAACAAAAGTCAGGCCTGTCTCTGAGCAGTAGAACCCTGGTGTGCAGTTTTGACACTGGCTGAGGTCTGACAGTTGAGATTGGATGCTGAAAAAATCAGAAATAAGCTATTATTTCAACAGAAAGCAAGAGATGTTCCTTCAATTTGTTACCTAAATGTTCCTTTGGGACAACGTGTGTCTGCAAAACTTCCTTCCGGGCAGTAAGACCCAGCTGGACACTGCATTCCCGTTTTATTATCAGATGGAGAAGGTAAGAAAGCTCCTCCAAAACACAGGAATCCAGCACTGCAGAAGCCATTTGGTCGTAAATTGCCTAATTGGGCAAAACGGTACCGATTGATTATCAGTCCAAGAAGAATTTGTGACAACTTTCATGGACAATGGCTCTTTGGCCATACCTGATCCCATACAATAAGTCCCAGGGTCACACGTGGAGCAATCAGAAGATTTACTCAGTCCAGAATGGTTCCCATAAGTCCCTGGAGGACATGGATGTTGAATGGTTGTCCCGTTTGGACAATAAAACCCAGGTTGGCACAGCAAGGGGAATGTCATGCCTGTTACAAAAGAAACACAAGTTGTCTAAACAAGCACAATGTCTGTGACTTTAAAACGATTGTATGTACCATGGTCAGGGCAGAAATATTGAGCAGGACACACATCACATCTCTGCTGACCTGGACTGGCTTGAAAACTACCAGGTAAACATGCTCTTTCCAGGCTAGTTCCCTGGAACAGATTTAGTTAAAAACCTCTGGGTTATTAAAACGTTTTTCAAAGCATAACTCTAAATTGTGAACCCCATTCTTCTTGGGATTAAGAGTTAAAAAATGATTGAACCTATCATTCTTAATTTATAGAGAGTCCTTATATTCAGTCTTTTTGTGAACCACTTTTCAACTTTTTACTTGATTGTGGCGTTGTACATTTTTGTGATTTAAATTTTAACCCTTTCCTGTAAAGCACATTGTATTTTTGGAGAAACACTTAAAACAATACAAATTTCTTTTGATTTATATTAGAACAAAAGATTAGATTTATGTTGAATAAAAAAAAATGTTTTAAGCTTTCCTTCTGGTACCCCGCAATAAAGGTTTAATGATGAGGAGCAGGAGCCAATTTTTGAAACTCTAGACCTGAATGAGGGACCTGGATTAGTCAACCAATCACAGAGCACTATACACACACACACACACACAC